>JAMWYP010000474.1:0-207041 GCA_025563575.1 Acacia pycnantha | reverse complement strand
GCCAAAATGACCAAAATACCCACAGGAGGAGTAAATAACTTAGGAAAATAGGTGAATATGAGGTTTCAAACACCTTGTATTGAGTTTACCTTGTTGTTAAGGTAATTTCTCTTGAAATTGGATAATTTGCAATTAGGTCCCTAAAGCGTTTGGGAATTTGCAAATAGGTCCCTAAATACATTGTGGGTTATAAATACCTGTGAAAGCTATAAAAGAAGCAAGTAAAAATCTATTTAAAATAGGGAAGGATATTGTCCCTAATTTAGGTAATTTATTAAGTTACAAACTTGGAGAAATTGTAGAAGAATACTCAAAAAGTAAGGAAATGACCATAATACCCTTGCGATTATGGAAAAATGCAGAATAATGCAGAATGCATGAAAAATCCATGTTAAAGCAAAGGTTAAGGGGTAATGTGGTATTCTAATTAAGAAAATTACTAAGCAGTGATAACTGAGTGATTAAGTATTTATTAGCAAATTACTTAAGCACAAGTATAGAAAATTCGGAGATAATTATGTAAAGCTCCAAAATTAGTGATAAATGGCTAAAAATTAGCATAAATATATTGGTTAATTAATTGGAAAATTTGAAGGAAAAAGGATGAGTTTAGGTATTTTTAAGCCTAAATGCAAGAATTGACCAATAGGAAAATGTTGTGAGAGATTATGTAAAATAATTATTTAATTAATTAAATAATTAATTAAAAAAGTGCAGAAAATAAAATAAAAAAAAAATCGAAATAAATAAATAAATAAATAAGAAATAAAAATAGAAAACTTAGTTGATAAGTTAAGTTTATTATTTTATTAATATAATTAATTAAAGTAAAATTATGTGAATAGTAAAATGGGAAATAGGAAACGGATCCTATCTAGAGATCTAGGAATGGGATTCCCAAAGTCAAGGTAAAATATTAATCAGTGGGTTTTTATCTTCCGTTAAACTCTTGCGGAAGTTAATTCTGAAGCCGTTTGTGCTTTTTCCTAATAAGACGAAATAGGGAAATTCTGAGAAAAGGCCAGATAGCCAAAAGGACGAAAAGGTTATGTTGTGAAATTTGGAAAAGAATTGGGAATTTTCATGAACATATTTGGATTAGGTGAATTTTACGAAGAGATGAGTGTTTAGAAAACAAGTTTCGACCTTAGGACGCGTTTGGACACGTTTTGAGAAAGACTCAAGCTGAAGATTTGAGCCCTATATGGAATCAAAATATAGGTTAACTTGGACATTTCTACTAAGTGAGGAAATGGTTTCAAAGTTGTAAATCCAGAATTTTGAATTTTTCGAAATCACGCATCGGGTCGCTCGTGAAATCGGTCTGAAAGCAAGGTGACACGTGGCCACCTCATTGGCCAAACCCTTTTTTTTGGGCCTGAATTTCGTTCAAGTGTGAATGCAAAGAGAGGGAAAAAGGGTTTTGAAAAGTTGCTTTGGACGGTCCGGATCGAAGCTTCTCACAAAGTTGATCAGAGGCCAGTAGAAACCCTACCTCCTTTTCTATAAATACCCACCCCTCCCCTTTGGTTTTTCCCACATTTGAGAAGCAAGAGCTGATTTAGAGAGAAAGAAGAGAGAGGAGCTCTGGGAAATTCTGCGGCGAAGCTCGGGTAAGTTTTCCGTCACAGAGCTTTTTAGTCTTCGTAGTTCTTTCAATAGTTAGAGTAGTAATGCTAGAGTAGCCTTTATTTTCAAAGTATGATTAGATATCATATGATACGAAGTGCTGGCGAAATTCCGCCGATTAGGGGTAGAAGGGCAAAATGGTAATTTTTACCTAAAATGCCAGTTATAATGTCAAATCACTAATGAAAGTGATATTACTCTTATAGGACGTCAGAAATCCTAATTTGCTGCCGTTACGCTGCCCGACGAGCCGTTGTTGGAGATTTCACGATTTTCCGGTTTAAACAGCAAGACATGCTACCATGGGTATTTTAATATATATATCAGTTACTCAATCGCTCAGGTGCACTCTACGGTCATTTTGAAATGATGTTTTAGAAAAAAAAATTTTATCTTTACTTTAGAAAAGTCGGGTTGTTACATTTGGTATCGAGGCTAGTTAAGTTAACCATGATCGGGGTTCTCACAGTGTGATACGCGTGAAGCATTAGCTCTTGACATGGCAGTGGCCGGGTGCCTTTTGGCCGAGAGGCGGGGGGCGTAAAACTAAGCGGCGGGGTACGATTTGTTGTCACGCGTGGATTCGCCAAATGACCAAAATACCCACAGGAGGAGTAAATAACTTAGAAAAATAGGTGAATATGAGGTTTCAAACACCTTGTATTGAGTTTACCTTGTTGTTAAGGTAATTTCTCTTGAAATTGGATAATTGGCAATTAGGTCCCTAAAACGTTTGGGAATTTGCAAATAGGTCCCTAAATACATTGTGGGTTATAAATACCGTGGAAAGCTATAAAAGAAGCAAGTAAAAATCTATTTAAAATAGGGAAGGATATTGTCCCTAATTTAGGTAATTTATTAAGTTACAAACTTGGAGAAATTGTAGAAGAATACTCAAAAAGTAAGGAAATGACCATAATACCCTTAAGCGATTATGGAAAAATGCGAGAATAATGCGAGAATGCATGAAAAATCTCATGTTAAAGCAAAGGTTAAGGGGTAATGTGGTATTCTAATTAAGAAAATTACTAAGCAGTGATAATCGAGTGATTAAGTATTTATTAGCAAATTACTTAAGCACAAGTATAGAAAATTCGGAGATAATTATGTAAAGCTCCAAAATTAGTGATAAATGGCTAAAAATTAGCATAAATATATTGGTTAATTAATTGGAAAATTTGAAGGAAAAAGGATGAGTTTAGGTATTTTTAAGCCTAAATGCAAGAATTGACCAATAGGAAAATGTTGTGAGAGATTATGTAAAAATAATTATTTAATTAATTAAATAATTAATTAAAAAAAGAAAGTGCAGAAAATAAAATAAAAAAAAACGAAAAAATAAATAAATAAATAAGAAATAAAAATAGAAAACTTAGTTGATAAGTTAAGTTTATTATTTTATTAATATAATTAATTAAAGTAAAATTATGTGAATAGTAAAATGGGAAATAGGAAACGGATCCTATCTAGAGATCTAGGAATGGGATTCCCAAAGTCAAGGTAAAATATTAATCAGTGGATTTTATCTTCCGTTAAACTCTTGGAAGTTAATTCTGCCGTTTGTGCTTTTTCCTAATAAGACGAAATAGGGAAATTAAAGAAAAGGCCCAGATAGCCAAAAGGACGAAAAGGTTATGTTGTGACATTTGGAAAAGAATTGGGAATTTTCATGAACATATTTGGATTCAGTGAATTTTTACGAAGAGATGAGTGTTTAGAAAACAAGTTTCGACATAGGACGCGTTTGGACATCGTTTTTCCGAGAAAGACTCAAGCTGATTGTTGGAGCCCTATATGGAATCAAAATATAGGTTAACTTGGACATTTCTACTAAGTGAGGAAATGGTTTCAAAGTTGTAAATCCAGAATTTTGAGATTTTTCCGAAATCGCGAATCGGGACCGATCGGAGAAATCTGGCCTACAACCTACGGAAGGTGACACGTGGCCACCTCCCATTGGCCAAACCCTTTATTTTGGGCCTGAATTTCGTTCAAGTGTGAATGCAAAGAAGGGAAAAGGGTTTTTTGAAAAGTTGCTTTGGACCATCAGCATCGCTTCTCACAAAGTCATGATCCGACGGCGAAACCCTACCTCCTTTTCTATAAATACCCACTCCTCCCCTTTGGTTTTTCTCACATTTGAGAAGCAAGAGCTGATTTAGAGAGAGAAAGAAGAGAGAGGAGCTCGGAAATTCTGGCAATGAGCCTCTGGGTAAGTTTTCCTAGCATCAGCTTTTTTAGCTTCGTAGTTCTTTCAATAAATAGAGTAGTAATGCTGTAGTAGCCTTTATTTTTCAAAGTATGATTAGATATCATATGATAGGGCTATTTTAGTCTAGAATTTCGAAAATCATAATTAAGCGTCGAAGTTCTAGCGAAATTTCTGGGAAGAAAATTTGTAAGAGTAACGAAGTCTGGCGAAATCCTACCGATTAGGGGTAGAAGGGCAAAATGGTAATTTTTACCTAAAATGCCGCTTATAATGTCAAATCACTAATGAAAGTGATATTACTTTCTTATAGGACGTCGAAATCCTAATTTCTTTGCCGTTACGTTGCCCGACGAGCGTTGTTGTTGGAGATTTCACGATTTTCCGTAAAACGTGCTAGAAATATCGTAATCCGTCAACGAAGGTACGTTCGCGTACTGTAACACTAACTCTGATGGTTATTGTATGAATATGTGTGTTCTCCGTCATGTGTGTACTGATTGTACTTTTGTCTCGTACTGATTGTACCGTTGTCCGTACTCTGACCAGACCGTTGTCTCGTTATACATCCGACCGTATTATTCTCTCGTCATGTCATACATCCGACCGTATCACTATCCAATATGCCTTAACCTTACATCCGACCGTATTGTTCCCGTGCATATCTGATTACAGTCCATTCCTCATTGTGCTTTAACCTTACATCCGATCAGAGTTGTTCGTCTGCATATCCCTTATAAACATTCCTAATTAGGGCGGGAACCTACATCCGATAGACATATGCCAAACATGAACTGATTATGTATTCCCTATGTCCGATCATAGTAAATGTAAGCAAGATATTTGAATGTCCTCATACATATATATGTTGTATATAAACATTTTAGAAAACTGCTACTGAGATCCAATGTGGTAAATTGGATCTCAGCCTTCTTAACTTAGCTTCGTGGTCGGGAGTGACCGAGGATCGTAGAGAAGGACAAGCAAGACGCCTGTGAGTAGCCCTGAAGACTTCTTTTTATACATTTGAAGCATTTTTGTACCACTTTTAACATTAAGACATGCCGCTCATGGGTATTTTTAATATATATATCCCTTACTAATTGCTAGGAGCACTACTTAATATTTTGAAATGATGTTTAGAAAAAAATTTTATACCGCTTTTAAAAAGTTTTCTATTGTTATATCAGACGTATCGAGAAAGTTAAGTTAACCATGATCGGGGGAGTTATCACGGTGTGATCTCAGGATTTAAGCATTGGCTCTTACCGACAAGTTATTGGCTAGTTGCCTTTTGGATTAGGCGGGCGTAGGAAGCGGGTGAAGTGCATTTGTTATAATGTACGTGTAAGATTCAGCCAAAATGGCCAAAATACGTGATTTAGGAGTAAATAACTTAGGAAAATAGGTGAATATGAGGTTTCAAACACCTTGTATTGAGTTTACCTTGTTGTTAAGGTAATTTCTCTTGAAATTGGATAATTTGCAATTAGGTCCCTAAAGCGTTTGGGAATTTGCAAATAGGTCCCTAAATACATTGTGGGTTATAAATATTTGTGAAAGCTATAAAAGAAGCAAGTAAAAATCTATTTAAAATAGGGAAGGATATTGTCCCTAATTTAGGTAATTTATTAAGTTACAAACTTGGAGAAATTGTAGAAGAATACTTCAAAAAGTAAGGAAATGACTATAATACCCTTGCGATTATGGAAAAATGCGTAATAATGCGAATGCATGAAAAAATCTCATGTTAAAGCAAAGGTTAAGAGGTAATGGGACATTCTAATTAAGAAAATTATCAACTAATGATAATAAAGTGATTAAGTATTTATTAGCTAATTACTTAAGCACAAGTATAGAAATTATGAAATAAATATGTAAAACTCCAAAATTAGTGGTAAATGGCTAAAATTAGTAAAAATATATTTACTAATTAATTGAAAATTTTGAAGGAAAAAGGTTGAGTTTAGGTATTTTTAAGCCTAAATGCAAGAATTGACCAATTAGGTAATTTTGTGAAATTTTGAAAAATTAATTAAATAAATGATTTAAATAATTAATTAAAAAAAAAATAAATAAAATTTTTTAAAAAAACGAAATAAATAAATAAATAAATAAGAGTTAAAAATAGAAAACTTAGTTGATAAGTTTTGTTTATTATTTTATTAATATAATTAATTAAAGTATTAAGATGAATAGTAAACTAATATATAGGAAACGGATCCTATCTAGAGATCTAGGAATAGGATTCCAAAGTCAAGGTAAAATATTGATCGGTGGTTTTTACCTTCAGTAAACTCTTGCGGAAGTTAATTCCGAGCCGTTATGCATTTTCCTAATAAGACGAAATAGGGAAAAATCGATAAAAGGCCGGATAGCCAAAAGGAAGAAAAGGTTATGTTGTAACATTTGGAAAAGAGTTTAAATTTATTTTGACATATTTGGAATCATGAATTTTTCTCGAAGAGATGATGTTTCGAAAAAGTTTCGACACCGGACGCGTTTGGACACGTTTTCGAGAAAGACTCAATCGACTGTTGGAGCCCTATATGGAATCAAAATTTAGGTTAACTTGGACATTTCTAGTAAGAGAGAATATGTTTCAAAGTTGTAAATCCGAATTTTGAGATTTCTCCGAAATCACGCGAATCGGCAGTCCGATCGGAGAAATCGGCCTGAAAGCTACGGAAGGTGACATATGTCATCATCCAATTGGCCAAACCTTTGGCTTTGGGCCTGAATTTCGTTCAAGTGTGAATGCAAAGAAGGGAAAAAGGGTTTTAAAGAAAATTACAACTTGGGCACCCAAAATCGCTTCTCATAAAAGTTGATCAAACTAATTAAACCTCTACCTCCTTTTCTATAAATACCCAGAGTTCCCTTCATATTTCACACCATTTGAGAAGTTTGAGCTGATTTAGAGAGAGAGAAAGAAGAGAGAGGAGCTGCGAGAATTTTGCAATGCAAAGCTCTGGTAAGTTTTCGGATCACAGAGCTTTTAGTCTTCGTAGTTCTTTCAATAGTTAGAGTAGTAATGCTAGAGTAGCCTTTATTTTTCAAAGTATGATTAGATATCATATGATAGGGCTATTTTAGTCTAGAATTTCGAAAATCATAATTGCGTCGAAGTTCTGGCGAAATTTCTGGAAGAAAATTTGTAAGATGTAAAGTCACTGGCGAAATTCGCCAGACAAGGGTAGAAGGGCAAAATGGTAATTTTTACCTAAAATGCCGTTATAATGTCAAATCACTAATGAAAGTGATATTACTCTTATAGGGTAGTCGAAATTAATTTCTTTGCCATTATGGCTCAGAGAGCCGTTGAGTTGGAATTTCACGATTTTAAAGTAAAACGTGCTAGAAATATCGTAATCCGTCAACGAAGGTACGTTAAAGTCGTAACATAACTCGATGGTTATTGTATGAATATGTGTGTTTCCTCCTGTACATGTGTGTACTGATTGTACTTTGTCCGTACTGGTAATCGTTATAGTACATGTTCGACCGTGATTGTTGTGCATTATACATCACCAGTATTATTCTCTCGTCATGTCATACATCCGATCGTATCACTATCAATATGCCTTAACCTTACATCCGATTGTATTGTTACGGCGTGCATATCTGGATTATGTCCATTCCTCATTGTGCTTTAACCTTACATCCGATCGTATTGTTACGGCCGTGCATATCCGATTATGTACATTCCTCGTTGTGCTTTAACCTTACATCCATTTGTATTGTTATTGCCATACATATCGATTATGTATTCCTATGTCCGATCATAGTAAATGTTGCCAAGATATTTGAATGTCCTGTCGTACATATATGTTGTATATAAACATGAGGTTACTCACTTACACGAGATCCAATGTGGTAAATTGGATCTCGGCTCTAACTTACCGGTCGGGACTGGGAGGACCGAGGATCGAGGAGAAGGACAAGCAGCACGCCTAGGAGTAGCGATTGAAGACTTCTTTAGGTTATACTTTTGAAACACTCTTGTATTAAAGAAAGAAGACATGCTACCATGGGTATTTTAATATATATATCGGTTACTCAATCGCTCCAGGTGCACTACTCGATCATTTTGAAATGATGTTTAGAAAAAAATTTATCTTGCTTAGAAAAGTCGGGTTGTTACAATATGTTTCAGCTGAATTAGTACTAGATCCAACGGGAAGGCCTATACCACTCAAGTAGATTCCATAAATGGAAATGGGATTCAATCATTTACATGAGTTTCATGCATCTTGGATAAAATAGGTGAACCGCAAGTTATTGAATGATGGCGTCTTTGGATTAGCAATGATATAAGTTTTTTTCCCCCCAATTTGACCTTTGTAAATGTAAGATAATGTAAAAGTTATATTGTGTAATGTGATTTATGTTTGAATTAACATTTGAAAAAAATCAGTTTGATATACTGAAACTTGTTTGGATGATTAATGCAAAAAGTAAGTTTGGATGTAAAATGATTTAAAAGGATATGAATTTAATAAAAATAAAAATAAAATAGTTAATGTATTATTGGGGAAAAAATGAAAATACTAAATTACTTAAATTTTAGGAAAAATTGGAAAAAAATCCCCCTTTAAGAATTTAATTGGTGAGAATGACCTCAATAAGAATATTGTCATTCTTCGTGTGTGTGTGTATATATATATATACTTACTTATTAGGTTATTCACGTCAATTAGAAATATGAGGGAGTTTTTCCCGATTTTCCTTAATTATTTTTTTTGATACTTTCATAAATAAGGATAAATTTGAAAAACAATCATTATTAACCTTTTATTAGACTTATATAATTAGGATCAAAAAGTTTATCTAGAAGTAAACTTATAATAGGAACCAGAATGTTATTTTAATAAAAGAATGTGAGACCCAGTATCTTTTCTTCATGATATATTTAATTTATTCTCTCCTCATGATAGAAACTTCTTTCTCTACATGGAGGAAAAATTAACACCATGAAATTTTAGCTTATGGCTTAAAATAGTGTTTTCTTCAAAAGCTCAAAAAAATATAGATCCAAACATTACAAAAAGCCGAAAAGTTGCGTTTGATGGCAGAGATGCCAGTTTGGGACTCCAAACGGTGATCTACTCACTCATATATATTAGATGTTTTTCAGAAGATATTTTATTTAATTACCTTCTGTTTCATCCAATTACACAAAAATAGAGTTTCAAATATACTCAATATATAGTTCTTATATTTCAGCCCAAGCATGGACCATGTAAGCAATTTTAGGAAAGTTGGAGAAAAGTTACATTAAAAATTTAACCGCTGAGAAGGACCTAAATAAGAGTGTTGGTACCTTGTGTGTACAAAATTCAGAGTATTAAATTCAGGTCACTCTCATCACCTGTTAAATTTATAATGTGGCGCTTCCTCCAATTTTCCCTAATTTTTTAAGAAAACTTTCATCACACGGGATCCTATAAATATAAATATTCTTGAAATATAAATGTTGATTTGAATAGAATTTAAGGAAAATCCTTTAAAGAGAACTTCAAAAATATCAAAATACAAAAAGGTTTAAGGGTCTAATTCGTTATTTTTTAAACTAAAAGGAAATGATAGAATTGTCCCTTGGAATTAATTATGAAAACTTTATATGAACTTGTGAAATCTTTATCATAATTTGTGAAACCCTTATTAGATCTTTATGAATTTTGATTTGCAATTTGTGAAATTCTTTAAGGAAGTTGTGATTTTTTTTTTTTGAGAACTTGTTAAAACCTTATTTCTGAATCAAAATTTACAACTTGTGAAAATTTACAATGTGAAATTATTTTGAGAACTTATGAAAACTTTATACAAACTTGTGAAAATATTATCGATCTTGTGAATTTACATTCACAACTTGTGAATTTCTTTTGAAAACTTGTGAAAACCTTATCTAAACTTGTGAAAACTTTTAATTTATTAGATCTTGTTAATTTTGATTTGCAACTTATGAAATTCTTATGAGAAATTGTGAAAACCTTTATCAAAACTTGTGAAATTGTGACTTCCTCTTTGTTTTTAATTTTTTTAAAATTGTTTTTACTCCTTATAATCTTTATTATAGGGAACTTTCAACTAATTCATATGAACTAATGAATAACAGTTAACTCAATTAATCTATTTTAAATTAATGAAAATCTCCAACTTTGCCTCATTAATGAGGTTTTGAATAAGATAAATAAAAAATACGAAGAACCACATTTTAAAGATTAATTACATAGATAATACTTATACAAAATGCCTTATAATAGGGATTAGAGGGAATATTTAGTATAGTTTGGAGCTTTGATCTATATGAATGCAACAAATTTTTTCAATAACATAATTCATGTTAATTGAGTTAATTAAACGCGATTATTATGTGCAGGAACTTGGATCATACTTTCATGAATACTTGGGCTTCCTATAAACTATGTTAATACTTTATTAAAGCTAGATAAAATTAAAAATGATCATAATAGAATAAAGAGATTCTCAATGCCCAATTCTCACAAAGTGTAAGTTGTAGTTCATCGAAAGAAATCACATGTGGAATGTTTATGAATAATGTGACTTATATATATGATTATTTGTTTTTGGGTGAAGACAAAGGCGTCATATTTATGAAATTGGAAAATATTATGAAATGCAGATGTTCATATCTCACAATATCTCTCATCATCTTTTATTATCCCATATCATTCTAAGTGATCTTTTAGTTATAATTAGAGAGTACGTAACTTCTAGTTAAATCTCATTTGTATTGTACTATTATCAGGGCGGAGCTTGGGACAAAAATATGGGGGCAAATAGTGGTGGGAGATTCGGGGTTTGAGGCGGTGCCTCGAAAATTTTTAAGGAAAGTTTTAAATGCCAACGATACAATCTTAATGCATTTAAAACTTTCCTTAAAAAAAAAATCGGCGTTGCCCCGAACCCTTACACTAATTATGCACCCATGAACTCTAAATCCTGGCTCCGCCACTGACTGTATGCATGTATGTAGTATGAGTATTGTATGCGTATATGTGGTTGATGATCTGTTGATATGTTGTGAGTATTGTTATGTGCTTTTGGGATACATGCACTCCGTGTGATACATTTACATGCACTCCGTGTGATACATCTATACACTCCGTGTGGTACATTTATATGCACTCCGTGTGATACTTCTACATGAACTCCGTGTGATACATCTCGTTATATCGTTAATGTGAATGACCGTGGTCTATATACTGTATATGTGAATATGAGGTTAACTGCTACTCCGAGATCCGTGCGGATTTCACTCTTAACATAGCATCAGGGTCGGGAGGACCGAGGACCGAGGAAAGAGGGAAGCAGCAAGCTTAGAGATCCTATCAAGACTTTCTATTGTTGTTCTTTACTTTTGAAAACTCTCGACATCGTACCGCTTTTGTAATTAGCCAGGGCATTTTGAATACATATATCGCTTACTCAATTGCTCCAATGCTCTACTCGATGAAAACATTTTATATTGCTTTTGAAAACGGGATGTTACATTAAGAGGTCTAGGGTTTGAGCTGCAAAAACTACTCGTAATTCGCCTTGTATGGAGTTACCACCGTCGGAAGGTCACATTGCCATCTGCAGAACCCGGAGTGTTTGCACACTTGCCACCATTTATGTATTAAAAAAAAAAGAATAGTTCCTATAAGCTAATGACCTTGTAGCCTAGTATGACATAAAGTTTCTTGTATGTGAAAGGTCAAGGTTAGATCGCCTTGTAATCTCAATTTCTGTGTGTATAATAGGCGCTAAGAACTTGTATATAATTAACGGGACAAAACTTAATCCTGAGACTGAAGGTGTCCTTCTCCGATTGAAAGAAGGTGATTACTACATCAGAATTGTGGAATGTCTGATGAGGCTACAAGGAGCCTAGAATTGGGGTCCTACAGACATAATCTTAAGAAGAGACTCAACTGAGACTCTTGAACTGATTTTGAATGAGGCTCCGGAGAGTCATGAAAATTGGGGTTGATATCTAAAATTAGAAGCATGATGCAACATTCCTGACAAGTAAAAATCCAACAGAGAAGTAGAGACGTCACGACAGATATTGATGCGAAAAGGGCTTTGGATAAAGTCATTGACTGCAAATTCTCAATCCAAAGTTGCTGATCGAGATTTTACCCTATGATGTTGGTTCCTAACTTTTCTTGTACTTAGATTTGCTTTTATATATTTCCGGTGTATACAAAAATAGGACAAAACTTAGTTCAAATTCTTTATATCAATTATATCAAATTCTCAAATCACACAACTATAAATCTTATTTTTGAAATGTTATCACTAACTATAAATCCACATGAAATACATATACACATTATAGATACTTAAATTCAACCGGTAAAGGGTTATACCAACTCAATTAACTAGAGGTCTTGAATTCAAACTCGAGAATACAATAATGTTAAATACTTGGTGGTAAAGCTTTGCTGCCTTTGTGGATTCTACCCGGCTCAATCTGGATTAGTCCAACCTCGATAAATCCTTTGAGTTAAAATGAGGTAAGTCCATAATATTGGATGCTCCAACCAAAAAAAAAAGACATGACCATATGTGATGGAACAATTTGACATAATATATACAATAAACTTAAGTTTTTTCCAACTTGATATGAATGAAATACAGAAAGTAAAATTATGAGGCAAAAGTGACCCTATCTTTTTGAGAGGGACAAATACTAAAATTATGAGATAGCATAAGGTTAGATAGCATAAGGTTACATATTGAACTCCATCTCCCTACTCACCAGCTAATTAAAGGCGAGTGGGTGCACCAGCCGAGTAGGTAGTTAATTGGTGGTTTCCAACAATCAATTACACTCTTGACACACACACACACTTTCTCATTTGTCCCCGGGTATGATTTTTAAAATAAATAAAATACGATCACATGAAAATATCAAAAATTAAAATAAAATAAAATATAAATATGTCAAATTAAATTTTGACATTTAGATATTGATTAATTAAATAGATGAGAAATACTCATATATTTCAGGAGTGCCACATCATCTTAAGTTTGTTCAATCAAAATAGAAGAACTTAGCATATTTTAATTCTAATTGGCTTATTATTATGAATCAAATTAAGAGGTTTATTTTTCATGAAAAATAAAATAAAATATGAATTATTTCAGGTGAGTCATCAACTAACTATGATAAAAAAAATGCTAAGTTGCTGTATTTTTATTAAACAGGGTTCAGATGATGTGATTATATTCTTGGTATATGTATGTATTTTTCTGGCTAAAATTGGAGGTTGTCAAATATATATATATTTAATTCGTTGTTTAAAAAAAAATTAACTTTTAACAAATAAAAGGATAACAAAATAAATAAATAAAAAGATTGTGAATCTTTCAAAGCAATTAATTTAATATATCCCTCACGTACGAATTAGTGCTTGTCTAGCCAAGCATTGAGTATAAACTGATGCGTGGGGGAAGGGCAAAATCATCCGTGTGTGTTGATGACCTTTTGGCCCACATCTAACTACCAAGAAATTAGGTTAAACATATTTGAGAGAAGAGAAGAGAGAAGAAGAGAAAATGGTTTTGAAGGTGTTTGGGGCAGCTAACACAGCTTGCCCTCAGAGAGTCTTAGCTTGTTTCATCGAGAAAGGCGTCGACTTCGAGCTCATCCATGTCGATCTCAACCGCGGAGATCACAAGTCTCCTGACTTTCTTCTCCGTCAGGTTCTCTTCTTCTTCCACAAAGCTAGACATGTTTTCTCAGTACTATATATATATATATATTTATTTATTTATTTTGGTGCCCAAGTTTCAGACCATAAGTTTTGACTTTTCAAAAGGCAAAAAGGTTTAAGTTTTTATCAAATTCTATGGACCAATTTTTTAAATTAAATGAAAACCTTAAATTCCAAATCATGGGTTTTGGCTTCTCAAAAGACAAAAAAGTCTAGGTTTTTGTCAAATTCTTTGGACCAATATTTTAAATTGAATGCAACTTAAGTGACCAAAAACCAAAACGATGGCAAATTTAATAGATTAAAAATTATACTTACCTTATATATACACACACTTCCTCTAATCCTTAATTTATATAAGATCTACGGTAATTTGTAATTTATATTGTAAACTAGATGTTATATATATTAGTGAGAAGAGGCCATATTTATTAGAAGAAAGTCAGACTCAGGAGTTGAGATCGATATGGATGAGCTCGAAGTCGACGCCTTTCTCGATGAGACAAGCTAAGACTGTCAGAGGGCAAGCACTTATTCGTACGTGAGGGATATATTAAATTAATTGCTTTGAAAAATTCACAATCCTTTATTTTTATTAAATTCACAATCCATATTAATTGCTTTTACAAACGAGAAAAGCATGCATGCCCGCGCATATATAAAATTAGTTGTTATAGTGTTTTCCATTCCTAATTATAGGAATACTTTTGTGAACAGAAATTGTACTTCAAAGAAATGCTTCATATAATTGTGAACGATGGTGATATTATTTATTATATATATTCACAGAAAACTATTATGAAGAAATATTATTTACGTGAGGAAAATAACTTTTAGATGGATTGAATTGAAATAAATTTATTCTATAATGTTAATTAGAAATGAAACTCGTAACTATTATCTTAAAAGAAAAGAGCTCCTACCATTCAAAATGTTGGTCCATTCTTATATATGTAATTCTAAATCAAATTACTCTGCTTTGACGGACGCTGGACAACGTTAGGAGTTCAACATGTAGACCTAATAAGAAATTCATCAAAAGAAGAAGAAGAGAGAGTTAATAATAAGAGGACAAATAAAGCATGAAATAAATGTCTGCTCACCACAGAACCTGAAATCGCCATCTTCCACCACCGGCACTTGTCCAAAGGGCAGCAACACAGAAAACCTTAATTAACTTCATATAGAAACATGAATATAGTACTACTACAATAACACTTAATACAAAATCACACAAGTATTGTTGTTTACGAGTTTATAATAAATATCTCTTAGGGAGGCAACTTGGGAAACAGAAGAAGACATGAAGGAGAGATATCTGAAGTTTATGGCTCGGAGCATAGTTAGTGTAGAGTAAAATTTCGAGGCGAAATTTTGTTTAACTTAGAGAAAATGTAATACCTAAAATTTCTATTTATCATAAATACTATATTTTGATAAATAAATTCCTATAAAATAAAGGTGAATATGTGTCTCAAATTTGTGTAATTTGTTAATTTTAATTTTAGGCAATTTTCTATTGAAATTAAATAAATCAAAAGTCAATTTCGAAATTACATATAAAAATCATAAAATTCAATAAAATTATCATATTAAAATCATGGCTCTTAAATAACCAAAAAGAGTAAGAAAATGATATGAAAATACTTAATAAAATTAAAGGAAATTAACAAAAATCGATGGGCAATTAAGATTTCACTAATTAAATAATTTGTGTAAATATTCATAATTAATTAAGGGGCAAATTAAGAAGCAAGAATTAGGGAATGTTTTAATTTAAAAATCAAGGACTAATTAAAAGACAAGATTAGCTTTGAATGAATTACTAATGCTCATAATTAACCTAAGAACCAATCACACTATGATAAATATACCTAATAACATATAAGCTACCATATTAGGAGTGTTAATTATGATTGAAACTTCAGCCCCTAAAGTCATAAGAAGGACGAAATTTCACATGGAGGAAAGAGAAGGAGATTAAACAATGTTATTTCAAGAGCACATCACATGTGTTATTAGGAAAAAATCTTCAATAGTAATAAGATTTTCTTTTTACATAAATAGAAGGCCAAGATTAAATCTAATAAAGTTAAATCTAAAGGTTCTAATTAATTACATAATTAAGCTTAGTCCTTGTGAATTTGGTAGAACCAATAGGAAGCTTGGATTCTTGTTTGTAAGACACAAGAGAAACACAAAACTCAAGCCAAGGAAGGAGGGGGAGAGGACAGTTAGCTTGCTTGAGGAAAGAGAAAGAATTTTTGTATTATAATTATGATATTAATTAAGAGCACATGGGAGAATTAATGAGGGAACAAGATGGAAGAGGATAAGGGTACTTGGGATAAGGTAATTGATGAAGTTGGAAGAGGATAAATGAGAGAGAAAGGGAGGAATGGATTGGACGGTGAAGAAGGGATGTTTGGTAAGTGGAAGTAGGATGTTTGGAAAGTGGAAAGGGGTGTTTGGTAATGGAATAGACCTTGAGATTTTCCTATAAATAGGCACCTTGAGCTTCTTCATTCTTCACACCAAATCAACCCCAAGTGGTGATTTCTAAAGAGTATAGAGTGAGTGTGAAGAAGCTTGAAGGAGTTGAAGCAAAATTCTTGGTGAGTTCTTGAAGTTCTAGCTTTTAAATTCATAGTTAATTTATGCTTTGGCCTTAAATCTTCAAGAGAAATTTTGTTTTCATGTCTTTATGGTTAAAAATGTTTTTATTTCGAAAATTAGATGAAAAATATGGTAGAGCAAAATTCTTGAAAGTTGAGGATCAAAGTAGCGAAATTCAGCAAATTTTTGGTTAATTAGTCAGTTTTCTGGAGTCGTGAAGTTGAGGATATTATTTTATGTATTAAATGAGGTCCTAAAATCATGAAATTTTTCATGAAAAAGTAGACATCCATGTTTTTTAAATATATAAAATATGTGGTGTTTTGAGTTCTGTGGAAGGAGAAAACATTCTTGAAGTTGGGTTACATTTTTCGGGAAAATTCTGGACGAGAGGTTGGAAAATATTAAACTGTATTGGCTCTGATTTCGAAGTTAAATACGTTATTTTTACTAGAAAACATAATTATCAAGGGTCATTTTGGCTTTGAAGCACCTCATTTAGATTTGTTTAGAATTAATAATGATTTTTCAAAGTTGTCTAAAAAATCTGCCAGAAATGCTGAAATGACGTTTTTAAGGAAATGTAAGGATATAATTGGAATATCAAATCCACCAGGGGTCAAAAGTGGCTAAAATATCTTTTAAGATATTATTTTCAAGGGAATAATGCGGTGATACTAAATATAGGATATCCGGGAGAAGCAGGAATTGTACCGATCGGACAAACGTACCGCTAAGCTCTACGGACTAAGGTACGGACGCGTCTTGTAACTCTAACTCGATGCTTCTTGTATGCTTATATGTGATAGACTATTCATAGGGTCTTGATCAGGACTAGGTCTTGGGTCATGCACCGTGGCTAAGACTCTGGTCTTAGGTCCTTGTTTACATACATTCACTTTATGTGGGTTATAGTCTTGATAACACCGTAGTGTTGTTTTCCTAGCGCCGAGGACACGAGAGCCGTCGTGGTGTAACATCCCAAATTCCATATTACAAATTGTGTCGGATGACACTTGGTTTTAGAAAATTCAACAGAATTTGAGGTGCTATATCAGATCCTCTCTAAAGCTCCGCTCTCCAAAGTACCTTCTCTGCCTCCCGATCCTTTGTACTATCATTTAAGACTCGAGGTCCAATGCCCATACACCGACCTCGGGTAATGGTTAACCTCATATTTTTCATATACAACATATGGATTACGCTTACTCATAACATAAAAAGAATATATGCACCAACCAATGCCGATATACGCATTGAAGCGAATGCAAATGTACCGCACGGAGGCGAGTGTAGATGTACCGCACTGAGCAATGTAGATGTACCGTGATGCAGCGAATGTTCCCTTACGAGATATGTCACCCATAGTGAACGTACCTCGAAAGCACATAAACATACAAACGAGATCATCAACCACATATATGCAAACAATACTCATAACACATATACACATACAATAACCATTAGAGTTAGTGTTACAAGATGCGAACGTCACGTACACCACATATACACATACCATAAACATAACACATATATGCATACGATAGACATCAGAGTTAAGGTTACCAGTACGCAAACGTACGTACAATAAACATACCATACAATACACATATCACATATATGCATACAATAAACATCAGCGTTAGTGTTACGATGACGCGAATGTACCTTCGTTGACGGAATTCTCGACGACTGCTCGATCGAGCTTAATCACGGATATCCTATAAGGATAACAACATTTCTATTAATGATCAACATCATAACAGTCATTTTAGTCATAAATGACCATTTTACCCCTGACTTTACTAATCGCGGAATTTCGCGAGCTTAGATTACTTTGACTCTAATCTTCCAAAATTTTGCCATATCTCTTTCTCCAACATATTTTTGAAATTAATATCATATTTAACCTAAAACATGATATCTAAATTAAACTTGGAAGATTAAAGATCAAACTAACATTTCTACTATAACTACCGAACTAAAACTAGAACGTGAAACTAGGACCGAAGAAATTATGTAATACCGGATTTTATTATCTGGAATATTATGAATAAATTAGATATTTCTGATGAGTGAAATTAATGTCTCCAGACTTGTGTAAATTTAGCCTATTATTCTAAGTTAAATTCTGTAGGAAATCAGGGAATTTAAGGGCCAAAGTGCCAAAATGACGAAAATGCCCCTAAGGGACATAATTAACTTAGAAAATTATGAAAAATCCTAAAAGGCGATAAAATGACCAAGTGAATTAGGAGAATATATTATCTCTAATTATGGTAATTTAATAAATTATGAACTTGGAGAAATTGTATAAGAATGTCCAAAAAGTCGTAAAAAGACCATAATACCCTTGTAAATTATCAAATAAAGTAAGAGGCATGGAAATGCTAATGTTAGTGCAAGAGTATGAAGGTAATGAGGCATTGTAAGTAAGAAAATTATCAACTTGTGATAACTAAGTAATTAGGTAATATTGGACTAATTACTTAAGCATAAGCAAAGGAAATTCACAAGTAATTATATAAAACCCTAAAATTAGTGGTTTTGTTTGAAAATTAGTAAAAACATGTTTACTAATTAATTGGAAATTTTGGAGAAAATAGTTGAGTTTAGGTATTTTTAAGCCTAAATACAAGAATGGACCAATTAGAGAATTTTGTGGAATTTTTGAGGAAAATTAAATGAGTAATTAATTAAATAATTAATTAATATTTATTAAAAATAAATAATGGCCAGCCGAAATTGGGCCTAGAAAAAGAAGAAAAAAAATGAAAATAAGAACAAAAATAAATTATGCAAGTGGACATTATTATAATAATATAATTAATTAAAGTAAAAAAATGTGAATAGTAATTTAGAAATTATGAAACGGATCCTATCTAGAGATCTAGGAATGAGATTTCCAAAGTCAAGGAAAAATATTGATCAGTGAGTTATTATCTTCCGTTAGACTCTTCTCTTGGACATTTCTAATAAGTGAGAACTTGTTTCCAATGTTGTAAATCCAGAATTTTGAGATTTCTCCAAATCACGCGAATCAGTACCGATCGGGAAATTCGATTAGTCAGGGCATAAAGCAAGCTTATGCATCATTTTTTGACCAATTGGAGGCAGCCACACCAGCTCCCTATGTCGACCAACATGTATGGATGGTCAAGAATTTTACACCATTTTGGTGTTGAATTTCCAAGGTTGTAAACAACTTTGGTATTTCCCTTTGTATCCTTTCAAAAATCTATAAATAGGCAAGAGCTCTTCATGAAATCTTCACACCATTCTCCTCTTGCCTTGGCGAAATCTTAGAGGGAGAAAGAAGAGAGAGAAGCTCGGAAAAATTCTCAAGAAGTCTTCAACGGTAAGTCTTTCGGTCTTTAGTATTTAGTTCGGTAGTTAGTAGAATTGTTAGATAGTTTTAGTAAGTAGGGAATGAGATTCCTACTATTGTTTTTAGGCCTCATTGCATTGAAAAATGCCCGACGAGGTAAAAACTTGGTAGGGATCGAGTGCTGAAAAGTTGAAGTCTTCATAGTTCTTCCAATAGTTAGAGTTGTAATGCTAGAATAGCCTTTTATTTTCAAGTATGATTGGATATCATATGGGAGGGCTATTTTAGTCTTTATTTTCAAAAATCAAAATGGCGTCGAAGTTCGGCAAAATTTGGGAAGAAAATTTGTCGAGAAACGAAATCTTTGTAAATTCCGCCAATTAGGGGTATAGGGGCAAAATAGTAATTTTGACCTAAAATGCCGATTATTGTGTCAAATCACTAATAGAAGTGATATTATTCTTATAGGATATCAGAATCTCCGATTTCTGCCTGCTTTGCCCGACGAACCGTTGTTTGAAGTTCACGTTTTTCCGTAAAAAGTACGTTTTCAGCGGTGGTACCTAACGTCGCAAACGAAGGTACGGACGCGTACTGTAACACTAATCTTGTGCTGCTTAAATGAATATATGTCTAAGATATGTTCGTAGACCGTTATACAGACCGGAGGACCGCGAATTGAAGTCCGAGGCAAGCGGCAGGAGTAGACTTGCGGATGAAGTTATATTATCGCCTCTGTTTCTTTCGTAGTTTACTTTTGAACATTAGGATTACCGTAATCAATACTTTATTACACTATGGTCCATGTTATGTTATGATCAATTACTCTTACGCTCCATTGCTCGACTCGACTTTGAAAAAAAAATTCCGCGTTTCAAATTGGGATGTACTCCCATTGGTTGATTCAATTTGGCAAGGATTTAGGCTTTAATTAATTAGAACCACTCGATTAGCTTTATGAGCTTTAATCTTGGCCATAAACATTTAATTAAAGTTTTTTCATAATTAACTTTGAATATTCCCTTGCTTCATGCTTAAATAATTAGTCGTTAATTATTTATCTAATCACTTACTAATTGTTGAAAATTTTCTTAATTAGGATCAATCATTTTCTCACAACTATTGCACTGACATTGATAATTTATGCTCCATGTATTATATTAAAATCACGAGGCAACTTATGTTCCCCAAAATAATATTTAATTTTTCCTCTTTATTTCCAAGGGAAATAATCCCAAAAATTACCCAAATTAGAGACAACATACTTTCTAATTTTTAATAAATATTTTATTGCCTCTTAGGATTTATCATTATTTTCTCGGGGTATTTTATGACCCACAAAGTCACTTAGGGACTTTTGGTACTTTATTTCTTTTAATTTCAAGGGGAATTACCTAGAAAAATAAGATTATTACCTTACAGGATTTGAGACCACATATTAACCTATTTCCAATAGGTGTATTATTTACTAAATTATGATATTTATCATAAGTGAGATTTTAGGATATTACACGTGGCCTGGTTAGGTGCAAACGTGAATAACTTTACATGTGTTGTGTGTTATGTCTTGTTGTGTTGTTATAGCCTTACATTTGTTGTGTGCTATGTATGGTATTACGTAATGTTATGAATATCTATCTGTTATATATTGTTTATACTTGAGTATGAGGTTAAGCTGTTACCTAAGGTCCGATGGGTATTGGACCTCGGCACTTACCATAGCTTCAAGATCCAGGAGGATCGGGAGCCGGTGACAAGGGTAGCAAAGACGCGTAAGGACTCGAGTGGAGATTTATTTTGGGAATGTATTTACATTTCTATGTAGTTAAATTTTGGTTACTCGGATAAATGTACAGCTATTATAACCAACCTGGATACGCCACATCTAATATTTGGTCACATACTTATCAGTTACTCATACTCTTATATGCTCCAATGCTCTACTCTGATAATATTAAATTATTTCACTTTTGAAAAATGGGGTGTTACATGGACAATGGTGATGGCTAGCGCGTTTGGGAAGAATCTACTATGCTTCCTTGATATAGGGAATGTTTGTAGTTAGTGGAGTGTAATACCGGATTTATGAGATGACTATTTACTTAAGTGAATATGTGGTCACAATTTCTTGAGGTAATGAGTTATTCTAATTAAGAAAATTATCAACTATTGATAAGAAATTAATTAAGTAATTATTGGCTAATTACTTAAGCATAAGCAAAGGAAAATTCAAATATGATTGTATAAAACCCTATAATTAGTGAATTATGGCTAAAAATTAGCAAAAATATATTTGCTAATTAATTGGAAAATATTGAGAAAAATAAATGAGATTAATTAATTTTGAACCTAAATACAAGAATGGACAAATAGGAAAAAGTTGTAAAAAATTATGTAAAAAAATTATTAAATTATATATTAATTAATTAAAAAATAAAATAAAAATATATATATTAATTATGTGTGTGTGCCGACATGAGGGAGAGGATAAAGAAACAAAAATAAATAATAAAAATGAATAAGGGAAGAGTGTGAATAAAAACACTTAATTTAAAATTAATTAAAGTGAAAAGTAAAAAGTAAATAAACACCGATAGGAATTGGATCCTATCTAGAAAACCATGAACGAAGTTTCTAAAGTCAGAGTATAATATTAATGAGTGGATTTTTATCTTGAATTGGGCTGTTCCCGAAGTCATTTAGAGATCGGTAGAAGATTTTAGTAATAAGGCGAAATAGGGTAATCTGTGAAAAAGGCGGATAGTCACGATTTAGGATTTGAAGAAAATAAATTATAACTCAACATCCGGGGATGAGTTTATAATTATCTGGACATATTTGGAATCGGTGAATTTTTGTCCAGTTGATGATTCCGGAATTTATTTAGTAATCGAGCACGTTTTGAGAAACTTGGTGGACCGTTGAAACCCTGTATAGGATCAAAAAGTGAGTTAACTTGGATACTTCTAATGAGAAAGAAGAGATCTTCAAAGTTTCGATTCAATTTTGAGATTTTTCGAGATTACGAATCGGACCGTCGTGGAAGTCTGCCGGATCAAGTGCATAAAGCAACTTGTGACATCATCCGAGATGACATCACAAGCTGCCACCTTGCCCATTTATGTCGACCAAGAGGATGGATGGCCAAGATTTAGCCATTTCATCCAAGTGCGATCCGACGGTCAGAATTCGGTCTGGTAAAGTGTGAATAGTAACCTTCCAACTCCTATAAATACCCCCTTGATCCTTTGCATTCTTCACACCATTCCTTTGAGCAAGACCGAGAGTAGAGAGAGGTTAGAGAGAAGGAGGAGCAGGGAATTTTGCGTAAGCTACGAGTAAGTTTTTCTCACTTAGTCTTAAGTTTTCGTAGTTCTTTCAAGTAGTTAGAGTAGTAATGTTAGATTAGTCTTTAATCTTCCGAGTATGATTAGATATCATATGATAGGGGTATTTTAAGTAGGAATTTCGAAAATCATGACTGGTTCGAAGTTACGGCAAAATTTGGGAAAGTCGAGTCAAAGTAGTGAAGCTCGGCGAAATTCCATGGATTAGGGGAATAGGGGCAAAATGGTAATTTTTACCTAAAATTCCTGTTATGATGTCAAATCACTAATTAATGTGATATCACTCGTATATGACATCATTAATCTTGATCTGCTTTATCGTTCGTTGTCAGACGTGCCGTTGGACGTTCCGCTGTTTTCCGTCGGGCACGATTTTCCGCGAAGTGCCTACGCTCGTCAACGAAGGTACGGACGCGTCTTCGTAACACTAACTCGTGCTTCTCATATACGTATATGTGATAGATACATTCTGGATAGAGATTCTGTTTAGTGGTCACCGAGATACATTCACGGATAGAGACTCTGTTGTGGTTACCGATTATACATTCACGGATAGAGATTCTGTTTAGGGTCATCGATTATACATTCACGGATAGAGACTCGTTTAGGGTCACCGATTATACCTCTTGCTCTTTGTTTATGTTCTCATTATTGTTCATGCATCTGCGGTTATGTCATGAATATCTCGTCATCCGTATCTTGTTTATTTGAGCATAAGGTTAACGGTTACTCGAGATCCATTGTGGTAAATTGATCTCGGTAGCTTCGAGGTTCGGAAGGACCGAGGATTGGAGATAGGGGCAAGCAAAGACGAAAGCGGGCTTTCGGCCGAGACTTCTTTATCGTTTACCGTATTTACTTTTGAGAACAATAGGATACTGTATCCACATCATATTACACTATGGTTAATGTTTAATTATGAATCGATTACTCACTCAGCTCCAAGCTCTACTCGATTGAAAAAAATCGCTTTCAAATGGGATGTTACATGGAGCACGTGATATAACATATGTTGGGGAAGGTGAGTTCAAGATCCACTAAGGAAGGCATAAGTTATGAAGAGTTCAAAACAATGATATCCTCCATTGTGGGAAAAGAGAGTAGTAGACCATGTTATGAAGTTCATATTGACATTTGATACAATTACATTTGTGGACCTACTAGATGATAAAGCAATTGAACATTTAATTAATTTCGGTCTGAGAAAGTGAGCATATATATGTAGATGAAGGAGAAACTAAAGATGATAATACAAGCGTAGTAAGGAATGATCCAAAGCATGAGCAATATGTGTAAGTTGTATTTCCTTATGGAATTTAACCGATGAACGAGGTGCTCTTAACTTATTATTACTAACTTATTGTTCTTCTAATTTTCGTGCAAGTTTGATAACTTGTCGGAAGGTTGGGATGAACTATCGACACTATGGGTTATGAAAATTCACCTTTATTGACATGTGTTGTCCAAATGATGCCAACAAGAAGACCTCTAGGAGCGCCAAAGAAAAGAAGGATTAAATCTCGGTTTTAAAACAAACGGGTTTATCATTGTGGCATGTGCAATGAAATTGGCCACATTACCAAAACTTGCAAGAATCCTAATCCAAGCTGATCAATGATGGTGGGTTGGGTCTTTTTTTCCTAGAAAATGCATCTCATACGTTTTTTTTTTTTGTAAATGTCATTAGATAGAAATCTATACCATATGATTTATTTGCTTGGTTTGTGAATTTGTAGTTCATATCTTGTAGATACATTTGCAGATGTAAATGAAGGTTGGATATGATAGGGTGTTGTATCCAAGTTTTATTTATGAAAATTTGTATTCGATGTAAATTCGGTTGTCAATGTATCGTCATGATCACTGTTAATGGACGAACCTAGACTTGTCAATATAAGCCCATGGACTTGTCAATGCAATCTTACTCGCACTTATTAATATATACTTAGCTATGTTTACATGTGGTGAAAGTGCAATCGAGGTTATGAAAAATTCATAATTTTTGTGGACATATTTATAGATTTCCTCTTTTATTGTAATTTAATATTAATTAAGTGGAGATATTCACTACAACAAGATATAGAGTTTAATTCTCCAAAAAAGTCTACTTTTAAAAAAGAGAAGTACAAAATAAAAGTGTTGGTATTTTTATAATTATGTGTGTTAATTTTGTCATCCCTTTAGGAAATAACGGACATCATAAATACATTGGTGTCTATTTCAAAAAGGGACGCCAAAGCCCATACCTTTGACATTCCTTTTTTTTTGAAGGGGCCTTAAACCCAATCATTTGGCTTCCCATTTTCTAAAAGGGATGCGCGTCCCTTTTCAAGAAAGAGACGCCAAAGAGTTCTTAGAACCTAGAGATTAGATTTAATGCTCTTCCTCTTCTCTCTTACGTGGCGTCCTTCTCTCGTCTCGGCGTTCCATCATCCTCTTCACTCGACCAACACTTCCTTGCATCGTCCTCCTTGCTTTCTCTTAGTGAAGCATCATCTATAAGAGATGTGAGAGGACAAAACTAGTCTCAACCTCGGACTCTTCAAAATAAGGGGCAGGCCTCGTAAGATAGTTGAGAAATTAGACGACGGAGATCAACTAGGTGCTAGAGCGGTGAGATATGTGACATCTCCTTAGTTATGTGTTTTTAAGGAGGAGCCATAGTTCGAGACTTAAGCTCTACACCTTTGGTTAGGTGTATCTTAAGAATTAGTGAGCTTAGGGCAATCTAGTCAAATAGATGGGTTTACGTTGGAATGTGTTAGCCTATGGCTCAAGTTAGCGGTATAAGGATGAACGGTGATATAAGGGTGGTTGCATATTGAAGAATTGTATATTACATGTTGTGATGAAAATATAAATTTACATAATGATAATTAAATATGCAATTATTTGGATTTAAAGTATATTTAAATCAAATTGTTGTCATTTTTATATTTTAATTATTTAATTATACCACTGTTAATACCTATTTTATGATAAAAGTAAACTCTTACAAATTTACGATTCGAGTTAACGATATGAGTTTACATCATATCACGAGTTTGCTTAAACTCGTGAGTTTGACAACGTTGGTGCCACCCTCTTTGTTATTCCATTTTATGCAATCACCTAAACTCCGTACCTACCATACCAATCAAGTCCAAGGTTCTTAACCCAAACCTGGTCATTAGACCAGGTCAGTCACTGGGGTTAAGGGTAGTGGAGTCGGACCGGAGTCAAACCGGAGTTAAACTAGTGTGAAATTAATTTTTTTCCCCACATATCCATTTTTTATGTTAAAAAAATTAAAAATGTTAGCCATTTTCATCCACATGATACTATGATAGACATTGATTTAATTTGTACTTTAACTTGTTTTTCTAATTTATTTTTACCAAGTCAAATTTGTGGGCCCGAATCAACTTGAATGGGGATACAAATCATCAAATATTCACATCACTAAAAAATCTTTCAGCGGCCAGCATAGTAGACACGCTTCTCGACTTCCAAGGCGTCCTTTTTCTTCTCTCTATTGCATCCCTTCTTTTTCTTCGTTTCAAATTTATTGCTCCCAAATTCGCAAGTCACCGGAGATGAGATTTAGATGGGCTCCTTCACTTCTTCTTCTATAAAAATCATATTTTATGGTGCAACTCATGCTGGAAATCGTTTTCATGGCAGCAGACAGTCAGAAGGTGAAGAATATAGAAACTCTACTGCATCATCTTCTACTTTCTTTTTCCTCCTCTTTCTTTTTTTCTCTTCCTTCACCTTCTTCTTTCTCCATCACCTGTTGCTCACCTTGCTCTTTTCTCACTGTCAAAGGTATGAAACTCCGGCCAGCCACTGCCGACTCTCTTACCTCCTTCTCGTTCAGTCGCTTTTTTTTCAAAAACAAAAACAAAATTTTTACTACGACTCGGCCAACTTGGCGGTTCAGGCGAGTTGACCTTTGCGTCAACTCGTAACCCCGGTTACTTCTAACTCGGACCGGTTTTCGACTGGTTCGCGGTTTCCGGTCTAAACTGGCGGTCCGGTCCGGGGTTAAAAACCTTGATCGAGTCCATATTGAGAATTAATTGTGCTATATTAGATACAATTACATTTAAATATTTATATTTTTATAAACTTTTGAAATTTTTAAGACTGAACTCATTATCAAGCTTTAGGAGATTTATCATAAAAAATTTAAGTAATTACTATTTACTACTATCTTTAGTCCTTAATCAAATTATATAAATATGTTTTATATTAATGATCGAAGGAGTAGCATATTACAAAAATTACTACCACCTCTGTTTTTTTTTTTTTGATACAATTGAGAACCCAACAGAAATAGCTACGTTTTATCTTTCACAAACACCCTTTGCAAGAGCCGAGATCAACATGCAAGACAACTGCAGCCTGGCATCAAGGAGAGACATGCTTTAGCCAATAGATCAACAACATTATTTTCCCGTGACTAACTTTGACGAACTTCAATGGCCCAATCAGAGACCATACTTTTATTTCAGCAATAAGGTTCTGTCCTCATGCACTTCATTCATTGCCCTAGTTATCACTTCGGTAGAGTCGACTTCGAGAAGAACTTTACGAAACCCCATATCCCGAGCCGACTTAAGGCCATGCAAATAGCCCATGGTTCAGGTGACGTCCCCTCCTTGCCTTTGAATAATAAAGCTCTCGGGAAGTTTCCATCTTGGTCCCGCAGAGACCTCCGCTAGCTATTCCTGGTGATAAATGAGAAAAGGCCCCATCGGTATTAAGTTTCACCCAGCCTTCCGGAGGTGGTTTCCATTCTCTCCATACTCCCTGTCTCCGTGCACGTACCACGATTCTTAACAAATAGACTTCTAGCTTCCTTCATACTACCCATGACAACGAAAAACACTCGTTAGGATCGAGTGATTTGAATCCCGTTTTCCTTCAAACACTTTGCCTTGTTGCGATGCCACCACAACCACCGGCACACAACAACAAAGGTGTGCCTTCATTCCTCCGATCTCTTATTCGCACCATTTGAGTTGATATTCCAACGAACCCGGTGATCAAAGTTCAACTCGTAGAACTTCTTCCACATCTTGTTTTTAATATAAGATCATCATTTATAGTTCAATTTACATTACAAACGAGATCTTATATTAAAGTTTAGAAGTGGTTTTAATTATAAAGCGGTTATAATATAACGGTAAGAGTCGGAAATCAGTAGAGCCCTTTTAAGCTCGACCCTTCAAGGGTAGGGATTGAAAATTAAAGGAGTTTAATGAAATAAACCCTACGGGGCCGACCTGTAGGGCCTCGGAGCTTAAAAGGGCCGGCTCAAGAGGCCTCGGCGACCATGTAGGCCCTTTTAATTTATTATTATTATTTTTGGATGCATGGATTCACGGATGATGGTAATTTACTAATTTATATGTATTTTGTATTTGTTATAAAGTTATTTATCCATTTAAGTACAAATACACAAATACATAATAACTATACCCTAATTTTATGATTTGATTTATTATTGTTGTAGTAAAGATTATGGGTATTGTTTTGATATTAATGTTGACAACATTTATTTAATAAATTAGAACTTTAATTATTGTTATTTACTAATTATATTTCCTTAAAAAAATAGAGAAAAAATAGTTAAAATTTGGAATAGTAATTTTCAGGCCCTTCCTAGCTCTATATAATAGTAACTTCACACACAACATAAAATATAACAATAACTTTTTCAAATCTTGGTTACAAGTCTAATAAGAATTTGATAAATGATAATAATTTTAATTCTTAGATTTTTTTTTAATTTTTCATAATTCTTAGAATTAATTCTAAAGAGATATCCAGGTGAACTCATATAACCCATAAAGGAGTTGGGTTGATAAAATCTCAAAACTAATAAAAAAGGAAAATCCATTTGGGGCCCTTTTAACAGTGAAAATTGCAAAAAAGGCCCCAAGATTCTGACAATCCCAGAAAAGGACCTGGGAGTTTCAGAATCTTGGGTGAGTTGTTAACGAGGCTGATATAGTTGTTAACGAGAATGCGATATAGTTGTTAGCAAAAGTGTTGTTAACGGGGTGATTTAGTTGTTAAAAACCTATCAGTTAACAACTATATCAAGTGTTAACAACTCACTCAAGATTTTGAAAATCCCGAGAAAGGTCTGGGGCTTTTTTGGGATTGTCGAAATCTTGGGCCTTTGTAATTTCTCCTGTTAAAAGGGCCACAAACTGATTTTCCCTAAAAGAAATGTTAAATATAGTCTGGCCCAACCCATTTCATCACATCTCATGGTGGGCTAATGTAGATGGATCGGATTGGCGAACATTCCCATTTTATAGTATTAAGCTTTGGGCCTAATTTGATAGCCCAACTCATAAACATAATTAGCTTAATTGGATTTCTCGGCTATTAATTCTTGGGTCCAGGTGTGGAACTAAATTTTGGGAGCTCAACGCTGCTTAACACACCACATAAGTTTGGGAAATGGGGTGGAGTTGAGAGAATCCGGTTATTCATGTGGAAAGTTGCTCTGAATAAATTGCCTACTAATTTTTGGAGGAGCACTTGGTCTCATGATTCGGAGCTGTGTTTCCTCTTTTATTAAGCCTAGGTATGTGGCTTTTTTTTTCTCGCTGAACCTAAGAGAGTGGCTGAGATTCAATTTAAATCAGCAAATCGGGTTGGGTGGGGCAGTGCTGGTGTTTATTTTTGGAGTGGCAATTTGGAAACTTTGGGAATGGAGGAATAAATGTATTTTTGATTCTTCTTTTTCTAAGCCGCTGAACCCTGGTGTGGCAATTACAATGATCTGGTCTTGTTTTATTCCGGTTGCTGGCTTGAAAGGTGAGCTGGTGCAGCAGGGTTCGTATTTGATGCGAAATTGGGAAAAACCTCCTCATGGTTGGCTGAAAATTAATGTGGATGGGGCTCGAATGATTGATTCCTCCAAGGCGGGATGTGGGGGTGTGGTTAGGGACGGCTTGGGTAATTGGATTCTTGGTTTTGCTAAACCAATCGGTGAATGTCGGTCTTTCTCGGCGGAGGAGTGGGCCATAGTGGAAGGGTTGCGGAGCGTGTGGGATTTGGGGTTCGGGAAAATAGTTATAGAATCGATGCGGACTGTAATTAATATTCCGCTTGATTATGATTGTAATACTTGTAGTAATTTGATTTTGAGAGCTAGGGATCTGTTGTCTCTTAATTGACAGGTTGATGTGAGATCCATTCCTAGAGATTGTAACAAAGTAGCGGATGCCTTAGCTAAAAGGGTATCTCTAACTTTGCTATTTTGAATTAGTGTCCTTCCAACCTACGGGGTGGTTGTTCAAGAGGGTTTGAGATTAATTTCCCCTTGGGTGTAAATTTTCATTTGTAATGTAGGCTTTATGCCATCCTTTTATAGCCAAAAAAAAAAAAAAAAAAAAGAAGTTTGAGAAAATGACAATAAGGTCATGATTAAGAAAAATAATATCAGAAATTTTTTATCTTATCAATGGTAACTCCTTCATTTGCTAATGATTACTCATTTACTTGTCATTGACAAGCTACTAGACTTTTTGATATTATTATTTTTAATTGAAACCTTGGTATGATTTTCCCTAAAAGTTTTCATTTTTAAATATGTTAGATACAGGATCCGACCCCAAGAATCGCAAAAATTCACTTTCAAATACCAAAGTATAATAAGGCTGTGTTTGTCAAGTTAAAGTTGACCTTTTCAACTAAAACGAATCAGTTTAGCTTCAAAAATGGTGTTAGCATGATTCTGGAGACAAGTAGCTTTTTGTTTAAAAGCTTCAATATCAACATCTTACCAAAATGGTATGAAGATGCTAGCAAAACCATTGTTAATCTGCCTTATCTCATTCTGACATTTTGTTTGTATAACACAGGTTTGCTGGAATATGACTAAGAAACACAATTTAGGATTTTTAGCAAGTCTTAGCCCTTTGCTTCATTGATAGTGGACTGTTCTATGGCTCTTGAAAACTCAATGTTTTTGTATGCTGGTTTTTCTCCCTTCATGTAATGTGATTTTAGGGTCAGTGATCATATGTGACTTCATCAAGTCCACGGGGTTAAAGGGATATTGCATAAGACTTCTCATTAGCCGCATTCAGATTATGTTTTTAGAGTGTATATTTTAAATTAGTATTATGATCAAGTATAACCTTGATGGAACTTCTGATTATTACAAGTGTTTGCTTCATTTATGTGGGACACCCGCCAATGAGCTTTAGCTCAATTGGCACCACCATGTATAACCTCTCCTTTTGGGGAGAGGTTACAGGCTCAAACCTGTGTAAGTGTGGTTGTGTGAGTTTTTGTATGCTACTATAATCTGTGCTTAACATTTGATCCTTTAAAAAAGAATTTGTGTGACTACCGCTAAAAGTGTTGTTTTTAATTCAACTATCAGTTTGATTGATTGTTTTGTATCTCCTTTTATGTTTAGTCTTGTGAATTTTCTTAAAAGTTGTTATTTGATGTGTACCGTTGTTTTCCGTTATATATCTTTGTAGTCCTTTTTTTTTAATTTTTGTATTAACATTTTAAGTAAATATATTTAATCATTTTATTAAAAAAACAAGTAACTGTGTCCTTTTTTATTGTATTAAAATTTAGGGAGAATGACTTTTTGAGAGTTTTTTTTTTTTTTTGGCGAATCGTTTCTGGATTATAACTAGAACCCCCCTTTTTATGGATCCATCTCACATCAATAACTCGACCCCTACCACCTATAGGTAGTTTTAGACAAGTTTCCTTTGAGGTGGATACACGAATGCCATAGCTCGTAATAATCTATCTTCCGGGGCATATGAGGATTCTTTCGCCATTTGAGGCGTTAATTTACCCACTAAAATATCACTTTGTCTCTACCCAAGATCCCAGTCTCACAATTAATACACTTTCGGTCTCGACAAATGGGCATTTTGATCCCTCACAAATTTCCAAAAGATCATTTTTGTCCCATAAAAAGGACGAATAAGGGTCGGTTTTTTTGTCGAGGGACCAAAATGATGTCCGTGTTTTTTGTCGGGGACACGAAATGGTATTTACTCGAGGTTTGGATGAAAAAAGTGTGACTGAATTCAGTGAACCCACTCAAATCATGTTTACAAGGAATTTTAGTCTCTTCTATTTAACCCAACTATGATTGATAAATTTATGCGCCCTTTTTGCTAATTTGTAACTTTGACATGTTTCTTATGTCTATTTATGATTCAGTTTCTGAATTCTGAAATTTGCCTCGTTGGTTAAGGGTTGCTGACACTGGCCCAGACAAGTCAAAGGAAAACCTAACAAATACCACTCTAGTCCTATTTATAAGTTCGGTTTGACAAAATCTCACATACCAAGGAGAGGTAGTTGACACAATGATTATGGGGTAAATGTTCAATTTTGCCCTCATTTTATGATTGGATGTTTTTCAATTGTTTCTTATCTCTCTATCTTCATGGGTATAATTAATATGGGTAAAATTGTCATAATCTCATTTATTACTTAAAACTGGACTTATAAATAAGACCAAATTTTTTGGTCAAATTGAACTTATAAATAAGACTAGAGTGATAAATGGCCAACAAGCTCTTAGAAGACAAGTGAAGGCCTGAAAATTGTGCCCCTCCATTGAATTGAATTATACCAATAACATGTCATGGTTGAGATAACGACGGGTTGGGTTTCTCTCATCATCCTTTTCTCATTATCCCTCATAATCTCTAAATCACATCCGTCCAATCAACACAGTACTACTTTCACTTTTCTCTCATTTTCCCAATCAATGGTCAAGATGTGGCCAATGAGAGACAATGAGAAGAAGGATAAGGAGAGTATCTGGTTGAGATAACGACATATCTGAAAGGAATTCAATTAACCAAAATTTCCTCTTTTTTTTCTTAAATTTAATAAGAAGTTGGAAGAGATATCCCCACATTCGAATATTCATTGAAAATGAAAGTCAGCTTGCTCCTTATATTGCCAACCTTCTCATCACAAGTCACATGTACAGGGTCAATCTTGCCATAGAAATATTGTATAATAGTTTAAATTTAAAACTTAGGTATGCTTCTTAGGTTTTATGTGAGTTATTTATGGACACTAGTTTGTTTTTGATTACGAATTAGTAAATGTGTTTAATTGTTGGATGATTCGTGTTGTTTGGATATTAATGTTGACAACATTTATTTGATAAATTAGAACTTTAATTGTTGTAATTTACTAATCATATTTCTTTAAAAAAATGGAGGAAAAATAGTTAAAATTAGAATAGTAACTTCTGGACCCTAGTGGTTTCAGGCCGGGCTTTGAAAAACATATGTTTTTTGTATCTCGGACCCTGTAGGGCCAAGTTGGCCCTGATTCCCAGCTCTAAATATAGATAAGCAAAGCTACTTGCACCACTTACATCTCTCATAATTAAGGTTCTGAAATCTGGACCGGCCAATAAATCGGTGGAGGTACTGGATAAGGGTCCAAATGGCATTAATTAAAAAATATAATTTAATTAAAATAGGTAAAATATTCATATTTTAATAATAATAAATATTTTGTTAAACAATAAAAGTAATATAATTTTTTTGCCAATAAAAGTAATATTCATATTTATCAAGTCAAGGAAAAAATAACCAGAAATTAAAAATTAAAGGTACAAAGTACAAACTTAAAACTTCAAACCTCCAGCAAACCAATCTCTTCTTTCCCACCTCTACCGATGATGGACAGTTGTCATTATGTGAGGGTATGCAATGTGTTATTTTTTGAAACCTCCAGCAAACCAAACTTAAAACGAGTGTTTAATTGTTTTTTTAAAAAAAAATTAAGAATCTAGGTTCTTTGCATGTGAGAAAAAGCAGTCCGATCTCTTCCTTTCCTTCACGACTTTTGCTCATAGTTCACAGGCTTGGGCTCAAACTGTCCAAGATTTTTTTCCACCAAACCAATCTCTTCCTTCCCTCCTCTAATTCTTTCTTGCTGCCGCTTGTGGACACAAAGAAGAAACCCCATGTAGCTAGGTTTACAATTTGGTAAGGGGTTGGTTTTGTGGTGTAGCTTCTTTTTTAGCAATGTCACTTGCTGGAGCCAGATATATAGATCTTCAAAGTGCTTACGGTGGTTGTGGCATCTCTTCTTCATTGATACCATCAATAAGGGTGGTTTCCCATTATTGGAGACCGTTAGCACTTAGATCTATCATCTTTCTCACTGGTCAACGAAACCTTCCCTCGTCGCCATCGCACAAATCCAAATCTCATCTTTCTTACTCATCTTCCCACGCCACCATCGCACAAATCCAGTTAAAAATCGAACCCAAATCTTCTTATACTACTCGATCTCTGTTTGTTTCTACTTCTCCATCTATTTTTTTCATTGACTCGGTGGCTCGCTAAACTCGGTCGGTTCAGTGAGTTGGCGAGTTGACCCATAGTCACCGAGTCAACTCAGGGTTTCCCTAACTTGGATTGGTTTAATAACCTTGCTCATTATTGAACAATAGCTTTATGTAAATTTAGATGGGGCTAGATTAGATGTAATAGGATGCAACCGCTAGTAAAAATTGTGAGAACTTCTGGTTGCGTAAAAACTTTCTCACTATTAATGAGCTAGACCTTCCTCTTCTATCAAGCCCGGCAAGAAGATTCTGTTTTGATTGATTCTGTTTTTGATCAGCAAGATTCTGTTATAATATCTTTCTAAATTCCCATTGTCCTTGATTTTCTTCTTCCTCAAGCAAGTGGCCTTCTTTCATTCATCTTAAAGCTACAAAGCCCACTCAGCGTCTGGCCTAAGTTCCTGAAATTATCTTCTATATTTTTTTCAAGAAAAGATTAGTGTATAACATAAACACGATCCTCAGAGTTTCATTATTCAATTATGATGTGATGTTGTAGCATCGCTACAACATTGATCTAGCAATGACACGTTACTTCAGAAATACATCAGTTTTAAATCCTTCTTTTGCCTACATACAACATAACTTCTAAAATGTATCAATTCAGCTCTTCTAATCTTTATTTACAACTGTTCATGAGTTCTATAACAATTGATCATGTCCAAGGTATTTTAAACATCAAAATCTCAACAAAATCAATCATAAAACTTTGAAAATATATAGCAGAATTTGGACTTAACAACTAGCTCTCTCAATTTGTCCTACAACAACTATGTCATATATATCACTAAGATCGATATTATCAACTTCCCAAGTTTACACAGTTTATATCCCTTGAGATAACTCTATTCCACACATTCCCTCAAACGCTCCCTTACCATATGCTTACTTCTACTTGAATGTTAAAAGGTTCACACTTAAAGTTGCCTAAATTTGCAAACTGCCAAGTGTGGATATGTAATCAAGCATACCTCTAACACATACCACAACCAACACATATCTATACCAGTACATATCTACACACATCTAACATCAGTGCATAGCCTCCCTGACATTGGAAATTTGTAGTGCCCTCAATGCAAATAGAAGAATTCGAAGAAACAGAGGGTACACCCGTGCAAAGGGAAAAATGAAAATACACAGAAGAAAAGTAGTGTTAAACCTAACGTGTGCGATGTGTCCAGCTAGCAAGCAATAGACAGATAAGAGTATGCAAATGCAAGCAAAATGCTATAGCAATGCAAGAACAACAAGCAAGGCTACTCTGTTAAAGAATGATAGAACTAGAAAGCAAAAGTAAAGACAAGGCAAGATACTAGAAACTTGCTACAACAACTCATTACATCCAAGCTATGTGAGTAACACAGCCAAGCAGCACAGAAAGCTCTTTTTTTATATAATGTTGCAGAGCAACAGAGATAAAACATAAGGAAAATAGAGAAAATAGAAAACAAAGGAGTCCAACTCCCCAACACGTTTTTCTAGAGGGGATTGTCTTTCCTTTTATATTCTGGGATCCTTGCACCACACGTCTAACTTGTCCATTAGTGACTTGGGCTTTCCTCTTTTGCCAGGCTCGGTGGGAAGATTCTGTCTTGATTGATTCTTGCTTTAATCAGCAAGATTTTGGTATGATATCTTTTCTAAATTCTCGCTTGTCTTTGATTGTCTTCTTCTCAAGGAAGCGACCTTCTTTCATCTGTCTTTAGCTTTAAATCCCAATACACGTCGCTCTAGTTCCTAAAACTATCTTATGTATTTTTCTCAAGGAAATATCAATGTAGAACAGAAACACACTACCGTAAATATTACTTAGTTATGATACGATGTTGTAGCATCGAGACAACATTGATCTTGCAATTATCAAAATTACATCAGTCTTAAGTCCTTTTTCTACCTATATGGAAGATAACTTCTAGAATGCATCAATTCAACTCTTTTAATCCTGATTTCCATATATTCATGAAATCTATCACAACTAATCATATCAACACATTTTAAGCTTGGAAATTCTATTCAAAACAGTTACAATATATAGTGAAAATATATAGCAGAATTAAGGCTTATCAACAGGGTGTTGGATTCTCCCAAAAAAGCTTACTTTAAGTGTTCAGGTAGAGGTTTGAGATCAAGGACTGGTGGCTCTTCAATGGAGGGTTTTGCTATTTGTTTTTTGTTCTATTCTAACTCCAATGATTCAAAAGGAATATTCTTTTTTTCGCTCATATATTTGTCTTCAATAGCGATTAATGATTCTGCAGAATCTTGTTGATCCTTATTTTCGACCAGAATCACATCAAAAAGGTCCCTACTGAAAGTCTGCTAGAATGTTTCTTGCACCAAGCCTTCAATGGTGTCAATAGTTGTGAGCATTCTTCAACATCATCGAGGATCTTGCATCACTTTCAGGATGTTAAAAGTCATTTGCTCATCATTGACCCTCATAGTTTGTTCACCCTTATGGACATCAATGAGAGTTCTTCTTGTTGCTAAAAATTGGCTTCCCAGAATAATAGGTAGCTCTTGGTTAGCTTCAAAATCCATTACAATGAAATCAACAGGGAAAATGAATTTGTCTACTTTGACCAAAACGTCTTCAATTTGTACTTCTGGGTAAACAACGGATCTGTTAGCGAGTTGAAGTGTTACTATGGTAGGTCTTGCTTTTCTTACAGCCAATTGTTAGAAAATTGACATAGGTATCAAATTGATGCTAGCTCCACAGTAATTCTTACCAATTGCACATGGAATGGTGAAACTTCTTGGATCTTTGAGTTCAATAGGAAGTTTATTAAGCATAATAGCACTACTTTCTTCAGTCAAGGCTATTGTTTCAAACTCACCAAGACTCATCTTTGACAGAATGTCCTTAATAAACTTTATATAACTTGGCATTTGTTTTAAGGCTTCTACTAAAGGAATATTGATATGCAATTGTTTCAAGATATCCATAAACCTATTGAATTGCTTCTCTTGACTTTGCTTTTGCAGTCTTTAGGGGAAAGGTGGTGGTGGTTTCACTATTTTTGAATTTTTTGTTATGTTGACCTTTGTTGTGGCCTTGTTGCAACATTGGTTGCTTCATCTGGTCTCTGCAAATCTGGTATATCGTGTTGTGGCATCAATTGTGTGATTTTGTTTCTACAATTCTAGGGTGAACTGCTCTTCTTCAATTGGCCTTTTCTCGGCTTTTGTTGTTCAACGAACTTACCGCTCTTGATTCTATAGCTTTGATATGCTCTTTACCTTTTCTCTTAAGGACTTCAATATAACTAGGCAAGGAACTCGATGGCTGTTATTCAAAGTTGTGGCAAGTTTCCTAATAAGTCATATTTACGCCATATATTTCCCATGTGTTATGATTGCTTTGTATGATAATTCTGAGCTTTAATATATGCTATTCGACAAAATAATGTGGAATTTATGTACTTGTGGAAATAGGGGATAGATGTAGTAAGCTATAGTATTTTAATACTATCTCGCATATAGGTAGAAGAAAAGGTTACATCTTAACACATTTTGAGATCGCGTAACAGAACTGATGTAATGCTACAGTATTGTGGATCTTTTTTTTGAATTAGTACCACAATGTCACCATAATGCTATAGAATTATAAGTGATTATCTGTTATGCGATATGTTACGCTAATCTTTTCTCGAGTTATTTTAGGTAATAGATACAAGTTATCAAGTTGGACGTTAAGACGACGGTTGATTTGATAGAGACAAAAGAAGAGAAGAAATAAATAGAAGATATGAAGAATCTCGTGTAATTAAAAGGATCAATCAAGAAATCTTGGGAGTCGGGCCTAACAAAATAGGAAACTCCACTTCACTAGACGTACGACGCGAAGGACATGGTTATAAAAGGAAGAAACGGCTAGACCTAAAAGCATCATGGAGTCATAAAGGGTTAGAGAGTCGAGAATACCGAGTACGAAATTGATACGACCTGACTCACGTTGAGAGATCAAGATTCATTGAGAGAGAGCTGCAGAAAAGACTTAATCCGTTCAAAAGTTAGACGGAGCTATAGAATACGTAGAGACATTGTGTGACAGGACGTTCCCTACACCATCGACTACTCCGACGACCTTCTCTATTTTACTTTCCTTTTTTAATCTTTCCATGGGTTGTTCTGCTGTAATTTTTATTTTGTTTCCCTCATCAATCATGAACTAATTTCCATTGGCTGAGCGAGGATGAATTTCTAAGTTGTAGTATGAACCCAGTTTGCTAAGTTTTCAATTCAATAAATTCAGTTTGTTCAATTGTGATTTATCGTCTGGTATGTTAGTTGGCCACTAGTAGGCTAGATCAGTGACCTTGGCTTATTGGAAGGGAGTCAAGGTTAGAACTCTGTTGAACAGGTATGTGTTGGGCGAGCTTGTGCAAGGCTCGATCTAAATTGTAGGCTACAAGTATGGGTCTACCTCATATAGCCAATACACCTAGTTTAAATTGACATTCTAAGATGGAAAATCACCATAAAAATTTGGGAGAAGTAGATAAAATGATGTACTTACATGAAGCACTACATAAGTTAGTAGTGGGTTAACTAAATAACGTTGTGATAGGAGTTTTGCCCTAACATTGCGGAAGGCTGTGCAGTGAAATGTTGTAGCAATGCGTTAGATGCAAATTGGGGGGTTAATATGACTTAGGATGAAATCCGAGCTCTACCTATTTTAACTCTGATTTCTCTCAATCGAACTATAGATCATTTATTTGTTAGTAGTAATAGCCAAAACAATCACCAAAACTATTCACATCACGCAACTTTCAAAAGGAAACTAGCTATGTAATCGGTATTAACAGTCTTTGTGGGATATACTCTAGTTACTCTTTATTACTTGTTCGAATGGTTCGCTTGCCACAAGAGGATTTCGATCAATATTGCCCAACTTGATTTCCCTTATTTCTCAGAGAAACCTACTGACTTTGAATGATAGCATCATTATTGGCCATGTACTCCTTAAGTAAGCCTTCAATAAATGATTGAGAAGGTGGTTCCATATTTGGCTGCTTTGCTTGCTGATTGAATCCAGGAAGATATTGAGGCTTATTAGGCTGTGAGGAAGCACCAGATTGTTGTCCTTGCTATTTCAAGAAAATTTTGGATGTTGTCTCCATCCTGGGTTATATGTATTCAAATATTGATTGTTGTTGTTATTCATGTTATAATTACCTACATAGTTGGAAGATTCTGGATTGGCCGTGCAGTTGGTAAATATATGCTCTCCTTCACAATATGCATAGGACAATGATGCAGGTTGTAGAAGTTGTGATCCAGTAGCTAGGTTCATGGATTTGATGATACTTGTGAGTGAGGAGACTTGAGCAGTTAGAGCTATCATGACATCTAATTCATGGACTCTAGCTACTCTTTTGGTTGATGACACCCTTTTAGTTCACCATTGATAGTTGTTAATGGACATCCTTTCGAGAATTTCATAAGCTTCATTGTGGAATTTTCTCAAGAAGGCTACATTAGTCAAGCGTTAACTATCTTCCTTGTTTGCATATTTAGACCATTATAGAAAGTCTCCATCTCGTGTCCATGGCTTAATTCCATGTTGTGAACATTTCCTCAGTAATTCTTTGAATCTTTCCCATGTTGTAGGCTTGACATATCAATTGTGATAAAAGTTTGCTAATATGAAGAAGATGTAGAGCGTTACGTGACAGACGCTACCCTGTGTCGTTGAAACCTTTCGACAATTTCTCTTCGTTTTAGTTTCATTCTTTATATTTCATGAATACCATTATGACAATCTCAGTTGTATTTTGCTCGTCTGCCATGAATTAACTCTTTTTTGGCTGAGCGACGATGGAACCTTGATTTGTAGTTCTGAACCAGATTGCTAAGTATTAAATGATATAATTCAGTTTGTTTAATTGTATAATTAACGTTGGTCTTGTGCATTAGGTGGCCACTAATAAGCAAGAGTCGTGGTCTTAACTTACTAAAAAGAAGTTAAGGCTAGACCTTTACTAAATGTACAAAGTGTGTTGGAAGAATTGTGCAGATTCTCTCTAAACTTGTAAAGTACAAGAATGAGTTTACCTAACACAACTATACACCTAGTTTTGCATGTTATTCTAAGCCTGAAAATTTGCATAAGAATATGAGAGAAGTAGAGTCAAGAATAAATATACAGGATTGCGGAAGCTTCTATATACAATATTGGTGGGTTAACTCAAGAACTTTGCTATAGCTTTATGGATGCAATTATAGCATTGTTGTACCATTACGATAAGGCAATCTAGGGAGAGTTGCAAATTAAGGGAAATTCTAAGCTTAGCTGATTTAAAATCTAATATCTCTCCATCATATTCATTCTCAAGACGTTTTATTAGCTTCTAGAATTAGTAGTCCACATAATACACTCATCTTTTTATTTTCTAATCACATAATTTTTGATCACTTTCTTGCTGCATAATTTGGCATTACAATCTCTGTGGGATGATACTCTACCTATTATTTTATTACATGTTCGACTAGTTCACTTAACATAAGGGAATTCAACCAACAACCATGCTTCAATGGTTCTCTCTTCTTCTAGTCTGAAGAAGACAACTTGGACAAGTCCTTGAAGACCATAGACTCTGGCATGTTTCCAAAGAATAACATGCCACTCATTGTATCTTTATGAATTGTTTTGTAGGGGAATGTCATCAAATGTAAACCATGGTCCAAAGGAAGGTTTTCCTTCCGGATTTCTAACTCTTGGGAGTCTTGACTCCCTATTTGATCTTCTTCTTTCGAAGATGGGTCTTCTACGATAAAAGACTTGTGATAAGTCTCATCTTGTTCTTCCATGGCAATAATAGACAGATTAGCATAATATTTCTCATCATTGGAAGTATTTTCTTCTTCCAAAGTGGAGGTGTTAGAAATGTCTATCTCAGCATTAGTTGATTTTGATGCATATGTTTCTTCTTCACAAGAGGTTGAAATTGATGATATAATAAGGAGTTCATCATCATTGGCCAAGAATCCAATCGTTCTTGATGGTTTTGTAGCTACACATTTTCCTTTATCTGAGGATCGTACAGATGTTTTTTGTGGAGAAGGTTGTGGATTATGAATCTTAAGTGATGGTTGAAGTGTTCTAGGTTAAACATAGGTGAAGGCAGGTCTTGTATAGGGTGCGGTTCTGGAAGCATATGGTTGTGAGGTTACTGGTTGACTTTCTATTTGGATATCAGAAGAAGATATCACCTTCTTCTTAAATGGTTGTTTAGAGGTAGTTTCTCTCAGTTTTCTGGCTAAAGGGTAGGTTGACCTAAGAATGGATTCATAATCAGGTTCTGTATAAGGAGGTTTATAGACTAGATAGGTTTTAGGCATAAAGGAATAAGGAGAAAACGGGTCTATAGTAAGTTTTGAATGAGGATGAGGTGGCTTAGATAGATCAGCTTCTATCTGTCATAGCTCCTTTCTAATTTTTGAAAGTTCTTGCTCTTTCCTTTGAAATTCAGGGCCATAGTACCTATTATCTATGTATCTCTTTAAGTCTTCATCCAGTTATTGAGCCTGGGTAGAGAGCCTTTTATGTAGACTCTTGACTTCTTCTATCACTGCATAAGCTCGAAGAGTATGATTTTCAGCCTTACTTGTAAGATGATCAAGTTTTTCATCTATGTGATGCTAGACTTTGTTCTAGCTGACAACATTCTTGGTTTGTCAGTTTACCACTTATTCTGCTAGTGTAATATGTTTATAAGTTCCTTAAGGAGTTACCTCTGTTACAAGGATATAGGGTCTGGTGGTAACCATTGTTTGTTCATTTGTTCTTATTTGAAGAGGTGGAAAGTTTTCCTCATAGGAAAATGGTTGTACCATGGCAATATGGTACTGGGCGAGTACTCGACATTAATGGAGTTGCTAGAGTAACAGCTGGTAATTCGGCTTGTAGGAGTACACAAGCAGCTAGATCATAATGTCTCAATTCCTTAAGAAGCTTATACATGGTCATTTCTTTAGTTAGAACTTTGGGAATAGGCATGCTGACTTTCAGCTTCGGGCCTTGATTATCTTTATCATTTCTTCGGTGATTAGTGTGAGACTAATATGACCTTTTGTTTTTCTTTTTGCGAATTCTTCTAGAACTAAAGTCTACCAATTCTTCATCATCTGAATGATCCCAGAAGTCAGGAAATTGGCACTCAGAGTCTGGATTGCACATGGGATAGTCAAAATCCTATATGAAATGTCTATTAACATGGGAGGCGAAGACTAGCTGGCCTTCCTTAGTGATGTGGTCTACTCGAGGTCCTTCCTTGATTTTGTAAACAAGAGTGATTGTCACAATCATCTTTCATGGTGGAAACGATGATCCTTCAGTTCTTGGTCTTTGGAAAACAAACCTAACTACACCATCAGGCATCCTCTACACAAAAGGTGGAGTAGTAGTATGTACGTCTACTAGAGTGGAGTGAAATTATTTTTTAAAATTATTGATCTACTCAAGGGGGAAAAATTCGGGCAAGTTCTTCAGTTGGAATTTTATGGGGGATACTGATAATGGCAGGGTTATAGTCTTTATCTGTAAACATATAGAGAGCATCATTTGTGGAGTTGGGAAAGTGGAGGTCTAGGGAATGATTCTGGACTTTGTAAATCATCTGGTGATGCAGGGTGGCCATCATGGCTTCTGGATCCTTATCTGCACCAGTGATTTAGATATGAACTTTCACCCATTGAGAGGTTATTCTGTCAGAATTTTGATGCAGGCTGTTCTGGTGATGTAAGGTAGCCATCATGGCTTCTGGATCCTGATCTGCACTAGTGATTCGGTTATGAACTTTCAGCCGTTGAGAGGTTGTTCTGTCAGAAAGTTTGATGTTGAAATCAGGGGCTGTCGACATAATAACATTACTGTTGCTAAGAATAGTAAGGGATACCTTTTCGTCCATGAAGGGTTAAGATGACACAAATAGCTCTGATCGAAGATGGGTGTAACCTTGATTAACATAGTGATCAATCAAAGGTTGTGGGATTTCCAAAGTAAAATATTGCTCTGCAGTGGTTGCATGCAAGCCACATTAGTTTAAGGAAGAACTTTGGACAATTTCTTTTGCTGGAGAAAGATCTGGTAATAATATTTTGGATGGATCTAGTTAGAGATCTTTGCCGATAGAAGAGGTAAGGGCTAACTAAAGGTAGCTCAGTAGAATTTATACGGGCATCTTCTGGAAGATGGGTGAACTCAGCTAAGTTATCTATTTTTGGGCTAAAGTACGACAAAGGGAAGAGGGAATTTTATCAAGGGAAAGGGTGGTCACTGTGGCTTTTGGATCCTGATCTGCACTAGTGATTTGGATCAGAACTTTCAGCCGTTGAGAGTGATATTGCTTACGATGTGATATTTTTATTATCCAATTCAACCAAGTGTTTGGATTTTCTTAGTAAGGTACCAAATACCCTTATATACGTACACCAAAATAAATTATGAAATTGAAAGGATGATAATAGTATATTTTGAGATAACCATGATTTTAAACATATAATTGAGATTGGCATGTATGAGTGCTTGGTAACTTACCATATAATCATGATTTTGAGTTTATAATTTGGCATATATAGGGTGTTTTGTTTAAGTTTTAAGCAAAGCAATATTCTTTATAGGGTTAATTCTACTACTAGTCCATATAATTTTGATCTATTTCACTTTAAATAAGTAATTATAGTCCTTATAGTTTCATAAAAATCTTGTCTAAGGTTAACAAATGGTCCTTATACTCTTAACGAGTCTTGGTTTTATCCTTATACTTAAATTCAAACCCAATCTTTCTAAAACTATAAAAACCAAAACTAATAATTTGATACTACAAGGACCAAAACTAAAAATTGATTAATGGGTAAGGATTAAGAACAATATTAAGCCTTGTTTGTATAAAATTTTTGGAATTTCATTTCTAAAGAGCTCCATATGTTTGCGTAAAAAGACACGAGAGAGTTAAACACGCAAATTAATTAAACAGTTGACATTTGCGTCTTTTTTTTTTTTTTTTAAAGGAAAAAAAAAAGAAAAATATGGATGTGGTCGAATGTATGACACGTGTAAAGAATAAAGATACTTAGAGATTTACTTGCCCGTGCGTAGTCCACTCACCATGCATGTTTGCGTGGCTCAGACGAAGTTTGCTTCTCTCATTATTAGAATTTAGGACTAATTTAAAGCATATTTCTTTGTCATAATTTAAAAAAAAAAAAAATCAAGTCATATAATTTCCATATATAATAATGTCTCAACATGCATGTTTAGACCATGAACTATATACACTTGCACTTATTAATGAATGTTTCGAGACAGACCACTATTCAAAATCTATTCATGCATGTTTATGATACTAACACATGCTTAAAAAATGAATTCCAGTCATTATTTACAGGGCTAAAGTGTAAAAATAATCATTAAATTATACTAAGTAATCATATATTATTATTTTTTTAGTATAAAAGTAACTATAAACATTACAAAAGAAGGCAAAAGTAACACTGATATTAAGTAACTGTCAAATGCCCGGTTTTAATTAACTTCTTAAAATGCATTGTCAAGTTTGCCCTTTTTTCTAATCTTTATAGTTAATTTGCTCTCAAAAAAATTTATAGTTACTTTTACATATAGGATGTCTCCCCGATCAAACCCCCTCCCTTTGGTGAGAGTGTCCAACCCTTTTGTCAGTTGAGCCCAAGGATGAAGGGTATAATTAGTTGATATTAGTGGTGTTAGGTTACACAATACACTCAAAGAAGTTACAGATTTTTTAACTAAATAAAATAAATAAAAATGGTCCAACCCAGTGGTCCTTCTTGCCACAGGTTGGGCCTATATGGGTTCGAACCAAAAAGAACTGCATAAAAATGGTCTTACTTTTGTACAACTCAAATTGCCCATTTTTTCGGGTTATGTGGGTCTGGCCCATAGTTAATACCCATATTACTAGCTCTAATCAATTGAACTAGTAATTATCAATGATTTTAAATTTTTTGATTTTTTGAATTCTTAATTTTAATATTTCTCTCAAAATTATCATAATATGTACTCATAGTATTTAATAAATTTTATGTCCTTTTTAATCATTTTATATCTAAACTGGTTTTTCTATTAATCATCCAAAAAAAATCAATTTAAAAAAAAAGAAAAAAAAAACTTTTGTCATCGTCAATCCAAACATAAATCCTATTAACTACTAACTTATGCCCTAACTTAAGTTTTCAAAATTCAGATTGAAAAAAAAGTCACTTTTACTACCGTTAATCCAAACAGGCAACTCTAATTAACCTATATGTATTCATCATTCACATTTTCAAAGTAAATTATTTTTATTGAGAATTTTTAATATTATAGTAATATTTACTCCATGAACATATCTTAGAATAAGAAAAATTAGGAAAATATTGATCAATATGAAATATATAACTTATATTTAAGACTGAACTCGACTCTCTAATATATGTCTTATATTAGGCGCATAAGAGAGTGGTATTTATTTGTTTTTCTTTTCACGATCTGTTGTTCAAATTTCGAAACGTGGCCCATTTCTGGACCTTTCAACAAGTTTTCAAAATCTATTCACTCTGCAATCCCACTGAAGCATATCTGTATGTACTCCCACATTGTTGTACACTGACTTTCAAATATTAATTCATGAAAAATACTTTATAATTCATCATCAATTAACTTATATACTCCCTCCGTCTCTAATTATAGGAGCAATTTAACCGATTTTGGGAGAATTAAGGAGATAAGTTAAATTAGTTAATTTTACCCATTTTCCCAAAATGTCCTTATATAAATTTAAAATGACACAAGTTGCCCTAATTATAAGTGTTTCTAATTTTCCTTACATTAGACATTCATGACATATTAGTTTATATAGGTATATTAGTTGCTTTTATATAACCATGTGTATACATATATGTGTGTGTATATATATGTGTATACATATAAATCTATCTACATACATAGAGACACACACTCATATATCTACACACACACATACATACATACATACATACATACATACATACATACATACATACATACATACACACACACACACACACACACACACACACACACACACACACACACACACACACACATATATATATATGTTTATATATGTGTGTGTGTTCACACATATATATCTACACATATATATATTGACACACATAAACACAAATCTACATATATATGTAAACACACATATATATAATGCTCCTAATAATAAGTATAAATAGGGTATTATAGGAAAAAATTGACAAAAGTTAAAACTTGCTCTTATAATTAGGACCAAAACCAACTCCAAAATTTGCTCCTATAATTAGGGACGGAGGGAGTAATAATTTATTAATTAATTTCTTAATAATCAGTGTACACAATTTTTTAAGATTTCAAATAAAAAAAACAAGGAACTAAAAAAAAGTTATAGTAGTAGTATTTATAGTTTTGAGATCGATTTTTTTCTGTAATTTCATTTATATTAATATTTTATGTAAATATGAATAGAAAAGACATTCTAATTCTTGCTAATTGGAACGAAACAAATCATAGCTGATTTTTGCAAATTGAACCAAACAAATAATTTGAGTGTAAGTAGACTTTCGGTGATAGAAGTTCAAAATTAAAGCAAACATTAAAGACAAAAACTATTTTTACATTGTTTTGACTTAGAGCAATAGATTTCTAAGTACCAAGGAAATAGTTCATATTTTATTTCAAATGTTGTTTAGATGAAATTTAATTAAATGGTTCTTTTTTTATTTTAAATCATATTCTCATAGTTTCTTATCTCTGTAATTATATTCTCATTTTTATCTCAGATGCAGAATATAAAGTAATAATTTTATAATTATTAGGTGTTGTTATATCTCTTTTATCATTATTTTGCTTTTTAATACCCTGTCTTGATGAATCTAGACCCCTTCAAACTAATTCGTTTCATCTGAATATGTAGACACATATATAAACATGTTTCATATGAATAAATACAATTTTGAATTATTGTGTAGATTAATTAATTAGAATCAAATTATTTGAGGCTCCCTTTAAAACACATCATTTCCTGAGCCTGAAGTACGGGTTAACTTATGAATTGATAATGGCATGTGAAATCCCATTGTGATTATATCTCTTGATTATTGATATGAGAGGAGATTGTGGATTTTGATTAGATGGGAGTTTATTATATTCATAGAGGAAATAAGAGAGTGAATTCTATAAGGTGATAGGCTTCCAAGCAGTCACTGGTTGGTCTTTTGGCCAATTTGTGTTTAATAGGATCTTGACACCCCACTAATACATTAGAGGGGAGACCAATGGTCTGGTCTTGTGCTCTATAGATTTTTTCCTATCTATATCACTTAATCGGTAAACTTGTTGAGTTGAATTACCAATTACATGGGTGAGTACTAGCACATGGGTTCAGTAAGAGGAAATAAGGCGGGAGCAAATAAGGAAGGTTAGAGAATAAATTCTTATGTATATGATTTTGTGCACCAATATGATAAATATGGCAATGAGATTTTGATATTGCAACGTGATATACATGTAATAAGGTGATATTTTTTATAATGCTATGAATTTATAATTGTCTCCCTTGACACCTCATGAGCACTTGCTCATATGTCCAATGGGATTGATTGTTGGTTGCTAAGGCTTTGCTTTCACCTTGTTGATTTAACATTTTCCCAAGTGATAATTCTCATACAGATCTGTCAAGAAAGACTTTGGAAGCTTAAGCTATTTCTGCTAAGAGTAGTGCTTCCATCTTTTTGTGTATGTTGGATTACTATATATTGTACGTTATGGCTCATCTTGCATACTCTAATTTATTTTAAAGATTTGATTTATTAACTATATACTTTTGATTCTTTATTACTCTTGATGATTTTGGGTGGTCTAGGGGTCTTATGATTGTGTTTTAAACTTATGGATCCACAGCTTAGTTAACTTGGATATTTTGATATGTGATAAAGTATAATTCAGTTAAAGAGTTCAAGTTTGGTGGTAAATATTTATTTTGGGCTTTGTGAATTTCAAACCCTAACTGTGTCCATGATAAAGTTTAGATGAATAATTTGATCAAACCTTTAGCTAATTATTGTTTTAAGGAAAGGACTTTGCAGTACTACTAATGTAACACCCCAAATTCTATACCACTTATTGTTTAAGAAAACATAGTTTTAGAAAAAAAAAAACAACAGAGTTTGAGGTGCTTCATCAGATTAATGCGGAAACGAAGAGCATGCACTAACGTTTGAACAATGAGTAACTAATATAAAATGCCCCGACATATGATGATGCCTGACATATGATGGTTACATTAAAAATCCCGAAGGAATATTCATGTGATACATTAGTACAGAGCTTTGTATAATTACAAATCTTTATGGTAACTATACAATCTTCAACCAGGCCGTAGCTAGACTTGGGGCAATGAACCTGTATAATTATTTTATTTTCTAAGGAAAATCTCTTGGAAATTAGAGAATTTAAGGGCCAAAGTGCCAAAATGACAAATGCCCCTACGGGACATAAATAACTTAGGAAAATTGTGAAAAAAAAATCCTAAAAGTCAAGGAAATAATTATTAAAATTGAGAGAGTATATTATCTCTAATTACTGTAATTTAATAAATTATGAACTTGGAGAAATTGTTGGAAAATACTCAAAAAGAAGTGAAATGACTAAATTACCCTTGTAATTTCTAAAAATGCAAGAGGCATGAAAATACTAATGTTAATGCAAGACTATGGAGGTAATAGAGTATTGTAATTAAGAAAATTATCAACAAGTGATAATAAAGTAATTAAGTAATATTGGGCTAATTACTTAAGTATAAGTAAAGGAAATTCATGAATAATTATGTAGAACCCTAAAATTAGTGGTTTTTGGCTTAAAATTAGTAAAAATATATTTGTTAATTAATTGGAAAGTTTTGAGAGAAATGGATGAGTTTAGGTATTTTTAAGCCTAAATGCAAAAATAGACCAATAGGAAATTTTTGTAAAAAATTATGTAAAAATAATTATTTAATTAATTATTAAATTAATTAAATAATTAAATTAAAAAAAAACGAAATTAAAAAAAAAAAGGCAGAGAAAAAAAAAGAGGAAGAAAAAAAATATATATGTATAAAATAATTTTGCAACTTGCTAATATAATAATATTATAATTAATTAAAGTAAAAAAATGTGAATAGTAATTTTAAAATTAGGAAACGGATCCTATCTAGAGATCTAGGAATGGGATTTCCAAAGTCAGGGTAGAATAATGATCAGTGGAATTTTATCTTCCGTTAGACTCTTACGGAAGTTAATTCTGAAGCCGTTTGTGCTTTTTCCTAATAAGACGAAATAGGGAAATTCTGAGAAAATGCCAGATAACCAAGAGGACGAAAAGGTTATGTTGTGACAGTTGAAAAATAATTGAGAATTTTCATGGACATATTTGGAATCAGTGAATTTTTCTCTAGAGATTGGTGATTCAAAACGAGTTTAAATAGCTTAGGACCGTCGGACACGTTTTCGAGGAACTTCAAACTGACTGTTGGAGCCCTATATGGAATCAAAATTTAGGTTAACTTGGACATTTCTAATAAGTGAGAACTTGTCTTTAAAGTTGTAAATCCGGAATTTTGAGGTTTCTCAGAAATTACGCGAATCGGGTGCAGATCGGGAAATTGTCTTGGATGAGGACACGTGTCATCATCCAATTGGCTCACCTTTGTCTTGGAGAAGGGGCAGCACGTTTTGTTGTGTTGTGTGGCCAAGAATCACTCTTCAAAATATTAAAGGGAAAATTACAACTTTGGACCCAAAATTCGAAAAGGGAAAATTACACTTTAGGACCCAAAATTCTCTATAAATAAGAGGCCTTGCCTCTTGAATTCTCACACCATTTCCTCCTTCCTTGGCGATCCTAGATGGAGAAAGAAGAGAGAAGCTCTGGAGAAATTCTGCAGAAGTCTTCAACGGGTAAGTCCTTCGGTCTTTAGTCTTTAGTTCTTTCGGTAGTTAGTAGAATTGTTAGATAGTTTTAGTAAGTAGGGAGTGAAATTCCTACTATTGTTTTAGGCCTCATTGCATTGAAAGATGCTTAAAGAGGTAAAACTTGGTAGGGATTGAGTCCCCAAAAAGCTAAAATAGCAAGCTTTAAGCTTTCGTAGTTCCTTCAATCTTTGCCGCGATGTCAGGTGCCACTGTTGGACGTTTCGCCGTTTTTAGTAAACGTGCCATTTAAATCAAAGTACCGAAGTACCATCAAACGAAGGTACGTTCGCGGCATCTTGTAATACCGATCGATGCTTATTGTAACATCCCATTTTCTAAAGCGGAAATTTTTTTTAATCGAGTAGAGCATGGGAGCGAAATAGTAGCGATCATAACAAAATATGAACCATAGTGTAATATAGTATTGACATTACGGTGATCCTACTTGTTCAAAAGATAAGTACGAAAGCGATAATGTGTCTTGGCAGGTAGCCTACTCCTGCTGCTTGCTTATCCCTAGCACCGATCCGTGGTCCTCCAGGATCCACGAAGCTATAGGCGAGATTCAATTCACCGCATTGAATCTCGTGTAATTATTAACCTTATGCTCAAATAAAACAGTATATAGACAACGAGATATTCATGACATAACAAGAACATCTCATCGAAGTGTGACACGAGACGAGAACATAAGCATGAAGCAATTATGTAAGGTCCTACACAACAACATTGTGACACGAGACAGGGACATAAGCAATAGCGGTATGTAAAGTCCTACACAAATAAAGCTGCACATTACCCCCATGCCACGAACACGTGTCCTCGGCGCTAGGAAAACTCAAAGCGGTATTATCATGTCTTATAACCGTACAAGGTTTGTATGTATAACGACGACCCTAGCGAGCCGGTATATGAACGTATCTATGACATATATGTATATGAGAGCTATAGGATTAGTGTTACGATGCAGCGTCCGTACCTTCGTTGATGTACGCAAATGTTTGGCGAAGCGTATGCTCTCGACGGAACAATGGTTTGTCAAAGCGGCAACGTTGGACAGCGTAACGGCAACAAATTAGGATTTCGACGTCCTATAAGAGTAATATCACTTTCATTAGTGATTTGGCACTATAATCGGCATTTTAGGTAAAAATTACCATTTTGCCCTTCTACCCCTAATCGGCGGAATTTCGCCAACATTTACTTACTCGACAAATTTTCTTCTCGAAATTTTGCCGAACTTCGACATAACTATGATTTTAAAAATAATGACTAAAATAGCCCTCCCATATGATACCCTATCATACTTGAAATTTAAAGGCTATTCTAACAAATTCTACCCTTACTTTTAAAAGAAGCTGCAAAGCTTCAACTTTTCGGCGACTCGATCCCTACTATGTTTACACCTCGCATATTTTTCAACGCAAACAAGGCTCTAAAACATTTGTAGGAATCTTGTCACCTACTTCCTAAATCTAACTAACAATTCTACTAACTACTAAACTAAAAACTAAAGACTAAAAACTAAAGCCCGAAAGACTTACCGTTGAAGATTTGAGAACTTCCCGAGCTTCTCTCTCTTCTTTCTCCCTCTAGGCTCAGCCAAACAAGGGAAAATGGGATGAGAAAAATGAAGAGAGGTCATGCCTTTTTATAGGCAAAAGTTGTGCCACTTTGGGTAATTTTCACATTTTCAAAACTTGTACTTTTGTTGCCTAAAGTGTAATTCTCCCTTTTGTATTTTTGGCCCCCTTTTTTTTATTTTCAGCAGCCCTTGGTCGACATACAAGGGCTGATGTGTCAGCCCTTGGTTGGCCAAGAAAAGGTGACTTAGCTCACTTTATGCCCTAGTCCAACTGTTTTCCCCGATCGGTACCCGATATTCATTTTTCATTCTTTTTTTTCTTTTTCTCTTGGGAAAATCGGCTGGCCCTATTTATTTTTTAATAGATATTTATTTTTTATTTATTTAATTATTTAATGATTTATTTATTTAACTTTTTCCAAAAATTCCACAAAATTCTCTAATTGGTCCATTCTTGTATTTAGGCCTAAAAATACCTAAACTCAACCATTTTTCACAAAAATTTCCAATTAATTAGTAAATATATTTTTACTAATATTCAACCAATTTCCACTAATTTTTGAGCTTCCCATAATTATTACTGAATTTCTTTTTCTTATGCTTAAGTAATTATCCATTAATTGCTTAATCACTCTTTTAACCATAGTTGGTATTTTCTTTATTACAATACCTCATTACCTTCATACTCTTGCATTAACCTTAGTATTTTCATGCCTCTTACACTATTCTATAATTTGTAAGGGTATTTCGGTCTTTTATTACCTTTTGCACATTCTTGTACAATTTCTCCAATTTCATAATTTATTAAATTACCATAATTAGAGATATTATATTCTCCTAATTCACTTGGGCATTTCTTGCCTTTTAGGATTTTTCATAATTTTTCTAAGTTATTCCTGGCCCTTAGGGGCATTTTCGTCATTTTGGCACTTTGGCCCTTAAACTTCCTAATTTCTTGTAGAAATTCTACTTAGAAAATAGACTATAATTATATAAGACCGGAGATTGAAATTTCACTTATCGAAATATCCAACTTTTATTTATAATATTCCGGATAAATATCCAAGGTATTACACTTATAGTCTGCTTATATATGATATGGATAGTTTCATAAGCCATGGGTGGAACTACGTTCGGGCCATGCACGGTGACTAAGGTAATAAACTTAGATAATCACTATACGACTTCACGGGTTATGGTTTTGATAATACCGTTATGTTTTCCTAATGGCGAGGACACGACCATCATCGTGGCACTGGTGAATAGTGCGAGCGAGATAACTTTGCTTGTAGGGTAGTTGTTATTTAATGATCAAGGATCATTGCTGTATTATCTAGAAATATATGTTGATCATATCTTGTTATATAAGCATGAGGTTAACTGTTACTCCGAGATCCGATGGGCATTGGATCTCGGCTCTTACTATAGCATCACATCAAGGTGCGGAAAGAGGGACCAAGGACGGAGGATAAGAGTAAGCGAGCGGACAATTCACATGAAGATGAAGACCACGTGAAGGCCGAGAATGATCGTGAGAAGATTTAAAGTCGTAAACAGATAATGTATTAATCTTTATGAACAGGCGATTACGCCATTGTTGTTGTTATAATCAGTTACTCAATGTTTTTATTCCGATGCTCTACTCTGATTGATTTTAAAAAAAAAAATTGGCTCTGAAATTGGGATGTTACGGTTTAAGGTAACTTCATTAGATCCATGCCAGAAAGTAGGCTCTGTTAAACTTCTTCTGGCTCTTGTCTCGACCAGTGCCTCTTCACGGCTCCGTCCTTCGATGCCTTTTCACGACTCCATCTACTGGTGCCTTTTCCGATCCTAGTTCCTTTCCTGAACCTTAGACAGATTTGAGGTCCAATACCCATCGGACCTCAGGTAACAGTTAACCTCATATGAAAAGTATAACAGTATATGTATGACGGATATTCATTACATTTCAGCATCAACCAAGCATAGCACACAACATATGTAAGGTTACAACAATATATAAGCACACAACAAATGTAATGTTAACAGCACAACAATACATATCACATGTAATGTTATCCACGTTTGCACTAACCAGTGCCACGACAGCTCCTCGTGTCCCCAGCGCTAGGAAAACTCAACGGCATTATCAAGACTATAATCCGTATAAAGCTGAATGTATAAACAGTGACCTAAGACAGAGTCTTAGCCACCGTGCATGACCCAAGACATAGTCCTGTCCATGACCCTATGAAATCATCTATCACATATAAGCATATAAGTCACATCAGAGTTAAAGTTACTAGTACGCGAACGTACCTTTCACCGTGTAATTACCAAAACGCCCGTCCTTTGAATCCGACCTCGGACTTCCTATACATTATCGTCGGATTATTTCCTTTTCCATAACTTATATTATATTACACTTAATATCATATCACTTAGAATAATATCCTAAAGGTTTAATTTACCTTTCTACCCTTGGTGGACTTGTTATTCCACTTTTACCCTTACATTTTATTAAAAACGAAATACTGGATTTTCTGGGCAGATTTTTCAGCATTTTTGAAAAATCATAATTAATTCTAAAAAATTCCTTTTTGAGTGCTTCAAAATTCCTCATGACCCTTGACATGTCTATTTTCAAAATTTGTCTATAATCATCTTAAAGAATTATGCAACCAATCTCAATTAGTACAAGCTTAATTGCCAATTATTTGCTAATTGACACTAAATTTGATTAAGTGTTCTCATATTACCTTCTTGCCTTTCTTGGTTATAAATTAACCATTATTTAATGTGTTAATTATGTCACATTTTATTGTCCTAGATATGTAGTCTCAAACCCAACCATTTGTCTGTTAATTTCCTTGTGAAATTTGGATAAAATTATAATCAATAGATTATAATCATTTGAGACACATATTCACCTTTGTATTTTGGTAATTATTTTCTAAAATACAATGTTAGTTTATGAGAGTTATGAAAATTAGGGTATTACAACTAATTTGGTCCTTAATATAGGATTTAATTGGGAAGTTGATATTAGTTCTAAATGTAAGACACATTTCACACGTTTATCAAAAAACTTCTCAAATTAACCATATTAATATTCCTTCAACAATAATCAAGCATGAGATAGAGGGAGGGAGCGAGAGAATTATGGAAATTATTATGGTGTTTCAAAAAAATATTATATTAACTAATTTAACTAACAACCTTATTCTACTCGAATTTAAGAAAAAAAAAATCGGTTTTACATTAAAAATTAGAAAAGTACTTTCTAAGGTTTTTTTTTTTTTTATCAGAGTATTTTTAAGGTTTTCTACGGGGCATTTGTTGGAAAGTAAACTCCTCCTAATTAGTTTGTTTTACAAAACCTAATATTCAAATTTCTTAACCTTGTAATTTTAAACGATGAGTTTCTACCATTCTCACCGTATCCTTGTAATTAATAAGTGAAGTCATATGTTGTTTTTCACTCCAGCTGAACCAAATCACAAACTTTTTAAGTTTTTTTTTTTTTACCTGAACTTTTTAAGAAGTTCATTCTTTATGAATTACAAGCAATCTTATTCTAATTTAACAACTTTGCTTTCACGATTGTTATATGTGTAACTAAAGTAATTATAAATTGTATTGAAAAAATTACTGTATATACAGTAATGAAAAAATTATTTTCTACAAACCTAAACCATAAAAAAAATACATTACAAAATCATAAAAGTGATAATAAAACATCAAATTTAAAGTTTCAAACATTACAAATTAAGCATTCATCACAAGTCCACACATTACAAAATAAACATAAATCCAAAAGTCATCATTAACATTCAATACAATTAATAATTAGTTGATATTAATGGTGTTAGGTTACACAATACATTCAAAGAAGTTACAGATTTTTTTTAACTAAATAAAATAAATAAAAATGTTCCAACCCGGTGGTCCTACCTGTCATGGGTTGGGCCCATATGGGTTCAGACAAAAAATAACCGCATCAAAACGGTCTCACTTTTGTAGAACTCAAACCACCCATTTTTTAGGGCTATGTGGGTCCGGGCCACGGTTAATACCCATATTACCAGTTCTTTTTTCTTTCTTTTTTTTTTTGATACAAGAAAAGATAAACAAATGAAGCTTAAACAAACGAAACAAAGAAACTAAAAAGAGATTAAAGTCTCAGGCCTCTCCTCACATGACGTACTCCAGCCAGATCAGCAACCAGGAAGCAAAGAAGGCCAGTAGGAGGATCAGAGAAATGAGATTCGTCTGGAGCCTCCACATGTGTCAAAACAAAATTAACCAACCAATCTGCACACTGATTTCCCTCCTTTAGAATATGGCAATAACGAATAACCCACTGTTTGCGGGTGACTACTCGTATCCGAGCCACCAGGGTTGGACTCACGAGCTGCACTACCTTGATTGGATAGTAATGCAATGACTGATTGACATTCACTTTCAACGACAACATGCCTCCAACCCGCCTCCCATGACATCTCTAATCCTCTCGAAACTCCCCACAACTCCACTAAGACCGCTGAGCACCTTCTAAGACATGTAGCAAAGCCTCCAAGCCACATACCAGAGAAATCTCTCAACAAACCCCCACCTGCTCTACACCCTTTGATGCCCCGTCTGAATTAAGATTCACAAATGGAGCTTCTGGAAAAGACCAACAAACATTTGAATGATTTTGTGCTACCCGCTGATTTAATAATTTTATAATAACTCTTCCACCAATTTATTATCATAATTAACTGAAACAATATATTAGAGAACTAAGTTTGCTAATTTTTCAAGTAATTAAACGAGTTGTAAATCAAATACGTTTCTTTCCAAATAGAATAAGAGGTGAATATTCCATGAATCATTAATTATATGCGTGCATATATAGGGCCACGGCTAGCGATCATCCTTTGCCCACGTCTTGACCGTGCTTTGTTTGGGATGGTCCCGTGTTTCAGTCATCCCAATGTGGCTTTTTCAAGGTTTGGCGGGGCAGAGTTGTGAGGCCCCCATTTGACATAGAATTTTTCTTAATGCAATTCTTGGTCCCATCGTGCTTTGAAATTAAAGTGAAGCAACCTTGCGGCTGCTTAATAAGAGGAAAAAAGACAAAATGTGGTCCTCTTACCCCATTAAATTCTCCTAGTAAAATTTAGAGAAAGTTGGGGAAAGTTCCCATTAAAATTTTATTTAATTACTGAGAATAAACTGATAAATTTTTACACACAGCAAGAATTAGCACTCTGCAAATTTTATATATACATAGTACAAATTCTCCAACTTAGGTTCATCTAAACTAATAAAAAATTTTATATATGGGGACCTCTTCCCCACTTTTCACTAAAATTTAATTATTTTTAAATTTTTATCATTAATATTTTAACTATTTTGATTTTTAGAATTTTTAATTTAATATTTCCCTCAAAATTATCCTAATATGTACTCATAGTATTTAATAAATTTTATGTCATTTTTAATCATTTTATATCCAAACTTGTTTGTTTTATTAATCATCCAAAAAAAATTCAATTTAAATGAAAAACCTTTTGTTATCGTCAATCCAAACATAAATCCTATTAACTATCTAACTTATGCCCTAACTTAAGTTTTTAAAAGTCAGATTGAAAAAAAAAATCACTTTTACTATCGTTAATCTAAACAAGTACTAACTCTTTACCTATATGTATTCATCATTCACATTTTTCAAAGTAAATTATTTTTATTGAGGATTTTTAATATTATAGTAATATTTACTCCCTGAACATATCTTAGAATAAGGAAAAATTAGGAAAATATTGATCAATATAAAATATATAACTTATATTTAAGACTGAAATCAACTTTCTAATATATGTCATATATTAGGCGCATAAGAGAGTGGTATTTATTTGTTTTTCTTTTCACGATCTGTTGTTCAAATCTCGAAACGTGGCCCATTTCTGGACCTTTCAACAAGTTTTCAAAATCTATTCACTCTGCAATCCCACTGAAGCATATCTGTACGTATGTACTCCCACATTGTTGTACACTGACTTTCAATTATTAATTCATGAAAAATACCTTATAATTCATCATCAACTTATTCTTAATAATCAGTGCACACAATTTTTTAAGATTTCAAATAAATAAAAAATACGAGGAACTAAAAAAAAAAGTTATAGTAGTAGTATTTATAATTTTGAGATCGATTTTTTCTGTAATTTCATTTATATTCATATTTTTTGTAAATATAAATAGAAAAGACATTCAAATTCTTGCTAATTAGCACCAAACAAACCACAGCTGATTTTTCCAAATTAGAACCAAACAAATCAATTGAGTGTGAGTATAGACTTTCGGTGATTTAAGTTCGAAATTAAAGCAATAGATTTCTAAGTACAAAGGAAATAGTTCATATTTTATTTCAAATATTGTTATTAGTAGGTGTTGTTATATCTCTTTTATCATTATTTTGCTTTCTACTCTGTCTTGATGAATCTAGACCCCTTCAAATTAATTCGTTTCATATGAATAAGTACAATTTTGAATTATTGTGTGGATTAATTAATTAGAATCAATTTATTTGAGTCTCCCTTTAAAACACGTCATTTCCTGAGCCTGAAGTACGGGTTGACTAATGGCTTCATCATCCCTGGCGGTGGGCCGGGTTGGGGTATTTAATTTGGAATTCAATAAATTAATTAATATTTTGAATTCAAAGCTATAGTAATTAATAAGGGATAATTACTATGCAGTCCCACATCAACAATCTAATTATAGTAGTAATTCACATTAATTTTTTTTATATAAATGTACATTTTTCCGCATTTCTTATTGTGTAGACTTTATATTTATGAGTTATATATAGGGGTAACTTTGAAAGACACATATATATTGGGGTCATATATTTAAATGTATGTTTGGGAAACTACAAAACCATAGTTTCAAATATATATATATTTTTTTTTTTTTTTGCAAACCGAGATAAAATTATTCTCACATACTTATTTCGTAAATTGTAAAAACTAATCCAAACATATTTTCATAAATATTTTATTTTTTCTTGACCAGCACATAAATCTCTTAATTGGCTCTTATATTTAGGATTCCTTAATTCTCTATTTAGAAGAATCAATAAAAAATGGGAAATATGATTCGCGTATTAATTAATGTTGTCACTTATAAAAAGACATTTTTTGCAACCAAAGAAATAAGAGATTCAGTTTACAATATTCTCTAGAACAATTAATTGTTCCATTTTTTTTTTAAATAACATTGTTATTATATGTAAATATAACTAAATATTCGCGCATTAGTTTTGCAAACTTTTCACCAACACCCGAGAAGCAATCTATGAAACAACTAATGTGATTGTGAAGCAATAAGTTGATAGAAAATGATTTTAGATGGGCATTAATTGAAAAATAACTAAAGTGGCCTTCATGAACTATACAAAATTTTAAGTAGTTTATTATTACTAAAAGCTTTTTAGACATATTTCAATATTTTTCATAAACAATAATTTAAAATATACTCCGACAAATATTATATATTAAAAAGGGAAAATTTCACTGACCCCTCTACAGCAAATTTTTCTCAAATAATCCCTAAATTTTTTTGAAACTTCACTGCCCCCCTAAGACTAAACAAAAACTAAGTTTTTGGCTAAAATGACATTTACCCTTGTCTTGTACATAAGTGAGACAATCTTGTAAATTCTCACATGTCTTGTAAATAGCATGTATTTATGTGAATATGCTCATTGTATATTGTACATAGACGAAATGGTCTTATAATTCACTTATTAATCTTGTAAGTAAGCCTATTTGACTTCTTAATTTTCACATGTGTCTTGTAAATAATTATATTTGACTTGTAAAGTAGGGACACAATTGTATTTTTACCCACAAATTTTAATTTCAGTTTAACCTTGGGGTACAGTGAAGTTTTAGAAAGTTTTATATGCTGTTTGAAAATAATTTGGTATAGAGGGGTTGCAGTGAAATTTTTCTTAATTAAAATCGTATCTATCCTATTTATTTTACTTTCACAATTTTTTTTTTTTTTTTTTGCTTTTGTGATATTTTAACCAATTTTAAATAGTCAAACCTCTAACAGCAGAAATTTTTCTGTATGTCGAGATTTATTGTAATACCCCAAAAATACGTATCATAATTTGGTAAGATTATACCTATAAAAAGTAGGTGAATATGGGATATCAAATAATAAGATATAATTATCTTATTTTCTAAGGAAAAATCTCTTGGAAATTAGAGAAATTAAGGGCCAAAGTGCCAAATGACCAAAATGCCCCTAAGGGACATAAATATTTAGGAAAAATGTGAAAAATCCTAAAAGTCGGTGAAATAATTATTTGAATAATGAGAGTATGTTATCTCTAATTAGGGTAATTTGAAAAATTACAAACTTGGAGAAATTGAATAAAGATATTCAAAAAGTATTGTAATGACTATAATGCCCTCACAAATTCTAAAATCTTGCGAACATGGGGGAACAGAAATGTCAGTGTTATAATTATGAGGTAATGGGACATTTTAATTAAGAAAATTATCAACTAATGATAATAAAGTGATTAAGTAATTTCTAGCTAATTACTTAAGTCTGTGCAAAAGAAATTATGAAATAATTATGTAAAACTCAAAAATTAGTGGTAATTGGCTTAAAATTAGTAAAAATATATTTACTAATTAATTGGAAATTTTGGAGAAAAATAGTTGAGTTTAGGCATTTTTAAAGCCTAAATGCAAGAATGGACCAATAGGAAAATTTTGTAAAAATTATGTGAAAATAATTATTTAATTAATTAAATAATTAATTAAATAATTAATAAAATAAATAAATAAATAAAAAAACGAAATAAAATAAAAAAGGGCAGAAAAAAAAATAAATAAAAAATGAGAAGGAAAAAGAAAAAAAAAATATATATATATATATATGTATAAAAGAATTTTGCAACTTGCTATTATAATATGATATAATTAATTAAAGTGGAAAAAGGGTGAATAGTAATATTATATTTAGGAAACGGATCCTATCTAGAGAACCGGAATGGGAATTCCAAAGTCAAGGTAAAATATTAATCGGTGGGATTTTATCTTAGTTAAACCAGATAGCCAAGAGGACGAAAAGGTTATGTTGTGACATTTGGAAAAGAATTGGGAATTTTCATGAACATATTTGGATTCGGTGAATTTTTCGAAGAGATGGGTGTTTAGAAAACAAGTTTCGACACTTGACGCGTTTGGACACGTTTTCGAGAAAGACTCAATCGGACTGTTGGAGCCCTATATGGAATCAAAATATAGGTTAACTTGGACATTTCTACTAAGTGAGAATATGTTTTCAAAGTTGTAAATCCGAGAATTTTGAGATTTCTCCAAAATTACGCGAATCGGAGTGCCGATCGGGAAATTCATCAGGGTAGCTTCTGGAAGGTGACACTTGGCCACCTCCCATTGGCCAAACCCTTGACTTTTGGGGCATGTTGAAGTCGGCCAAGGTGAGAAGAAAGAGTGAAAAACTTGTTGAAAAGTTGTCTTGGACGGTCCAGATCGATTCTCACAAAGTTGATCCAACGGCCGAAATCCTACCTCCTTTTCTATAAATACCCCTCCCCTCCTCTTCATTTTTCACACCATTTCCTTTGTGGAATCCGAAATCTAGAGAGAGGATTAGAGAGAGAAGCTCCCGTTCTGTTGCCCGACGTGCATTGTAGGATTCTTGCACGTTTCTCAGTAGAAAATACGTTTTAAAGCGGTAGTACCTAACGTTGCCAACGAAGGCACGTTCGCGTCTTGTAACACTAATCGATGATTATTGAATGATTATATGTGATAATATGTTATGTGAATAGTTTGGTGCGAAGGCAAGGCTAGTCTATGTGGGTGTGCCATTTAGTCGCCAGTAAAGTCGGTGAGGCCCCCATGATAGACACTTACACGGCCATTCATTCGGTGCTAGATGCACCGTATCTATGGAACCGTACTTAGATACCCCGTGTCTAAGGAATTGTACTTAGATACTCCGTGTCTATGGAACCGTACTTAGATACCCAGTGTCTATGGAGCAGTACTTAGATACTCGGTGTCTATGGGCAGTACTTAGATACCGTGTCTATGGAACCGTACTTAGATACCGTGTCTATGGAACCGTACTTAGATACTCCGTGCCTATGGAACCGTACTTAGACACCTGCTTGTGATTAAGGAATCGTACTTAGATCACTATTACGGTTTTATGTTGTTATCTTGGCTTGATCAATCTTTGTGAAATTAGAAATACACATTGTACATATCTGTTTATAAGCATGAGGTTAACCGTTACACGAGATCAATGGGGTAAATTGGATCTCGGCTATAGCTTCAGTCGGAGGACCGAGGCGAAGAGAAGCAAGGAGGCCACGTAGAAGATCCAGTTGAAGATTTCTTTCTGTTGTATTATACCTTTGAACCACACGGTTTTTGTACCGTTGTTGTATCCGGCCACTTACGGCATTTTACATGTACATATCAGTTACTCAATCGCTCCGATGCTCTACTCTGATCATTTTGAAAGGATGTTTTAAAAAAAAAAATTTATACTGCTTTTGGAAATTGGGTTGTTACACTTATGGTATCAGAGCAGTAGTCTTGGCATGAACTTGACTATGTTACTACGAACAGTTTGGTGCTTGAAGGAAAGGCTAGTCTACGTGGGTATGCCATTGAGTCGCCGTATAAGTCGGTGAGGCCCCCATGGTAGACACTTACACGGCCATTACATTCGGATAACGGAGTTATGTTCAAAAGCCTTTTAAACTTTGAGCATGTTTTGAAAATGAGTGCGATATAGCCCCGAGTAAATGTACTACCCTATGTCGGTATACATTGAGGCGGTGTACCATCTGAATCGGTGTATCACTTTACGTGGGAGCACCACTCTAGACCGAGCTTAGAAGTGAAGCGGGGTCACGTCGGATGAAACTCGGGACCAATAAGGATAAGTACATGTAGTATTTGACTCGTGTAGAGGAACTTCTGATACGAAATTCCATACCCATGTTTGGGTAGACCAAATCAACGGAACCACGGACGAGGGAAATATTTTGGATGCTGTTCGTAGTACGAATACTAATTATGATAAGTCTATATGCAAAGTAGATGTTAGCGCGATAAAATCCGTGATATACTAATTGAAGTTTTCTTTGTATATCGGACGTTTTCCTAACGAAGGAAAAAGAACGAGACATGGCGAATTTGAGAGGCCGGAGCTCCCGGGCGGGCGGGAGGCGAGGCGGGACCGAGGCGGAGGACGAGGTAGACAACCTCGGATGAATCAAATACCAGATCAGCCGGGACCAAAATGAAATACAAGAGTTGAGGAGGACTCTACAAGAGCGAGGGGCTCTTATAAATGAACTCCAAGAAAGGCGAAATAGACAAGATCAACAAGGTGAGCGGCAATTAGCGAACGAAATGCTTTGAAGAAGAAAGACAAAATGCCGAGGGCGAATTAAATGATGATGAGGACGAGGAAAACGCTGAAGAAGATGAGGAAAATAATGAGTCCGAGAGATCCCAATCACCTCACGACACGGGAGAGAGAAAAACACTCAATCTTGGGTTAACAGGTTTTGCAAGTGAAGCCACCAACTTTTCGAGGAAGACTAGACATAGCGAGGATTGGTGAAGAGATTGGAGAAAGTATTCAAGGTGATTGGCCCTACGAAAATCGCAAAGCCCAACTAGCGATTTACCGGCTCGAAGGAGATGCGAGGCCGTTGGTGGGAGGTCACGACGAAACTTTGCGGACCATTCCGAATCCGTGACATGGGAAAAATTTCTAGAGAAATTTCATGAGCGATATTTTCCTCATACATGTGCAAATGAACAAGGAGTCGGAATTTCTCCATATCCGAAGCGGGGACGGGAGGAATCTTTCGACGATTACTACGCACGATTCACCAATTTATCTCGATACTCACCACACTTGCGGAAGGAAATGATGCGAGAAGTATGGTGAACATCTTGGTTCACGGACTGAAATATGAGATTGGTGAAAGACTCATGTCCCAACGATTCCTAGATTTGACAAGCGCGGTGGAAACTTGTCGGATGGCGAGCGTAATCGAAAGGATTCCGAGAGATCCGAAACTTCAACAACAACAACGGCAATGCGGGACGTGGTGGAATTAGTAGTGGAAATTCCTCACAAAAGAGAGCACCACTGGAACAACCCCGGTGATGGGAACAAGAGACCATTTCAACATGGCCAACCAAACTTTCCGAAACACAAGGACCTCGGCCGTGTCCAAAATGCGGAGGGTACCATAAAGGTCTTGGCTGCGATGGAAAACAAATATGCTACAAGTGTCAAAGGCACGGACACATCGTGAGGATTGTCCACGAGAGAGCTCTTGGGATGGGCCGCAAAACCCAGCCGAGTTTTTGCTCTAACTTTGTGAAGAGGCAGGAGAACCATCGGGGTGGTCCACGATACTAGAGCTACGTAGAAAGCTATTGCCGTTATAGTCGATCCGAGTGTTAAACAAATCAACTACTTTTGATACGGATCCTTTTGGGATGCATACATATGTATTTCCTTACGATGTAATAGTAGTTGCACCATTAGGTGTGAGCTTTTAGCTTGTAAAGCGTGTTTTGAACTAAGTTGCAAGTATAATATAAATCTTGTCACTACTTCATAATGTCAACAACATTCTCGATTGTATTAAATTAGCGCCATATCAAATAACGTCAAACGAAATTAAAGTACGGAGGAGGCAACTTGAAGAAATGGTCAGAAAAGGTAATAAAGAGATGTAGTTTTGGATCTAGCGGGATAGTACCGCAGATTCATGAAGAATTTTCATAACTTACAAGTTCACAAGTAGATAACCAAATTTAATGTTGTTAAGACTATGAGACAAGTTTTCATGGCGTGAGGAGGAAGTTGGTCACAACACCAAGAGATTGGTTATCCCAAATCCAAATAGATTTTATTATGGTACCAATAGGTAAGGATCGGGATATGTCTAGGCTGCAGCATGACAATGTGATGACTTACCACTCTCAAGTTTCTCAAGTCAGAACCAAACTACACATGACCTAGAGATAGTAATTGTCATGATTATAAAACAAAACCACGATTTTATTATTAAGTATTAGGTATCTTATGTTACCACGGTGTATGGGAACCATGGGAACATAATATATCGAAGTACGACGTGATATCCATGAGTACGAGATATATGGTATTGCCGTGGTGTATGGGAACCACGGGGATACAGTATATCGAAATACGACATGATGAATGTGTAGTACGCGGTATTATGGGTGCCACGGAAACACTTATGTACGCGGTGTTATGGGCGCCACGGAAACGCTAAAACACTAAAGTACGCGGTGTTATGGGCGCCACGGAAGCAATATATATAAAGTACGCGGTGTTTTGACGCCACGGAAACATTGTATATATCAACTTAAAACATGATAAAAACTTTATAATCAAGCTATAACAAGTTCTCAATCACCGGGAGGAGCGGTGTGAGACAAAGTGAAGATCCGACGCGTATAGCCCGAGTCCAGTAGGACGGAGTCTAGTTAGTACAAAGTATAGTGGGTTGGGTACAAATTTCGAGGACGAAATTTTGTTTAAGGGGAAGAAATGTAATACCCCAAAATACGTATCATAATTTGGTAAGATTATACCTATAAAAGTAGGTGAATATGGGATATCAAATAATAAGATATAATTATCTTATTTTCTAAGGAAAAATCTCTTGGAAATTAGAGAAATTAAGGGCCAAAGTGCCAAATGACCAAAATGCCCCTAAGGGACATAAATATTTAGGAAAAATGTGAAAAATCCTAAAAGTCAGTTAAATAATTATTTGAATAATGAGAGTATGTTATCTATAATTAGGGTAATTTGAAAAATTACAAACTTGGAGAAATTGAATAAAGATATTCAAAAAGTATTGTAATGACTATAATGCCCTCACAAATTCTAAAATCTTTGCGAGAACATGGGAAACAGAAATGTCGGTGTTATAATTATGAGGTAATGGGACATTTTAATTAAGAAAATTATCAACTAATGATAATAAAGTGATTAAGTAATTTCTAGCTAATTACTTAAGTCTGTACAAAAGAAATTATGAAATAATTATGTAAAACTCAAAAATTAGTGGTAATTGGCTTAAAATTAGTAAAAATATATTTACTAATTAATTGGAAATTTTGGAGAAAAATAGTTGAGTTTAGGCATTTTTAAAGCCTAAATGCAAGAATGGACCAATAGGAAAATTTTGTAAAAATTATGTGAAAATAATTATTTAATTAATTAAATAATTAATAAAATAAATAAATAAATAAATAAATAAAAACGAAATAAAATAAAAAAAGGGCAAAAAAAAAAAAAATAAATAAATGAGAAGGAAAAAGAGAAAAAATATATATATATATATATATATGTATAAAAGAATTTTGCAACTTGCTATTATAATATGATATAATTAATTAAAGTGGAAAAAGGGTGAATAGTAATATTATATTTAGGAAACGGATCCTATCTAGAGAACCAGGAATGGGAATTCCAAAGTCAAGGTAAAATATTAATCGGTGGGATTTTATCTTAGTTAAACTCTTGCGGAAGTTAATTAAGAAGCCGTTTGTGCTTTTTCCTAATAAGACGAAATAGGGAAATTAGAGAAAAGGCCGGATAGCCAAGAGGACGAAAAGGTTATGTTGTGACATTTGGAAAAGAATTGGGAATTTTCATGAACATATTTGGATTCGGTGAATTTTACGAAGAGATGGGTGTTTAGAAAACAAGTTTCGACACCGGACGCGTTTGGACACGTTTTTCGAGAAAGACTCAAGCTGGACTTATTGGAGCCCTATATGGAATCAAAATATAGGTTAACTTGGACATTTCTACTAAGTGAGAATATGTTTTCAAAGTTGTAAATCCAGAATTTTGAGATTTCTCCAAAATCACGCGAATCGAGTGCCGATCGGGAAATTCATCAGGGTAGCTTCGGAAGGTGACACATGGCCACCTCCCATTGGCCAAACCCTTGACTTTCGGGGCATGTTGAAGTCGGCCAAGGTGAGAAGAAAGAGTGAAAAACTTGTTGAAAAGTTGTCTTGGACGGTCGAGATCGATTCTCACAAAGTTGATCCAACGGCCCAGAAATCCTACCTCCTTTTCTATAAATACCCCTCCCTCCTCTTCATTTTCACACCATTTCCTTTGTGGAATCCGAAATCTAGAGAGAGGATTAGAGAGAAGCTACGGGGAAAAAAGCGTGAGCTTCTGGGTAAGTTTTCGGTACTTAAGCTTTCGTAGTTCTTTGATAGTTAGAGTAGTAATGCTAGAGTAGCCTTTAATTTTCAAGTATGATTAGATATCATATGATAGGGCTATTTTAGTCATTATTTCGAAAATCATGATTGGCGTCGAAGTTACGCGAAATTTTGGGAAGAAAATAGCCTATGTAGCGGAAGCGTTGCGAAATTCCGCCAAGTAGGGGTATAGGGGCAAAATGGTAATTTTTACCTAAAATGCCGATTATAATGTCAAATTACTAATGGAAGTGACATTATTCTCATAGGATATCTGAAACGTTGATTCTGCTGTTAATTCTGCCCAGAAGCGTGCATTTGTAGGATTCTTGCGTTTCTCCGTAGAAAAATACGTTTTCGCAGGTAGTACCTAACGTTGCCAACGAAGGTACGTTCGCGTCTTTAACACTAATCGATGATTATTGAATGATTATATGTGATAATATGTTATGTGAATAGTTTGGTGCGAAAGCAAGGCTAAATCTATGTGGGTGTGCCATTTAGTCGCCAGTAAAGTCGGTGAGGCCCCATGATAGACACTTACAGCCATTACATTCGGTGCTAGATGCACCGTATCTATGGAACCGTACTTAGATACCCGTGTCTAAGGAATCGTACTTAGATACTCGTGTCTATGGAACCGTACTTAGATACCCCGTGTCTATGGGCAGTACTTAGATACTCGTGTCTATGGGCCGTACTTAGATACCGTGTCTATGGAACCGTACTTAGATACCGTGTCTATGGAACCGTACTTAGATACTCGTGCCTATGGAACCGTACTTAGACACATTGTGATTAAGGAATCGTACTTAGATCACTATTACGGTTTTATGTTGTTGTGCGGCTTGATCAATCTTTGTGAAATTAGAAATACATTGTACATATCTTGTTTATAAGCATGAGGTTAACCGTTACACGAGATCAATGGGGTAAATTGGATCTCGGCTATAACTCGAGTCGGAGGACCGGAGGCCGAGAAGAGAAGCAAGCGAGCCACGTAGAAGATCCAGTTGAAGATTTCTTTTGTTGTATTATACCTTTGAACCACACGGTTTTGTACCATTGTTGTATCCAGCCAGGACTTACGGCATTTTATATGTACATATCGGTTACTAAATCGCTCCAATGCTCTACTCGATCATTTTGAAAGGATGTTTTAAAAAAAAAAATTTATCTTGCTTTTGGAAATTGGGTTGTTACATTTATGGTGATACTTCCTCCGATCTTAATTATAGGACAAAATTTATAGTATAAATTATATTATAAACTTTATCTTATATTTAGGACCGAATGTAGTATTATTATCCGTTGAAAACAAAATGGCAAATCACTTCACGCTTTTATTGAAAACAACTCCTTGCCGGTTTGTTTATTTTCTTGGGGCCATGCATTGAAAGAAAATAGCTTTCATGATGATTAGGTTATTATATTATATGTCTATGTTGGAAGAGATCGATAATAATTCACAAATGTCCCTTCGGGGACGTCCGATAATAATTCACACGTTTTTAAAAAAATAATTTTCATATTAAAACATTTTATTAGTTATATTTGAGTATGTTAGAAATTAAAAGGAAAATAATTTAGGTCAAGTTTTTTATATCTATTATATTAACTTCTTTGATTACATGTGGCCACGTGTTCTACTTTTGCTTGGGCAAAAAAATGTGTTCTATTTTTGAAATGTTACCATTTAACTATAAACCTATATAAGCAAATAAGATACATAATTAGAGAACTTGATATAGGGGATATATAGCATCAATCAAATTATTTATATATATATATATATACACACACACACACACACACACATACCAAAGTTGTGAAAAAAATTAAAATAATAAACAATACATATTCAAGAGAAGTCATATTGTTTGTCATTTATGAATGGTATGACTTTTGATAAAATTTATATTTTATGCTGATAATCTTAGAATTTTGATATTTTTTTTTATCTCAATTTCTGTTATTTAATGTGCCATTACTCACAATTGTTTTACAAAATTAATTCTTCAAATTTTTTAAAACATTTTCTTTCAAAAATAATATTTTAAAATTTTTGTTGGTATCATTATGTTTTTATAAAATATATATTTTGAAAGAAATTATATTAGTCATTTTTACTCTTATACTGAAACAAAATCATAATTATCTAAAGAATAATTGTTTCAAACAAATTTTATAATACATCAACTTCCTCACATTGCTAAATATCAACCGACGGCCGCTATGTTTCAGGAGAATTTATATTAATATATTGAATGTCAAAATAAGAATTTGATCAAAATTATAACAACTACTGCTAAATATTGTCCCACGTAATCATTTGCCCAAAAAAATGTTGAGATGTATATAAAATTATAAATGCTTCATGCTGGCCCATCATTTAACCAGAAATAATATGGGATATTTAATTAATTTTATAAGTTATGTAACAAATATAATATATTATCCTTTATTTTTAATATAAAATGCTTAGTCAAAAGCAAGATAAATGGGTGTCAACTACCGGTAAGACCTAACAAAATGGGGAAAGGAATGGAGAGTAACATGCATGAACCACCAAAACACAGCATCTTCATTTTCATTTTTACTTAACAAATAAATAAATAATTTGACAAAGTTAAAAAATGAACCATATGTTATTAATAGTTAATGAATAATAAAGCTTGTTTTAGAACTTATATATAATTAATGGGACAAAACTTTATCCTGGGATTGAAGGTGTTCTTCTCCGATTGAAAGAAGGCGATTACATCTAAATTGGGGTGCTACAAACATAATCCTAAGAAGAGACTCAGTTGAGGCTGTTGAACTGATTTTGAATGAGGCTCCGGAGAGTCATGAAAATTTGGGGGTGATCTCTAAGATCAGAAGCATGATGTTGCCGATATTCTTGGCAAGTAGAAATGCAAACAGAGAAGGAGAGACGTGTCACGGCAGATATTCATGCGAAAATGGCTTTGGATAAAGTCATTGGACTGCAAATTCTAAATCCAAAGTTGCTGATAAAGATTTTAGCTAATGATGTCGGTTCCTAATTTTTCTTGTCCTTAGATTTGATTTTATATATTTCCGGTGTATAAAAATAGGACAAAAGTTGGTTCAAGTTCTTGATATACATTATATGAAGTTCTCAAATCACACAGCTATGTATCCTATTTTGAAATATTATCACTTAACTATAAATCTACGTGAAATACATACTACACATGGCCATATACCATGAAGAATTTGGTTCAATTGGTAAGGGATTAAATCCATGGTAGTCAAAACGTGATTTAAAACGTAAAATTGCCGTTTTTACGTTTAATTTTTAACAAAACGCTTTATGTTTGAGCAAAAAACGTAAACCTCGTAAAAACGTTAGTTAAAAAAAAAAAAAAAAAACGCTGCTGTTAAACGTAAAAATGCACTGTTGAAGCAAAAAACGTAAACCTCGTAAAAACGTTAAAAACGCTGTTGTTAAACGTAAAAATGCACTGTTTTTAAAAAAAGAAAATATGTAAAAAAGCTGAAAAACTTATTCTTTTATCATCGTCTTCCGAGTTTATACAAGAAAATTAAAAGCCTAATATATATAGCTGAAATGCTTAGTACTATTTTACCTTTAGCTTTGATTTCAAGATGCCTGCTGGTGAAATAGAAGTGAGTAGAGATGAATTATATATATATATATATGTATATGCAGGTAAAATCTACGTTTTGTATTACGATTTTACGATTTTTCATTCTCTTTCTGTTTTTAGGTAAAAACTCATTTTTAACAACCTTGGTTATATCAGCTTAATCAGAGGTCTCAAATTCAAACTCTAAGAACACAAGAGTGTTAAATACTTGGTAGTAGAGCTTTGCCGCCCTTATGGGTCCTACTCGTTGGATTAATCTGGACCCCCAATAAATTCTCTAAGTTAAAAGGAGGTAAGTCGAGGATACCTGATGCTCCATGCAAAAAAAAAAAAAAACATGGCCATATGTGATGGAAGAACTTTGACATAATATATACAATAAACTTAAGTTTTTTCCAACTTGATGTGAATGAAATAAAGAAAATAAAATTATGAGGCAAAAGTGACCCTATCTTTATGAGAGGGACAAATGCTAACATTAAGAGATAGCATAAGATTACATATTGAACTCCATCCTCCTACTCACCAGCAAATTAAAGGCGAGTGGGCGCACTCAGTCACTCACCAGACAAGTTGATAGGTAGTTAGTTCCCAATAATTTAATACGTCCCCCGTGACAACCCCCACATTACACTGGTTTAGGTATTATTGTTACTATTATTATTATTATTACTGTTATTGTTATTATGATTTTTATTTTAAAGAAATAAAATACGAGCACATAAACAATTAAATTAAAATATAAATATGTCAAATTAAATTTTGACGATTTAGATACTGATTAATTAAACAGATGAGAAATACTTGTATATTTCAGGAGTGTCATATCATCTTTAGTCTGTTCAATCAAAATAGAACAACTTAGCATATTTTAATCCTAGCTGGCTTATTATTATGTATCAAATTAAGAGGTATATTTTTCTTTAAAACAAAATAAATATGAATTATTTCACGTGTCATCAACTAACTATGATTAAAATATGCTAAGTTGTTGTATTTTTTATTAGACAGGGTTCAGATGATGTGATTACACTCTTGGAATATGTAAGTATTTTTCTGGATAGATTTGGAGGTTGTCCAAATATATTTAATTTGGGCTAAGAAATAATTAAAAATAAATAACAAATTTAACTTTAACAAATAAAAGGATAACAAAATAAAATGAAAAGATTGTGAATCTTTCAAAGCAATTAATTTAATATATCCCTCACGTACGAATTAGTACTTTCCCAGCCAATCATCGAGTATAAATTGGTGCGTGGGGGAAGAGCCAAAATCATCCGTGTGTGTTGATGACCTTTTGGCCCATATTTAGCAAGTAAGAAATTAGGTTAAACATATTTGAGAGAAGAGAACAGAAGGAGAGAAAATGGTTTTGAAGGTGTATGGAGCAGCTAACGCAGCCTGCCCTCAAAGAGTCTTAGCTTGTCTCATCGAGAAAGGCGTCGACTTCGAGCTCATCCATGTCGACCTCAACCGCGGAGAACACAAGTCTCCCGACTTTCTTCTCCGTCAGGTTCTCTTCTTCTTTCACAAAGCTAAACATGTTTTCTCAGTATTGTTGTACTTTAGAGTTATGAAGATGATATATATATATACAATGGATGAGCGATATTGTAGTAGTACTATATACATGTTTTGTCTGTATTAAGTATTATTGTAGTAGTACCCTATACATGTTTTTTTATGAAGTTAATTAAGGCTTTGTGTGTTGCAGCCCTTTGGACAAGTGCCGATGGTGGAAGATGGCGATTTCAGGCTCTATGGTGATCAGCCATTTATTTCATGTTTTATTTATCCTCTTATTATTAACTCCATGTCTACATATTGAGCTCCTAACATTATATTGTTAAGAGTCCATCACAGTAGATTTTATACACACACACACACATAATTTATAAGTAAACTTTGTTTTTTCTCTTTCTTGAAGAAAACGGGAAGATAATCAAGTTTTTTATATTCCTTTTCTTGAATTAAGAACTTTGGTTTTCTAAGTATATTGGTTGCTAGCCCTCCTGAAAATTTCATTTGTAGTTAGCAAATTTTAACTTTTGGCGTCTTAAACTTGACCAAAGATATATTTTGTAGCCATTGTACCGTTTTTCTCTTATTTGGAATTCAAAACCCTAATTATTAGTGACAAACTCTCTTTGTTTCGTTTCGTGTTGGCACACATATAATTAAATACAGATCCTAATTAAATAATCACATTTCAGTACTGATCTTAATTAAAGATGATATATCTATAATGAAAAATTGTTGAAAAATCTTGCATTGCAAAATTTATACCTGCAAAGGTACTTGAAATTTGTTTAAGAACCCAAGTAAAACCTATTTTTATGAGTATAACTCGTTTAGCTATGTGCCACTTATTTTAAACTATGTAAAAATGGAAAGACATTTGCATAATATATAATTAAAGATATCTTGCACACAGTTGAAGAAGAGAAGGATTTGGGCTTTTATGTGCTTTTTGATGATAAATTTTGTGATATATAGGGGAATTTTTTTTTAGCAATTTTTATTATATAGATATATATATAACTTAAAAGGCGGGTATAATGTTTTAAAATTTTAGGTCACGAGAGATGGTGTGAGATTGTGACCTTGAAGTGTTTTTGTATATTTTCTGTTCGGGGGAAAAAAAACCCAATAAATATTCATACGGTCTCTCTGAAATTCTACCGACCGGACCATAACAGAAAGTGACATATACTCAATTATATCTGTGAATTTGTTTTGAATAAATGCATGTCTGTGTACTGAGCAGAATCGAGGGCAATCATCAGGTACTACGCAGCCAAGTATGCTGACCGTGGACCCGACCTGCTAGGTAAAACCTTGGAGGAGAGAGCCATGGTGGACCAGTGGTTAGAAGTGGAGGCTCACAACTTCAACGACCTGTGCTTCAACCTAGTGCTGCAACTAGTGATCCTTCCCAAAATGGGTCAGCCCGGAGACTTGTCCTTGGCCCACGCCTGCGAGCAGAAACTAGAGAAGGTCATGGACGTGTACGAGAAGCGGCTCAGCGAGAGCCCATACCTCGCCGGCGGCAACTTCACACTCGCCGACCTCAGCCATCTTCCGGGGATCAGGTATCTGATTGAGGGGGCGAAGATGGGACATTTGATCACGGAGAGGAAGAACGTGAATGCGTGGTGGGAATGTATTTCTAGTAGACCTGCTTGGAAAAAGCTCATGGAACTGGTTCACTGATTCATATATGCGTGCAAGCCTATGGATATTGTGTTTGTTTGTGTTGTATGTGTAATGTGTAGAATAATGTCAAGTGAATTGTTATGTGTGTTTGAGATCTAGAGAGAGTGAGAGAGATTGTGAATTTGTGATAATCATTTTAGTTTTTGTTTGGAAAAAAGATATTAAGAGGAAAGTCGTGGGAATGAGATTAGAGAAAAATATGTAGGGGAAATATATTCATAAAATAATATAATCTAGTGTGTCCGTTCAACGATTATAAGTTACTTACTCCTTTGGGATCGATCTTTGTTTAAGATTATTTGATGTTTTATTGTTTTAATTTGCTTTTTAGTGCTTATTTTTTGTATTCGTGTTGATCATTTCGAGCTTATATATACTTTGTCTGATGATATCCTACGGATCTTGTTCTACTTACAAAATATTTGTTCTAATTCTAATCGAAAAAATAAATACGAACCCTAATCCCCAATGCTTTCTTGATCCCTTTAATTTTAATCGGGCAAGGTTTCTCCATTTTTATGAGTTTGACACATCACTTCAATTATTATGAACATGGGTAGAGGGAAAAGTTTGATCAAATATATTGATGGACGAAGTTTGAAAGTTTATGAGTCAAACTTTACAAAGCATGGCAAAAATAATTGAAGTGAATAAATAAAATTGTAAGAATGAGCAGAAAAGGGAAAATGCTTTATTGTCTTACTATATTTTTTTTTTATTGGAAAAGCAAAAAAATTCCCCTCTTTCTCTTTCCTTCCGCATTTTATGCAATTATCTTTTTCTTTCATCTTTCTCTTTCCTTCCGCATTTTATGCAATTATTACATGGGTTTAATGTTTATGTTTTTACTACAGAAAAAAAAATTTCTGCTACACTTATATATAAGTAAGTGGGTCCTATTATAAAGAGAAGAAAGAAAATATTAGTGGGATCCACTCACTTTTATTTGAGTGTAGCAGGAAAAAAAAAACTGCAGCAAAAGTAGAAACATTAAACCATTATTACATTATCCAATGTCCTTTTTGGTAATTCAAATATATAAAAAAAAAAAAAAATTGATTCTAATACCAATATTGAAACACTCTTATTTTATCAAAATCATTTTTTTTACCAGATCTATTTTTCTTATAATATATTCTCTAGAATCACTTTTTCTCCAGAAGATACTTTCTAAAAACTAATCCAAACATGAATGTTTTCAGCTTCTAGCACATTCTTTACATATTTACGATCTCATAAAATTGGTAACTTTTTAATAATCGATGATAGGACAAAACTTAGTTCAAATTCTTGATTTCAATTATCTCAAGTTCTCAAATCACATAGCTATGTATCCTATTTTTGAAATAGTATCACTTAACTAATAAACATGAAATACATATTACACATGGCCATATACCACCAAGCACTTGGTTCAAATATTGGTAAGGGGTTATACCAACTAAGCAGAAGTCTCGACTTCGAACTCTAGGAATACAACAGTGTTAAATACTTGGTGGTAGAGCTTTGCCACTCTTGTAGGTCCTACTCAACTCAATTTGAATTAGTCTGAACCCCGATAAATCATTTAAGTTAAAATGAGATAAGTCCAGAATACTGGATGCTCCATGCTAAAAAAAAATTACACATGGCCATATGCAATAGAAGAACTTGACATAATATATACAATAAAGTGAAGTTTTTCCCAACTTGATATGAATGAAATAAAGAAAATAAAACTATGACGTAGTGACCCTATCTTTTTGAGAGGGACAAATGCTAACCTTATGAGATAGCATAAGATTACATATTAAACTCTATCCTCCCACTCACCAGCTAATTAAAGGCGAGTGGGCTCACTCAGTCACTCACCAGCCAAGTTGATAGGTAGTTACCGATAATTAAATACGTCCCCCGTGACAACCCCCACATTACACTCTAGAGATTATTTCCCTATATATATATATATATAATATGTACGTATGCTTTCCTCATTTGTCCATTTCCATGTTTTAGGTATTATTGTTACTACTACTACTCTCATTACTACTACTACTATTATTATTATTGTTATTATGATTTTTATTTTAAAAGAGTAACATACGAGCACATGAAAATATCAAAAAAAATTAAGAAAAAATATAAACATGTCAAATTAAATTTTGACGATTTAGATACTGATTAATTATATAGATGAGAAATACTCGTATATTTTAGGAGTGTCACATCATCTTAAGTTTGTTCAATCAAAATAGAAGAACTTAGCATATTTTAATCATAATTGGCTTATTATTATGAATCAAATTAAGAGGTTTCTTTTTCTTTAAAAAAAAATAAAATATGAATTATTTCATATGAGTCATTATCTAACTATGATTAAAATATGCTAAGTTGTGGTATTTTTATTAGGCAGGGCGGTTCAAATGATGTGATTACACTCTTGAAGTATGTAAATATTTTTCTAGATAGAATTGGAGGTTGTCCAATATATTTAATTTGGGTTAAAAATTAATTAAAATAAATAAAAATTTTAACTTAAACAAATAAAAGGATAACGAAAAAAGAAGAAGGATTGTGAGTCTTTCAAAGCAATTAATTTAATATATCCCTCACGTAAGAATTAGTGCTCGATCGCCTAGCCAAGCATTGAGTATAAATTGGTGCCTGGGGGAAGGGCCAAAATCAGCCGTGTTTGCTGACCACCTTTTGGGCTATATCTAGCTAGTAAGAAATTAGGTTAAACATATTTGAGAGAAGAGAAGAGAAGCAGAGAAAATGGGTTTGAAGGTGTATGGAGCAGCTAACGCAGCTTGCCCTCAGAGAGTCTTAGCTTGTCTCATCGAGAAAGGCGTCGACTTCGAGCTCATCCATGTCGATCTCAACCGCGGAGAACACAAGTCTCCCGACTTTCTTCTCCGTCAGGTTCTCTTCTTCTTCCACAAAGCTAGACATGTTTTCTCTGTATTATTGCTGTACTTTAGAGTCGTGATGATGATATATATACATGGGTGAGCTATATTGTAGTAGTACTATATACATGTTTTCTCTGTATTAAGTATTATTGTAGTAGTACCCTATACATGTGTTTTTTATGAAGTTAATTAAGGCTTTGTGTGTTGCAGCCCTTTGGACAAGTGCCGGTGGTGGAAGATGGCGATTTCAGGCTCTATGGTGAGCAGCCATTTATTTTCATGTTTTATTTGTCCTCTTATTATTAACTCTCTCTCCTTTTTTATGAATCTCTTATTATTAACTCTATGTCTACATGTTGAGCTCCTAACATTGTTCAGCGTCCATCAAAGCAGATTATATTTGTGTGTGTGTCTCTACATATATATGTATGTATGTATATATATATATATCGTGTGTGTATATATATGTATGTGTGTAGATATATATATCTGGGTGTGTGTATATGTATGTATGTCTGTGTATATATAATATACATATACATATATGTATGTATATATATAATATGTGCATATACATGTATGTATGTGTATATAGATATATGTATGTGTACATATATCTATATACACATACATACATATATATAAGGAGATGGTTTTGAGAATAATAATTTATTTTTATGTTGTATGTATATAGATATATGTATGTGTACATATATCTATATCTATATCTATCTATCTATCTATATATAAGGAGATGGTTTTGAGAATAATAATTTATTTTTTATGTTGATAATATATGTGTGTATTCATTCATATATACATACATATATATTCACACACATATACATAGATATACTAAATTTTCTGATATTAGTACAGTTAATTTTCTAAAAAACATATCTAAATAAAATTTGTTTTTCATATTCTGTTATTCTCACTTCATAGTAATACTTTTTATATTCACATATATACTGATTTAAATGTTGTCGATCTAAATTACATATTTCTATTTCATGCAAATATCTTATTGCTTTTATATTTTTCTAATATTGTTGCATATAAGGTTATTTTTATGTTATATGTTATTTCTCATAATTAAGAAATTAGAACCTAGAATATATGAATTAGAACATGAACACTAGAGAGTTCATATATTTTATCCGAAAATCAATCAGAATTAGAAACTTGTGTTTTTACCCCTTTTTGTTAGGAGGACAAGGACAAAATACATGTAATCAATTAAATTGGAATAATATGTATTTAATGAAGCAATTAGGAATATATATATGTGTGTGTGTGTGTGTGGGTTTTATAATTATAATGTTGTATGTTGAAATGAAGATAGATTGTGTGTACACACTTGAAATAATGGAATTACATATATATAATAATGATAATTATATATATATGTGGGTCCCACTATTCCATGTACAAGCATGAATAGAAAAACACTTCTCCTACAACATGAGAAGTGTTTTTCCTATATATATATATATGACGATGGTTTTGAGAATAATAATGTTTTTATGTTGATAATGAATATATATATATGTGTGTGTGTGTGTGTAGAGTAATTTGCTTTAGAATTATATATATAAGAATGGACCAACATTTTGAATGGTAGAAGCTCTTGTCTTTGTGGCGGTTAATTTGTAGAAGTGTTAAATAAACCGCTACAAATATATGAATTTGTAGCGGTTATCCTCAAACCGCTAGCAAATTTGTAGCAGATGACTGAGCCAAGTGGCTACGGTTCATGAACGACATTTGTAGCGGTTATCATAAACTAACCGCTACAAAATATGACGCGAAGTTAGCGCCAAATTTGTAGCGGTTTTATTTATACAAACCGTCACAAATATGGCGCAGCATTAGTAGCGGTTTTGAAACCGTTAAAAACGCAAAAAAAAAAAAAAAAAAACCGCTACAAATGTGAACCGCTACAAAATCATTACATCAACCGCTACAAAGTGTGTAATATTGAAATTTGAATATTTCAATCTCGCCAAGTTTATTTTTTAAAAAAATATGTTCATATTTGTAGCGGTTGTTAGTGTAATGTACTACAAAATGTGATATTTTGAAAAAAAAAAATAAAAAAAATACCAATGAATTTTTGTAGAGGTTTTGAAACCGCTACAAAACGCAAAAAAAAAAAAAAAAAATATTTTTTTAAAAATACCAATGAATTTTTGTAATATGTATTGTCTGTAGTTAAAAACTCGCTAAAAATCAAGCTTTTAGCGTGTTATTGTCGTGTTAAAAACCGCTACAAAAATCTATATCAATCACATAAATGTTACGTATATCTCTATAAATATCTCCACCACACCACATCCCATACACTTCTTCATTTCTTCCCACCCCTTCTCTCTCGCTTTCTCATTTCTTCCCAACCCTTCCAAAATCTTTCATTTCAATGTTTTATTTTTTCCTTCTTATAATATTGATACTATGCTTTTTCCTTATCCGTAACTTTAAGTATATTTCCTCAATATTCCTTCTATCATCATCAACTTTCTTTACATAATCAAATATCATCTAATGTACAAATATAATTTTTTTGCTCGTGACGCTGACAACACAATAAATCCTTATTATCTACAGATTCTCAATATCATACCTACATAATATTTATACTTATCTAACTTAAGTTAATCAGTTTTTTTAAATATTAACTATTATCATTTAATTTGTCACTTAAATAATAAAAATATTTAACATAATATTATAACAATGGATACAAATTATGATTTTTTTTTCAATTTTGTAATATTTTGTAATGCGTTGTAAAACCATATAACAACCGCTACAAATTTTAATTTAAATTCGGATTAAATATTTGTAGCGGAAATACAACCGCTACAAAATTTGAACGCCAATTTTTTTTTTTGAAATTGCCATCTTGTAAAGGTGGATTCAAAACCGCTACTAATACAAGAGAGGTTTTATTACATGAGTAGCGGTTTTAGCAACCGCTACAAATCACCTTGCCACAATGGATTTTGTTGTGGTTGCTCTAACCGCTACAAATGTCATTAATTGCACCTGAAAACCGCTACAAATATGTCATTTTAACCGCTACTAATGGTCGCTTTTTTGTAGTGTTAAGATAATAGTTACGAGTTTCATTTCTAATTAACATTATAGAATAAATTTATTTCAATTCAATCCATCTAAAAATTTATTTTCCTCACGTAAATAATATCTCTGCATAATAGTTTTGTGTGAATATATATAATAAATAATAAACACTCTGGCAACTAATATATATATATATATATATATATATATATATATATATAAGTAAACTTTGTTTTGAATATTCATACGGTCTGTCTGAAATTCTACCGACCGGACCATAACACAAAGTCACATATAGTCAATTATCTCTGAGACGATTCCAGAGAAATATCTGTGAATTGGTTTTGAATAAATGCATGTATGTGTACTGAGCAGAATCGAGGGCAATCATCAGGTACTACGCAGCCAAGTACGCAGACCGTGGACCCGACCTGCTAGGTAAAACCTTGAGGAGAGAGCCATGGTGGACCAGTGGCTAGAAGTGGAGGCTCACAACTTCAACGACCTGTGCTTCAAGGTAGTGCTGCAATTAGTGATCCTTCCCAAAATGGGTCAGCCCGGAGACTTGTCCATGGCCCACGCCTGCGAGCAGAAACTAGAGAAGGTCATGGACGTACGAGAAGCGGCTCAGCGAGAGCCCGTACCTCGCCGGCAGCAACTTCACGCTCGCCGACCTCAGCCATCTTCCCGGGATCAGGTATCTGATAGAGGAGGCGAAGATGGGACATTTGATCACGGAGAGGAAGAACGTGAATGCGTGGTGGGAATGCATTTCTAGTAGACCTGCTTGGAAAAAGCTCATGGAACTGGTTCACTGATTCATATATGCGTGCCAGCGCATGAATATTGTGTTTGTTTGTGTGGTGTGTAGAATATTATCAAGTGAATTTGTATGTGTGTTTGAGAGAGAGAGAGCGCATGAATATTGTGTTTGTTTGTGTGGTGTGTAGAATATTATCAAGTGAATTTGTATGTGTGTTTGAGAGAGAGAGAGAGAGAGAGAGAGAGAGAGAGAGAGAGAGAGAGAGAGAGAGAGAGAGAGAGAGAGAGAGAGAGAGAGAGAGAGAGAGAGAGAGAGAGAGAGAGAGAGAGAGAGATTGTGATGATTATTTTAGTTTTTGTTTGGAAAAAAGGTATTAAGAGGAGAGAGAGAGAGAGAGAGAGAGGGGAGAGAGAGAGTTTGTGATGATTATTTTAGTTTTTGTTTGGAAAAAAGGTATTAAGAGGAAAGTGGTGGTGGTGGGAATGAGATTAGAGAAATAAGAGTTATTTTAAGGTGTGTGCCCTAACATCCTTAATTGTTACGACTTAAATAGTCTGTTGTGGTTTAGGATGTAAATAAATATTATTATTATTATTATTATTAAATTATTAAAAATTGAATTAACTAACAATGATACATGAAATAAGAATAAAAAAATATGTAGGGAAAATATATTCATAAAATAATCTAGTTAATTTATAAGTAAATATAAAGAAAGAGAAAAGAGAGAAAGAATGAATAAAAAATATTATTTTAAAAATATTTTAATAAGAGGATCAAACCTAACCTAGTACGCTCCGACTGGCCGGTGCTTGTCTCGTAGGATAAGCAGGGAGAGCTTGTCCGTACACAAGCTCGGGACCGCCCGTATCTGATCTGGACGGTCTAGATCTGATTTTTTTTTACTTTTTTATTTTTTATCTAAAATAATTTTAATGGGTAGAGAATCTAAAATAAAGATAATCTCTCAACTAACATTTTTTGAAAAAATGATTTTTTCATGTAGAAAAAAAATAAAATTAAAAAATAATTAAAAAAATATGGACCGTCCGTGATCCCATCTGGACCATTCGCATGAAATGGGCTCCCTACCTATCCAAAGGATAGCCGTAGAAGAGAATCGATTCCAAGACGCTCCCATGTAGATACTCAATTTCTCATATTCTCCAATCCAAATATGGGAGTACCCTTCGCGAATGCACCGAAAAGAAAATCCCAAAAAGGAAGAAATGTAAAATCATTAAGAAGTAAGCGGAAGGGATAAGATGTAAGCGGAGAAGATAAGATGTGAATGACAACCGAGAAATGGAGGATTGCGGCCTCTGGATGTACAATGAATGAATCTTCCGTCATTTTACTGTGCATACCAATTTTTTTCAATTTCACATCACACCCACTCTTTTTCTTCTGTAATGAGGATGAGGATGCTTGGATATAAATACATACTTACTACTTACTCTAAAGCCTTCAAATATTGCTTTTTGATTCAAAGACGCCATTGTAATATATACTTACATACTTAAATATGTTGAGTATATATATACTTACATACTTAAATATGTTGAGTATATAATACTCCTCCCATTATAAATGTAGGACCTAGTTTAAGTGTGAATTTCAATCTTAAACATAATACTTTTTTGCATTTTATCTCTTACCTATCATTTTTCTTCAAATCACTACTCACTACTAAAAGAAAACATTGAATTTCCGATAGAATTTGCCACGGAATTTTTTTCAATGGATATTAGAGAAAGAGACCCGATACTTTGGGAGGAGGAGAGAGCGCGCAAGTCGAAACGAGACCTTCCCTCTCACCTTCGTCTTCATCCTTCCTCCTCACCGGCGACGTCCTTGACCGTCACCGTCGCGGTGAGCACGCCATCACCTTCACCACCGTCTTCCCCGTCCTAACCCCACCGAACAAGAACCGAGAGCCGCAACGTGAGATCGGAGAGAGCGCCGCGACGAGGACCCGCTTTCGTGTTCTCGGTGACCTTCCCTTTCACCGCGGCATCATCGTCCACCACCTAGTCCGCCATCTACCTCCAACTCACCACTCCTTCATCTTCACTCCGTCATTCACCAACTTCACCGCCTCGATTTGCGATCCTCACCGGTTTGCAAAATCGATTGGGATTCTCCAACTTCATGAGAGGCTGATTCTCCAACTCTTGGAGATGGATTATGTGCCTTGAGTTTCAGAGTTAATTTAGGGGAGTATTTTGTTCTTTCTATTAGTCCAGATTTATATATTTAGATTGCCTAGTTTTAGGAATTATTGTGTATAAATTCTAGAACCGAGATGAATGTTTATTGTCTTTGTTAGTTTGACAATTGTGATTGGATTGAATTTTGTAGCTTGTTGGATTTATATATATGTATTTCCTTGTTGATTCAATGATATTGTGTTGTCTACGTGGTATTGTTAGATAATATGATTGAATTGGATTAATTGAGTGGCGTGGTATCGCATTCATATGAAGAGGAACCAAATTGCATTAATTTAATCCCAAACACACACTAAGTGGTTTTAAACAATATCTCAAGAGATAGTAGTTTGTTACGGTAGTAGGAGCTACTATTAATTGGGAATATTGGACTCAAGTGGTATCTTGGGGTTTTCAATTAGACTTAGTGAAAATTTACTCCTATAGAGAGAGAGAGAGAGAGAGAGAGAGAGATTGTGATGATTATTTTAGTTTTTGTTTGGAAAAAGGTATTAAGAGGAGAGAGAGAGAGAGAGAGGGAGAGAGAGAGAGTTTGTGATGATTATTTTAGTTTTTGTTTGGAAAAAAGGTATTAAGAGGAAAGTGGTGGTGGTGGGAATGAGATTAGAGAAATAAGAGTTATTTTAAGGTGTGTGCCCTAACATCCTTAATTGTTACGACTTAAATAGTCCTGTTGTGGTTTAGGATGTAAATAAATATTATTATTATTATTATTATTAAATTATTAAAAATTGAATTAACTAACAATGATACATGAAATAAGAATAAAAAAATATGTAGGGAAAATATATTCATAAAATAATCTAGTTAATTTATAAGTAAATATAAAGAAAGAGAAAAGAGAGAAAGAATGAATAAAAAATATTATTTTAAAAATATTTTAATAAGAGGATCAAACCTAACCTAGTACGCTCCGGACCGGTTTCGGTGCTTGTCTCGTAGGATAAGCGGGGAGAGCTTGTCCGCACACACAAGCTTCTGGACCGTCCCGTATCCGATATGGACGGTCTAGATCTGATTTTTTTACTTTTTTATTTTTTATCTAAAATAATTTTTAATGGGTAGAGAATCTAAAATAAAGATAATCTCTCAACTAACATTTTTGAAAAAATGATTTTTTAATGTAGAAAAAATAAAATTAAAAATAATTAAAAAATATGGACCGTCCGTATCCCATCCGACCATTCGATGAAATGGGCTCCCTACCTATCCAAAGGATAGCCAGAGAAGAGAATCGATTCCAGACGCTCCCATGTAGATACTCAATTTCCTCATATTCTCCAATCCAAATATGGGAGTACCCTTCGCGAATGCACCGAAAAAGAAAATCCCAAAAGGAAGAAATGTAAAATCATTAAGAAGTAAGCGGAAGGGATAAGATGTAAGCGGAGAAGATAAGATGTGAATGACAACTGAGAAATGGAGGATTGCGGCCTCGGATGTACAATGAATGAATCTTCCGTCATTTTATCTGTGCATACCAATTTTTTTCAATTTCACATCACACCCACTCTTTTCTTCTGTGAATGAGGATGAGGATGCTTGGATATAAATACATACTTACTACTTACTCTAAAGCCTTCAAATATTGCTTTTTGATTCAAAGACGCCATTGTAATATATACTTACATACTTAAATATGTTGAGTATATATATACTTACATACTTAAATATGTTGAGTATATAATACTCCTCCCATTATAAATGTAGGACCTAGTTTAAGTGTGAATTTCAATCTTAAACATAATACTTTTTGCATTTTATCTCTTACCTATCATTTTTCTTCAAATCACTACTCACTACTAAAAGAAAACATTGAATTTCCGATAGAATTTGCCACGGAATTTTTTCAATGGATATTAGAGAAAGAGACCCGATACTTTGGGAGGAGGAGAGAGCGCCGCAAGCGAAACGAGACCTTCCCTCTCACCTTCGTCTTCATCCTTCCTCCTCACCGGCGACGTCCTGACCGTCACCGTCGCCGTGAGCACGCCATCACCTTCACCACCGTCTTCCCCGTCCTAACCCCACCGAACAAGAACCGAGAGCCGCAACGTGAGATCGAGAGAGAGAGCGCCGCGGACGAGGACCCGCTCGTGTTCTCTACTGACCTTCCCTTTCACCGCGGCATCATCGTCCACCACCTAGTCCGCCATCTACCTCCAACTCACCACTCCTTCATCTTCACTCCGTCATTCACCAACTTCACCGCCTCGATTTGCGATCCTCACCGGTTTGCAAAATCGATTGGGATTCTCCAACTTCATGAGAGGCTGATTCTCCAACTCTTGGAGATGGATTATGTGCCTTGAGTTTCAGAGTTAATTTAGGGGAGTATTTTGTTCTTTCTATTAGTCCAGATTTATATATTTAGATTGCCTAGTTTTAGGAATTATTGTGTATAAATTCTAGAACGAGATGAATGTTTATTGTCTTTGTTAGTTTGACAATTGTGATTGGATTGAATTTTGTAGCTTGTTGGATTTATATATATGTATTTCCTTGTTGATTCAATGATATTGTGTTGTCTACGTGGTATTGTTAGATAATATGATTGAATTGGATTAATTGAGTGGCGTGGTATCACATTCATATGAAGAGGAACCAAGTTGCATTAATTTAATCCCAAACACACACTAAGTGGTTTTAAACAATATCTCAAGAGATAGTAGTTTGTTACGGTAGTAGGAGCTACTATTAATTGGGAATATTGGACTCAAGTGGTATCTTGGGGTTTTTCAATTAGACTTAGTGAAAATTTACTCCTATAGAGAGAGAGAGAGAGAGAGAGAGAGATTGTGATGATTATTTTAGTTTTTGTTTGGAAAAAAGGTATTAAGAGGAGAGAGAGAGAGAGAGAGGGAGAGAGAGAGAGTTTGTGATGATTATTTTAGTTTTTGTTTGGAAAAAGGTATTAAGAGGAAAGTGGTGGTGGTGGGAATGAGATTAGAGAAATAAGAGTTATTTTAAGGTGTGTGCCCTAACATCCTTAATTGTTACGACTTAAATAGTCCTGTTGTGGTTTAGGATGTAAATAAATATTATTATTATTATTATTAAATTATTAAAAATTGAATTAACTAACAATGATACATGAAATAAGAATAAAAAAAAATATGTAGGGAAAATATATTCATAAAATAATCTAGTTAATTTATAAGTAAATATAAAGAAAGAGAAAAGAGAGAAAGAATGAATAAAAAATATTATTTTAAAAATATTTTAATAAGAGGATCAAACCTAACCTAGTACGCTCCGGACCAGTTTCGGTGCTTGTCTCGTAGGATAAGCAGGAGAGCTTGTCCGTACACACAAGCTCGGGACCGTCCGTATCCGATATGGACGGCCTAGATCTGATTTTTTTACTTTTTATTTTTATCTAAAATAATTTTTAATGGGTAGAGAATCTAAAATAAAGATAATCTCTCAACTAACATTTTTGAAAAAATGATTTTTAATGTAGAAAAAAATAAAATTAAAAATAATTAAAAAAATATGGACCGTCCGTATCCCATCCGACCATTCAGATGAAATGGGCTCCCTACCTATCCAAAGGATAGCCGAGAAGAGAATCTGATTCCAAAGACGCTCCCATGTAGATACTCAATTTCCTCATATTCTCCAATCCAAATATGGGAGTACCCTTCGCGAATGCACCGAAAAAGAAAATCCAGAAAAAGGAAGAAATGTAAAATCATTAAGAAGTAAGCGGAAGGGATAAGATGTAAGCGGAGAAGATAAGATGTGAATGACAACCGAGAAATGGAGGATTGCGGCCTCGGGATGTACAATGAATGAATCTTCCGTCATTTTACTGTGCATACCAATTTTTTTCAATTTCACATCACACCCACTCTTTTCTTCTAATGAGGATGAGGATGCTTGGATATAAATACATACTTACTACTTACTCTAAAGCCTTCAAATATTGCTTTTTGATTCAAAGACGCCATTGTAATATATACTTACATACTTAAATATGTTGAGTATATATATACTTACATACTTAAATATGTTGAGTATATAATACTCCTCCCATTATAAATGTAGGACCTAGTTTAAGTGTGAATTTCAATCTTAAACATAATACTTTTTGCATTTTATCTCTTACCTATCATTTTTCTTCAAATCACTACTCACTACTAAAAGAAAACATTGAATTTCCGATAGAATTTGCCACGGAATTTTTTTCAATGGATATTGTTCCCTCTCACCTTCGTCTTCATCCTTCCTCCTCACCGGCGACGCCCTTCACCGTCACCATCTTGCCTTGAGTTTCGAGTTAATTTAGGGAGTATTTTGTTTATTCTATTAGTCCGATTTATATATTTAGATTGCCTAGCTAGTTTTAGGAATTATTGTGTATAAATTCTAGAACCGAGATGAATGTTTATTGTCTTTGTTAGTTTGACAATTGTGATTGGATTGAATTTTGTAGCTTGTTGGATTTATATATATGTATTTCCTTGTTGATTCAATGATATTGTGTTGTCTACGTGGTATTGTTAGATAATATGATTGAATTGGATTAATTGAGTGGCGTGGTATCGCATTCATATGAAGAGGAACCAAATTGCATTAATTTAATCCCAAACACACACTAAGTGGTTTTAAACAATATCTCAAGAGATAGTAGTTTGTTACGGTAGTAGAGCTACTATTAATTGGGAATATTGACTCAAGTGGTATCTTGGGGTTTTTCAATTAGACTTAGTGAAAATTTACTCCTATAGAGAGAGAGAGAGAGAGAGAGAGAGAGATTGTGATGATTATTTTAGTTTTGTTTGGAAAAAAGGTATTAAGAGGAGAGAGAGAGAGAGAGAGAGAGAGAGAGAGAGTTTGTGATGATTATTTTAGTTTTTGTTTGGAAAAAAGGTATTAAGAGGAAAGTGGTGGTGGTGGGAATGAGATTAGAGAAATAAGAGTTATTTTAAGGTGTGTGCCCTAACATCCTTAATTGTTACGACTTAAATAGTCTGTTGTGGTTTAGGATGTAAATAAATATTATTATTATTATTATTATTAAATTATTAAAAAATGAATTAACTAACAATGATAAATGAAATAAGAATAAAAAAAATATGTAGGGAAAATATATTCATAAAATAATCTAGTTAATTTATAAGTAAATATAAAGAAAGAGAAAAGAGAGAAAGAATGAATAAAAAAAAATATTATTTTAAAAAATATTTTAATAAGAGGATCAAACCTAACCTAGTACGCTCCGGACCCAGTTTCGGTGCTTGTCCGTAGGATAAGCAGGGAGAGCTTATCCGTACACACAAGCTCGCGGACCGTCCGGATCCGATATGGACGGTCTAGATCTGATTTTTTACTTTTTTATTTTTATCTAAAATAATTTTTAATGGGTAGAGAATCTAAAATAAAGATAATCTCTCAACTAACATTTTTGAAAAAATGATTTTTTAATGTAGAAAAAAATAAAATTAAAAATAATTAAAAAAATATGGACCGTCCGGATCCCATCCTGACCATTCGAGATGAAATGGGCTCCCTACCTATCCAAAGGATAGCCGAGAAGAGAATCGATTCCAAGACGCTCCCATGTAGATACTCAATTTCCTCATATTCTCCAATCCAAATATGGGAGTACCCTTCGCGAATGCACCGAAAAAGAAAATCCCGAAAAAGGAAGAAATGTAAAATCATTAAGAAGTAAGCGGAAGGGATAAGATGTAAGCGGAGAAGATAAGATGTGAATGACAACCGAGAAATGGAGGATTGCGGCCTCGGGATGTACAATGAATGAATCTTCCGTCATTTTACTGTGCATACCAATTTTTTTCAATTTCACATCACACCCACTCTTTTCTTCGGTAATGAGGATGAGGATGCTTGGATATAAATACATACTTACTACTTACTCTAAAGCCTTCAAATATTGCTTTTGGATTCAAAGACGCCATTGTAATATATACTTACATACTTAAATATGTTGAGTATATATATACTTACATACTTAAATATGTTGAGTATATAATACTCCTCCCATTATAAATGTAGGACCTAGTTTAAGTGTGAATTTCAATCTTAAACATAATACTTTTTGCATTTTATCTCTTACCTATCATTTTTCTTCAAATCACTACTCACTACTAAAAGAAAACATTGAATTTCCGATAGAATTTGCCACGGAATTTTTTTCAATGGATATTAGAGAAAGAGACCCGATACTTTTGGGAGGAGGAGAGAGCGCCGCAAGCCGAAACGGAGACCTTCCTCTCACCTTCGTCTTCATCCTTCCTCCTCACCGCGACGTCCTTGACCGTCACCGTCGCCGGTGAGCACGCCATCACCTTCACCACCGTCTTCCCCGTCCTAACCCCACCGAACAAGAACCGAGAGCCGCAACGTGAGATCGAGAGAGAGAGCGCCGCGACGAGGACTCGCTCTGTGTTCTCTACTGGACCTTCCCTTTCACCGGCGGCATCATCGTCCACCACCTAGTCCGCCATCTACCTCCAACTCACCACTCCTTCATCTTCACTCCGTCATTCACCAACTTCACCGCCTCGATTTGCGATCCTCACCGGTTTGCAAATTCGATTGGGGTTCTCCAACTTCATGAGAGGTGATTCTCCAACTCTTGGAGATGGATTATGTGCCTTGAGTTTCAGAGTTAATTTAGGGGAGTATTTTGTTCTTTCTATTAGTCCAGATTTATATATTTAGATTGCCTAGTTTTAGGAATTATTGTGTATAAATTCTAGAACTGAGATTAATGTTTATTGTCTTTGTTAGTTTGACAATTGTGATTGGATTGAATTTTGTAGCTTGTTGGATTTATATATATGTATTTCCTTGTTGATTCAATGATATTGTGTTGTCTACGTGGTATTGTTAGATAATATGATTGAATTGGATTAATTGAGTGGCGTGGTATCGCATTCATATGAAGAGGAACCAAATTGCATTAATTTAATCCCAAACACACACTAAGTGGTTTTAAACAATATCTCAAGAGATAGTAGTTTGTTACGGTAGTAGGAGCTACTATTAATTGGGAATATTGACTCAAGTGGTATCTTGGGGTTTTCAATTAGACTTAGTGAAAATTTACTCCTATATTTAATTGAACTATGATAGTCACTATTCCATTTCCAAGAAGCATTCATACTCATTTTTATATTCCATTCCATTTCATAAAGAAAATACCAAAAATGATAGTTAGGATTTAATTAAATTGTATTTTTATTTTAGTTCATCAATTCAAAAATCCAAAACCAATTTTCCCTTGTTTTAATTGCATTCAGCATGTCATTTAGATTATTTAGGATTCATAAAAGCACTTCGCCGAGAAAAGTTGAAGAAACAAAAGAGGAAGATGATGGTTCAAGGCCCCGTTCTCCAGAAAATTTCAGATCACGGCCTGGTTCTGGTTCAGTCCGGTGACCGGATAAAGAAGCTGATGGTGGTGATTGGGTGGAGCTCGCCGGCGACGGAAGGAGGGAGTGGTGTCGCCGGCGAGAGGGATTGTGCTCAAACTTCCATTTTCAAATTTGATCCAATTTCTTCAACCACCTACAATTTAAAACAATCAAGCCAACATCAAATATTCCCAAAAAATAATGATTAAGAGTAATTACAATAATTATGACAATTTTACCCTTTTTAACACATTTTTCATGTAATCACTCATTAATCCAAATTAATCATAAATAATACATTTTTGACCCAATTAAGATGATTAAATTCCAAATTAATTATGAAATAATACATCAAAATATGGTTTGATCATATTATAAATGCAAAATATGTTGAGTATATAATACTCCTCCCATTATAAATGTAGGACCTAGTTTGAGTGTGAATTTCAATCTTAAACATAAGACTTTTTGCATTTTATCTCTTACCTATCATTTTTCTTCAAATCACTACTCACTACTAAAAGAAAACATTGAATTTCCGATAGAATTTGCCACGGAATTTTTCCGTTGAAAACATTTTCGGTAGAATATCTTTGCCCAATCAACCCTTGAGATATAATTATCTTATTTGATGAAAATTTCTATTGAAATTAAAAGACATAAAGGGCCGAAAATCCCTAAAAAATGTATTTATGGGTCATAAAATAACCTGAGAAAATTATGATAAATCTCAAGAGGCAGTAAAATAATTATTAAAAATTAGAGAGTATATTGTCTCTAATTTTGGTATTATTAAATTATAACCTTGGAAAAATTAAAAGGGAAAAATCAAAAGTATTTTGAGGACCAAAATGACCCCAGGATTTTTAATATTATGCATGGTGCATAAATTACCAATGTCACTCCAATAGTTGTGAGATAATAATTAATTCTAATTAAGAAAATTGTCAACAATTAGTAAGTGGGTAATTAGATAATTAACGGCTAATAATCTAAGCTTGATTAAGGGAATATCCAAGTTAAATTGTGAAAAATCCTTTAATTAAATGTTTATGGCTAAAATTAGCATAAAATACACTTGCTAATTAATTGAAAAAGATTAAGAAAAATTAATGAGATTAAGTACATGAAAATCCCTAATCCTAGAAAGTTGCTAATCATGTGATTAGGGCACTAATTAAACTTGTAAATCAAATTAGAAAACTTAAATAATTGTCAAGGGGTAAGATTGAACCTTGGAAAGCAAAATCCAAGGTTTAGAATTATTCTATTAATTTTTAAAGCCTAAATCCATGTTAATTAATATGGACCAATGAGAGAATTTTGGTAAATTAAATATAAGATAATTGAAATATATAATATTAATTAATTAAAAAAAAGATGAGATGTTGGCCGAAAATTTGATCAAGAAGAGGATAAGAATGGAGAAAAATAATATCATGATTTTATTGGATGCAAGTTGTAATAAAATATTGATATAAAATGTGAAAAGCAAATAGGATAAATGAAAACCATGAATAAGGTTTCTAAAGTCGGGGCATATTATAGACAAGTGAATTTTAGCTCGGAGTAGGTTATCTCCGAAGTTATTTCCGTAACCGAAAAGGGTTACATCGGGTCAAGAAGCTATCGATATTCAAAAAGCAAATCGGATAAATGAAAATCTATAGAAACCAAGCCATAACTTGAAATCCAAGGTGGTAAACATCTGGGCATATTATGAATCAGTGGATTTTTGTCCCGAAGATGTTGTTACCCGAAGTGATTTCCGTAACCGAAGACGTTTATCCGAAAATGTTCGGCAGGCAACGGAATACCCTGAATGGAATCAAAAATATAGTTAACCAAGATATTTCCAAAGAGGAATAAGAGACCTTCAGAGCTACCTGGTCGGATTTTTGAGATTCTTCAAGATTACGCGATTAGAACACCGAACAGGGGTTTTATCGGTAGAAAACTTCTTGGGCAAGTTGGTGACATCACCCTAGTGACATAGGATGAGATCATTTTTGTTGACAAAAGGGGCAAGGAGGTCGGCCAAAGAGATCCAAGGGAGGAGAATGAAGCTTGAAGAACAATTTAGATCCGACGGTTGAGATTAAAGGAGAAAAGTGTGAATTTGCCCCTGAAAACTTCTATAAATAGGCCTTTGCTCCCATTTGATTTCTCACACCAAAACTTGCTTAGGCATTTCGAAATCTTGGAGCAGAGGAAGGAGGAGGAGTCCGGGGAAATTTGTAGCGAAGCCCTGAGTAAGTTCTTCGGTCCTTAGTCTTAAGCTTTAGTAGTTCTTTCGGTAGTTATAGTAGAAATGTTAGTTTAGTCTTTAATCTTCCAAATTAGTTTAGATATCATGTTTTAGGGATAAATATGATATTTATTTCAAAAATATGATGGAGAAAGAGTTATGTCAAAATTTTGGAAGATTAGAGTCAAAGTAGCGAGGCTCTGGCGAAATTTCACCGATTAGCAAAGTCAGGGGTGAAATAGTAATTTATGGCTAGAACCTCTCGTTAGAGTACTATTCATGAGTTAATGGATACGATGTTACCCTGTTAGGATATCCGGGAGGTCCGGAATTGGGTTCAAAAGGGCCGGACAATTGGTCATTACACGGTGAAAGGTACACGTTCGCGTCTTGTAACACTAATTCTAATGCATATGTTATGCTTGTATATGTTGTGGATACCATGAACAGGACTCGTCCTGGACATGCACTGTGACTAGGGAACCATATCTAGATCACTAAATACAGCTTTACACGGGTTATAGTCATGATAATGCCGTTATGTTTTCCTAGCGCTGAGGACACGACCGTACATCGTGGCACTGGATATGTGCAGACCAGGGATAACTTTGCATGTTATTGTAGTTGTTATCAAATGATCATATAGTACAGTAAGGACCAGAATGAGAAGGCACCGCTAGATGGAGCCATAGATATGAACCAAGGGGCGAGTCGTAGTAATGCACCGGTCGAGGCAAGAGCCGGAAGAAGATCATCGAGCCTATTGTCGTGCATGGGTCTAATGAAGTTATTTCAAATAGTTTGGTGCCGAAGGCAATGCTAGTCTATGTGGGTCACCAATCGATCGGCTGTGAACTCGGTGAGGCCCCATGATAGACACATACACTGGCCATTCATTCGGTTAACGGAGTTAGGTTCATTGCCCCAAGTCTAGTCAAGGTTTGGTCTAGGTTGTATAGTTACTTTTTGTGAAATATAATTGTACAAAGCTCGTATGTTGTATCACATGATTATTCCTTCGGAAAATTTTTAATATACCGGATACGCTCGGCATCGTCATATGTCGTGGTATTTTCTATATCGCTTACTCATATGTTGTCCAAATTTTTGGTGCATTGCTCTCCGTTTCCGCAGACTACGATGTAGCATCTCAATCTCTGTCAAATTTTATAAAACGAAGTGTCAATCGGCACTATTTGAGGTATGGAAGTTGGGATGTTACGGTTCGGGTGGCGTTTCAGTCCAAACATAAATCGCATTAACTATTTAACTTTTGTCCTAACTTAAGTTTTCAAAAGTCGATAAAAAACACTTCTATCATCATTAATCCAAACAGTACTAACTCTTAACGTATATGTATTCATCATTCACATTTTTCAAAGTAAATTATTTTTATTGAGAATTTTTAATATTAAAGTAATATTTACTCCCAAATATGTCTTATAATAAGAAAAAATTAGGAAAAGGTTGATTAATATAAAAATATAACTTATATTTAAGACTAAAATCAACTATATAAATATATCTTATATTTAACAAGATAAGGTAGTAGTATTTATTTTTTTACTTTCACGATCTGTTATTAAAATTTCGAAACGTGGCCTATTTCTGAACCTTTCAACAAGTTTTCAAAATGTCTTCACTCTTCAATCCCACTGAAGCATTCTGTATGTACCACCCATATTGTTGTGCACTGACTTCCAATTATTAATTCATGAAAAATAATCTATAATTCATCATCAATTAAATTATATAATAATTTCTTAATTTCTTAAGAATCAGCGTACACAATTTTTTAAGATTTCAAATAATAAAAATACAAGGAACCAAAAAAAAAAAAAAGTTATAGTAGTAGTATTTATAGTTTTGAGATCGATATTTTCTGTAATTTCATTTATACTAAATAGAAAAGACATTCAAATTCTTGCTAATTAGCACCAAACAAATCATAACTGATTTTTTCTACTTAGAACCAACCAAATCATTTGAGTGTAAGTAGACTTTCGGTGATATAAGTTCAAAATTAAAGCAAAGATTAAAGACAAAAACTATTTTTACATTGTTTTGACTTAGAGCAATAGATTTCTAAGTACCAAGGAAATAGTTCATATTTTATTTCAAATATTGTTTAGATGAAATTTAATTAAATGGTTCGTTTTTTTATTTTTAATCATATTCTCATATTTTCTTATCTCAGTAATTATATTCTCATTTTTCATCTCAGATGCAGAATATAAAGTAATAATCTTATAATTATTAAGTGTTTTATATCTATTTTATCATTATTTGCTTTCTACCCTGTCTTGATGAATCTAGACCCCTTCAAACTAATTCGGTTATATGAATATGTACAATTTTGAATTATTGTGTGGATTAATTAATTAGAATCAAATTATTTGAGGCTACCTTTAAAACACGTTTTTCATTTCCTGAGCCTGGATTACGGGTTAATTAATGGCTTCATCATCCTTGGCGGTGCGTTGGGGTATTTAATTTGGAATTCAATAAATTAATTAATATTTTGAATTCAATGTAAAACATGAATTTGTGTTCTCAATCTTAGGGTTTTCATACAAGAACGTAATTTTTAAGGATCTTGGAAAATTATGTTTTCACATTCAATAGTTTAAATGCAAGATACATTTCTTTATCCAGGATGCAGAATCGATACTTTGCAACGTGTGATTTGCGGTATGATAATTGAAATATTTATCATTCTCTTTATCCTTCTTAATATGCTCTCCATTCTTGATGGAAAACTTGATGCACCTATAATAGTCGAGAATGAATGAACAAGTTTCTATCCTTCTATCCTTTATATATTGTATCCAAAAGACATAACTCTTTATATCCTAAGAATATGAATGCTCCTATCGGAAATCAAGAAACCTCTTCCCAAAAGTCATTTGCCAATGGTCATTTCATTTCGGTTAAGAAACATCTTCGAAAGGTCATTTAGCCCCTTCATTAATTATTAAATCATATGCATTTATCACGGGCATATGAGACATTTCTTATATTCTCCCACTTGGCTCATGTGATATATGTCATCATTTCATGATTTAACAAAATATCATTAATAATGCGCATAATCTTGGCTAAAGATTTCATATATATTGGTTGCATCATAAGTATAAAACTAATACGAGTCATAGCGGTTGTACATCGGTATATCGACGTAGTCCCTTCCATGTACTACTTTATTAGCCTTTCTCCTTAACATGACACTTTAATGGGAAGTAAACTTAATGTCCATCAATAAAGTCTTCATTATATACAAATCATGTTTTTCAACAACATCTTTCATACATGCATGCATACATAAATTTGAAAACAAGAGAATCTCATAAACACATATATAGTAATGAGCTCAAAGTGTCAATGACTAGAACAGAACAATAATTTTAACATTCGCTAGCGATATAATGTAATACCCTAAAAATCGTATCATAAATTGGTGAAATAATACCTATTAAAAATAGGTGAACATGTGGTATCAAAGAATATGTTAAATTTATCTTATTTTCTAAAGGAAAATTTCTTGGAACTTAGAGAATTTAAGTGCCAATGACGAAAATGCCCTTATAGGACATAAGTAACTTAGGAGAATTGTGAAAAATCCTAAAAGGCAGTAAAATAATTATTAAAATTAAGAGAGTATATTGCCTCTAATTTTGGTAATTTAATAAATTATAAACTTGTAAAAATTAAAGAAGAATGTTCAAAAAGTATTGAAATGACCAAAATGTCTCTGTAAATTTTAATATAAAGCAAAGGACATGAAAACACAAATGTCAGTGCAAAATTAGTGAGGTAATGAGTTATTCTAATTAAGAAAATTATCAACTATGGTTAAGAAATTAATTAAGTAATTATTGGCTAATTACTTAAGCATAAACAAAGGGAAATTCAAAGATAATTATGTAAGACCCTAAAATTAGTGGGTTATGGCTAAAAATTAGCATAAATATATTTGCTAATTAATTGGGAAATATTGAGAAAAATAAATGAGATGAGGTAATTTTGAGCCTAAATACAAGTATGGACCAATAGGGAAAAAGTTGTAAAAATTATGTAAAAAAATTATTAAATTATATAATAATTAATAAAAAATAAAATAAAAATTATATATATATATATATAAGTGTGTGTGTGCCGACATGGTGTAGGGATAAAAAAAAAAAAGGAAATGAAAATAAGATGAAGTGTAGAAACAAAACTCTTAATTAGAAATTAATTAAAGTAAAATAGTAAAAAGTAAATAATTACCTATAGGAATCAGATCCTATCTAGAGAACCAGGAACAGGATTTCTAAAGTCAGGGTACAAAATTGATAAGTGGATTTTTATCTCGAATGAGCCGCACTGGAGTCGTTTCGAGATCGGTAGAAGAAGTTAACAAGACAAAATAGGAAAATCGAGAAATAAGCGGATAGTCATAAAATTAGGATTTGAACAAAATAAATTGTAACTCAACATTTGGAGATGAGTTTATGATTTTCTCGGACATATTTAGAATCGGTGAATTTTTGTCCGAGTTGATAATTCGAATTTAATTCCGTAACCGAGCACGTTTTTGAGAAACTTCACCGACCGTTGAAACCTGTATAGGATCAAAAAGTGAGTTAACTTGGACATTTCTAATGAGAAATAAAAGGTCTTCAAAGTTGTGAATCCGGAATTTTGAGATTTTTCGAGATTTCGCGAATCGGACATTGATCGGAAATTTCGTCTGATCAAGTGCATAAAGCAAACCATGACATCATCAAAGATGATGTCATTGGCTGCCACCTTGCCTCTCTATGTCGACCAAGGAGTGGATGGCCAAGATCAAGCAATTTTCCAAGTGCGATCCAACGATTAGAATTTATTCAGAAAGCATGAATAGTAACTTGGAATTCCTATAAATACCCCTTTGCTTCATTCATTCTTCACACCATTTCAAGAAGAGAATTTCGGTTCTAGAGAGAGGTTAGAGAGAAGGAGGAGCCGGGAAATTTTGCAATAAGCTCGAGTAAGTTTTTCGGTACTCGAGTCTTAAGTTTCGATAGTTAGAGTAGAAATGTTAAAATAGGCTTTAATCTTCCGAGTATGATTAGATATCATATGATAGGGGTATTTTAGTCCTAAATTTCAAAATCATGGTGGGGTCGAGTTCGGCAAAATTTTGGAGAATCGGAGTCAAAGTAACGAAGTCTTTGCGAAATTCCACCAATTAGGGAATAGGGGCAAAATGGTAATTTTTACCTAAAATGCCCATTATGATGTCAAATCACTAATAAATGTGATAATACTCTTATAGGATATCAGAAACATTGATCTGCTGTCGTTACGCTGTCCGACGTGCCGCTGTTGGACGTTTCGCTGTTTTCCGTCAAAAGTACGATTTTCCGTCCAAACGTTCCGTTTCCGCCAGAAACACTTACGTTCGTCAACGGAGGTACGTTTGCGTACTGTAACAATAGCTCTGATGATTATTGAATGCATATTTGTGATAATATGTTATTTGAATAGTTTGGTGCCGGGCGTGGCTAGTCTATGTGTGGGTGTGCCAATTAGTCGCCGTAAAGTCGGTGAGGCCCCATGATAGACACTTACTCGGCCATTCTATTCATGGCTATATGCACCGTGTCTATGGAATCGTACATAGATGCACCGTGTCTATGGAATCGTACATAGATGCATCTTGTCTAAGGAATCGTACTTAGATACACCTGCGTCTATGGAACCGCATTTAGATACACAGTGACTATGGAACCGCACTTAGATCACTGATTACAGCTTTATTCGGGTTATAGACATAATAATGCCGATATGTTTTCCTAGCGGCGAGGACACGACCGTACATCGTGGCACCGGTGAATGGTGCGACCGGACTTAACGTTACATGTTATTGTAGTTGTTATTAAATGATCATACGACGTCTTGGTTTGATCAATGTCAGTAAAATTAGAGATACCGTTGTTCATATATCATTTATAAGCATGAGGTTAACCGCTACACCTGGGGTCCGGATGCATTGGACCTCAGCTCTTACCATAGCCACAGGATCCAAGGGATTCAGGATCGAGGACAAGGATGAGGAGCTAGCATGAAGACCAGACGGAGACGCTTTAGTTTTGTTGTATTTACATTAGATGTAAACACTCTGAGGAATGTACGGACTTATGAACAACCGGATACACCGTTATCAATGTTATTCTGGCCATTTCTTTATTATGAAAACGCTATGAAAATAGTTGTGAAAATCGGGGTGTTACATATAATACCCATACTATACATATAACTAGTGAATGTCTTGGGTGGTAATCCCTTTGTCAAGGCATCGCTTATCATAACATTGGTGCTAACATGTTCTATTGACACTATATATTTCTGAACCTCTTCTTTAAAGGTAAAGTATTTCAATTCTATATGCTTAGCACCTTTAGAATACTTGTCATTTTTAGAAAAGAAGACTCGTTGCAGAATTATCACTATAAATTTTCAACTTGGCAATCTCATCAACTAATCCAAGCCCCGAAATAAAATTCCATAGCCATTTAGCCTGAACCATTGCCTCATAGCATGCCACAAATTCAACTTCCATAGTGGATGCAGCAATTACTAATTGTTTCACACTTTTCCATGATATAGCTCTTCCCGGCTAAAAGATATAGGTAACCATAAGTGGATTTTCTTGTACTCACACATCCTACAAAATTTGAATCCGTGTATCCACACTATGATTATTCTAGTATCTTATAGACCTCCTATAAGTAAGTATGTGACATTTAGTTCCTTGCAAATATCTCGAACTTTCTTTGCAACTTTCTTATTATCCACACCATGATTACTCGGTATCCTATCAACATTCCAACCGCAAAGCTGATATCTAGTCTCGTACAAGTCTGAGCATACATTAAGCTCCCAACTAGTGATGCATACAGAATTGCTTCCATTTCTTTTCGTTCCAATTCATTTTTAGGACATTGCATGAGACTAAACTTATCTCCTTTTTGAATTGGAACAAGAGATGATAAGTAGTTTCCATTCGAGTCTTTCTAAAACTTTATTAATATATGCTTTTGAGACAAGCCTAACAATTCTTTTGATCGTCACAGAATATTCCTATCCCAATCACATAAACTACCCCACCCATATCTTTCATTTCAAAGTTACTAGAGAGAAACTTCTTAGTCTCATTTAAAAGATCAAGATCATTAGTTGCAAGCAAGATATCATCAACATACAGAATTAGAAAGATAAACTTGCTCCCACTGACCTTCAGATGTATGCACCAATCAACAATGTTTTCTTCAAATCCAAAGGAAACAACAATATCATTGAACTTAAGTTACCATTGTCTCGAAGCTTGTTTAAATCCATATATTGATTTCTTTAATTTGCACACCACCATGTTTCCTTTTTCTATGAACCTCATTGGTTGGTCCATGATAGCGACTTGGCAAGTGCACCGATCGTTACAAGTAATAAAGTAGTGAGAAAAAGATCGTCCCACGAGACTAGTATTCCAGCCACTAATTCGTTATTTCAGCTTTAGTTGGATCAATGAGTAATAGGGGGTGAGTTGTAACCAAACAGAATTTTTAGGGAATTTAATCAAAAACACGCATTCAAGATTAAGAATCTCAAGAACGATTGTTTAGAAAAGATAATCAATAGAGAAAAACGCAGCTAGGGCATAGAAATCCCCCTATGTTCCTCCAAGTATTTGAATTAAATTCCTAATTGACTATTATTCCCATGATTGACGATCAATTCTCTAAAATTAGACTAAGTCCCAATGTCTTGACGCTACCTTAGTCCGTTATCTTTGAAAACAACCTAATGTCTTAGTATTGTTTGGAAAGATCAATGTATTTAGACCAGAATTATGAGATCGCATAAACTCGTAAGCCTATGTCTAGGTCATGCAACTCTATGACGAATTAACGGCCCAGTTAAATGCACCAACATCTCTATTGTCATACACCAACCTATGAACAATCTAAAAGGTGATCAATCTTTAAGAAAGCTTTAAGCAAAGATAATTCATTCAATCATGGTAAATAACGTTCAATCGAGAATTCAAACAAATACTCAAATTCGCATAGGTTCATCCTCGCCTAACTACTAAAGAAGACTAGCCAAGCATGGCTAGGTTAACAAAATAGAAGAAGAGAGATGAAAATCGGAATTGTTCTTGCGTTCTCTTTCTTCCTTAGTAGCCTCGTACTTTTCTTCCTTCGTCCTTTCTCTCTAAACCTTTGGTAAATACCGAAATTTAGAGAGCATAAGGATGTTATTTTCTTTCTTCCGTGCTTTTGTCGCTTCTGCTTCTTGTCTCTCTGGTCTAGTGTGTCTCTCCCTTGTTCTTTATATAGAAACTCCCTTAGGTTGACTTGGGCTGTGATCGATCTTGTCTTAAATAAAAGATATGCAATATCCTTTTGAGATCTCCAATCACTTCCAAATATTTTGCAATCCACTCTCTCATATCACACAATTGATTCAAATTGATTTCCTTTTCTCTGCTCCTTTCTCAATCACTAATAACTCCCGCAAGATATATACAATAGTAATAAATTTAATCCAATATATCTCGAATTGATACTCATTTAATTATAAAATATGCACGTATCGAGTCCATGTACACGTCTTCCTCTAAATTCCCATTTAGAAAAGCATTTTTCACATCTTTTTTGGTGTAGCTCTAGATCATAATGAGCCACTAATGCCATAATGATCCTTAGAGAATCTTTCTTGGAAGTCAGGTGAAAATTTTCTTTATAGTCAATGACATCTTTCTCGAGTGAATCCATTTGCAACTAGTTTAGTCTTGTAACGCTCCAAGTTACCGTGAGAATCACGTTTGGTCTTACGGACCCACTAACAATCAACTCTTTTACACCCTTCTAGTAACTCTACAAGGTCCCTAACATCATTCTATTCCATAGATTTCAACTCATCTTTTGTGGAATCTAACCACTTGTCACCATTTTCACTATTCATGGCTTTTGAAAAAGAACTAGATCATCCTGAATACCCAAATCGAATTCAGACTCTTATAGACATACCACATAATCATTAAAAATAGCGGATCTCCTTTCCTTTGAGATCTTCTTAATGCTACTTGTCGTGGTTCTTTTACAATGGGTTCATTCGATTCATTAACAATGATTTCATCATGAGTAGTGCGATCATTCATTTATTGTTCTTCATTATTATTAATCATTTTAACAACACGAGGAACAACAACTTTATTGGAGACACAAGTCAAGAGAACTTGTACTCTAACTTGTAATACCCGATTTTGATTTACCAAAATCTTGTGTTTTAGGAATACGTTATCATATTAAATTGGTTAATATATGTGACATAGAGTCACATAAAATAATGGTTATTTCAAATTTAAAAGAGTCATGGAAAGATTATAAAAACACTTAACTGAATTAAGTGTCAATTAGCAAATAATAGGCAAATAAGCTTTGCACTAATTGAGATTAGTGACATAATTCTTCAATTTAATTATGGGCAAATTAAAGTTAGCTAACCAACAAATCATATGTTGACACATGATTAGGGAGTTAATTGAGCTTTTATTCAGCCCCAAGATTTAGCAAAAACGTGCAGCTGATTGTGAAGGAAGAAAAGAAATGTTTTATCATATAATCATGCAAGCTTAGAGTTGAAAAGTCAAATTTGGCAACTAGCCAATAGAGTAATTGAGCTATTAGTCATTTTGTTAATTAAAAACACATATTAAATGGCTAAATGGGGGGGGGGGGTATGTCAACCAAACAGCAAATGGATGAGATTAAATTTCATAAAGTGATTTTGAATCTAATGGTTGAGAGAATTTTTGGATGAAATTTATTATTAAATAATCAAGGGTATATTTAATTAATAAATTGATAACATTAAATGGCTGAATAAGGAAGCATGTCGGTAGCCCTCATGGAAGGAGGAGATCTGATTTTACAAAGTGAAAATGATCCCATGAATGAGAGGAAAGAAGGAATTTTGGGTTAGCTTGGTTGATTACTTTTCCTATAAATAGAGGTTTCTCCTCTTCACAATTCTTCACACCAAACTCATATCAAAATGGTTGAGTTTAAGAGAAGAGTGAAATTCTTGGAGCAAGGAGAAGGAGTAAGAACTTCAAGGGTAATGTTCTTGAGCTTTAGTCTTTAGTTTTTTAGTATAATTGTAGTTTAATTCATAAAATTAGGGAATAAATTCCTATACTTTTTTTTAGGCCTCCTTGAATTGAAAAATTCTAATGAGGTAAAACATGTTGGGAAATAATTTTAGATATGAATGGAACAAGATTTTTGAAAATTGTTGAATTTCCAATTTTAAATCCTCTTTGGTCAAGACCAATGTTTAGGCTATTATTTTATGTATCAAATGATCTTTAACAATCATGAAATTTTACAAGAATAAATTAGACATATAGATATTTCTAAATATATAAAATATGTAATGTTTTGATCTCTTATCAAGGAGATATGAATTTTTGATGTTAAGCCATTTTTTTCGGGATTAAACCGCGCGTTGATTGGTAATTACGCGGTGAAAGGTACGTACGCGTACTGTAACTTTAACTCTGATGTGTCTTGTATACTTATATGTGATAGATGATTCATAGGGTCATGGACAAGACTAGGTCTTGGGTCATGCACCGTGGCTAAGACTCCGTCTTAGGTCACTATTTATATACATTCAGCTTTATGCGGATTGTAGACTTGATAACGCCTACGGTGGTTGTTTTCCTAGCACTGAGGACACGAGGAGTCGCGTGGCACTGGTTTGTGCAAACGTGGATAACATTACATGTGTTGTGTGATATGTATTGTTGTGTTGTTAACATTACATTTGTTGCGTGCTATGTATTGTTGTAACCTTACATCTCGTTGTGTGCTATGTATGGTGTATGCTAAAATGTAATGAATATCTCGTGATATATACCGTTATTACTTGAGCATGAGGTTAATTGTTACATGAGATTCAATGGGTATTGAATCTCACCTTGACTAAGTTCGAAAGGAACCTCGGACTCGATGAGGCACCGATAAACGAATCCGTGAAAAGGCGCCAATGGACGGAGCCGAGGAGAGATGCTTGGCCAAAGCGAATGCCGAAGAGGTTCATCAAAGTATAGTTTCTGCATGAATACGATAAAGTTGTTTCAAAGACTTGGCTATCACCCAAGAGGGGGTGAATTGGGTGTTTGATTAAAACTTAGAACTTTAAAAGCTTTTCGCACTTATTGAAAGTAGTTTGAATGACAATAATAATTTATAAAGAGATGAACAATCATTCAAAACATATATGCTGGAATGTAAGAGATAAGGGAAGAGAATATGCAAACTGTGATGTATACAGTTCGCCCAATCCTTGACCTACGTCCGGTCCTCAAGCTCCACTTGAGATTTTCAATCCATTATCTTCTTTCAACATGATTACATCGTTCGTATTTGAAGTAATCCTCTCACTAGGATTCACTCCCTCTTACAATCGTAATCAATACACCCGTCGATTACACACTCGTACTCAAGTAATCCCCTCACTAGGATTCACTCCCTTACAAGCTTCAATCAATATAAATACCCGTGAGGTTTGAAGTTTCCAACACATAAGAGAAAACAGAGACAAGAGAAAATGCGTAGATACAAGCTCATCTTCAATGTCTGGTTTGAGAATTCTGTACTCTTGCATTTCTGGTCTATGTATGAACAAATTTTTAAGTTGAAATGCAATGTCTTGTTATGTGTCAATCGCTTCTGCTATCTCTGTGTTAAAGTTACTCAAATATATAATTGTTATAGCATGTTTCAAACCACTTTGTGAAAACCTTCTTTAAATCTCACATCTTTTGAAACATGAAGAATCTCCGGTTTACAAGTGTTGCCATCATCAAAAAGGGAGAGAATGTTAGTTCTCTATTGGTTTTGATGATAACGGACAATTGTAAACACAGAGAAAGTTTGTCTTTGTAAGTTGAAAACTTATCGTCAGAGCAAACTCGAGTTTGCTTCTAAACTCGAGTTTTGGCCTGACAGAAATGCTCAAATTTTTATAAAGAAAGACAAACTCGAGTTAGGATTTGAAACTCGAGTTTTGGCCTACGAGAGCTTTCAAGTTTTTCATTGAACAAAGCAAACTCGAGTTTGATTTTGGAAACTCGAGTTTTGACATGACAAAGAGCAACCAAGTTTTTCAAAGAAACCAAAACTCCAGCTTCCATTTGGAAACTCGAGATTAGGTTAAACAGAGAGTTCTCTAAGTTTCCAACATTTTATGGAAACTCGAGTTTACTTTAGAAAACTCGAGTTTACATCACCCGAGAACAATGCTCATCTCGACCTTGTAAAAACTCCCGTGTTCAAATCAAACTCGAGTTTGCTTTGTTCAAATAAAAACTTGAAAGCTCTCTCGTAAGGCCAAAACTCGAGTTTTCAAATCCTAACTCGAGTTTGCCTTCTTTATAAAAATTTGAGCATTTCTCTGTCAGCCAAAACTCGAGTTTCCAACCGAAACTCGAGTTTGCTTTGACAAGAAGTTTTTCAACTTACAAAGACAAACTTTATCTATGTTTATTGCCCGTTATCATCAAAACCAATAGAGAACTAACAGCTTTCAAACCATTTGGTGCTTAAACTAAGAAAGGGTCGATCCATGTGATTCGGTCATAAGTCGCCGTAAAAACTGGGAGACTTCTACTAGACTTTACCCACCGCCAAACGGGTATGATTAATCTGTATTGGGTTCTAAGCCACAAGTCTAGCTAAGGCTTGGTTTAAGATTGTATAGTTACTCGTAAGAATTGTAATTATACACATTCCGATAATTGTATCATATGAATATTCCTATGGGAAATATTTAATTTAACCAACTTATGTCCTGGCATTTTATATCGCTTACTCATCATCCAAATGTTGGTACATGTTCTACGTTCGTATTTCTCTAACGTGTAGCACCTCAAACTCGTTGATTTTCCTAAAACTACGTGTCAACTGACACACTAACCGGTATGGAATTTGGGGTGTTACATAACTTCTTGAATATCCACTCTATGTGGTGTTTCACTCCCACTAACTTCACCATCCTCAATGAACATTTCCGCTTCAATAATCCTTGTAGTGTGATTAGGACAATAAAATCTACCTTCTAATTTTTTGGGTAACCATGAAATAACCACTAATTATTCTTACGTTCAGTTTCTTTTCTTGTGGGTTGTAGTATCTAATTTCTGCCTAGCAACCCCAAACATATAGGCGCCTTAAACTAGGTTTCCTTTCAGTCTATAGTTCAAAATGAGTCTTTGGAACTGCCTTACTAGGAACCCTATTTAATAAATACATGGCAATCTTTAGAGCATAAGTCCACAATGAAATGGGTAAAGAAAAATTATTTAACATACTTCGACCATATCCACCAAGGTCTTATTACACCTTTCAAATACACCATTTTGTTGTGATGTGCCTAGTATTGTGTATTGAGCACAAATACCACGCTTTTCAAGGAATTTAGCAAATGAGACTAGATATTGTCCGCTTTCATCATACCTTTTTTAACATACCCTATTTTTAAAAACAATTATTAATTATTAAGTTGATTAAACGACTCATCAATATGTTTTATGCAAACAATGAGCTTTGAATTTTACCAATCCCAGATGTTGAGTTACAATTTATTTTCTTCAAATTCTAAATTTATGACTATCTGCCTTTTTCTCAGATTTTCCCTATTCCGTCTTATTACTTAAGTGTTCTACCGATCTCGGAATTGACTTCTGTAACAGCCCAATTCGAGATAAAAATCCACTTAGTAATATTTTACTCTGACTCTAGAAATTTTGTTCATAGTTTTTTGGATAGGATCCAATTCCTATCGGTGTTTATTTTCTTTTTACTTTTACTTTAATTAATTTTAAAAATAAGAGTTCTAAGTTTACACTCTTTTTATTTTTTTTCCTTTTTTCCCCTTTTGATGTCGGCACACACACAAATTTATATTTATATATTTTTGTATTTTATTTTTTAATTAATTAATTAATTATTATTTTAATTATTTTTACATAATTTTTACAAAATTTTCCTATTGGCCCATATTTGTATTTAGGCTTAAAATTACTTAATCTCACCAATTTTTCTTCATATTTTCCCATTAATTAGGAAATATATTTATGCTAATTTTTTAGCCATTACCACTAATTTTAGGGTTTTACATAATTATCTTTGAATTTTCCTTTGTTCATGCTTAAGTAATTAGCCAATAATTACTTAATTAATTCCTTAATATTTTTTGTCAATTTTCTTAATTAGAATAACTCCTTACCTCATAACTTTTGCACTGACATTAGTGTTTTCATGTCTCATGCATTATGTTAACATTTACGGGGGTATTTTGGTCATTCCAATACTTTTTGATTCTTTTCCTTTAATTTTTCCAAGGTGATAATTTATTAAATTACCAAAATTAGAGATAATATACTCTCCAAATTTTAATAATTATTTTACCGCTTTTTAGGATTTTTCATAATTTCCTAAGTTATTTATGTCCCACAAGGGCATTTTCGTCATTTGGCACTTTGGCACTAAAATTCTCTAATTTCCTTCAGAATTCAACTTAGCAACATAGAATATATTAACACAGGTCTTGAGATCATAATTTCACCTATCGAAATAGCCAATTTATTTATCAAAATATAATATTTCGATAAATAAATATCATGTATTACATTTCTCCCCGTTAAACAAAATTTCGCCCGAAATTTACTCTATCGTAACTAAACTCTGTGCCATGAACTCCGGATACTTCTCCTTCATCTCTCTCACAGCTTCCCAAGTTGCCTCTTCTCGTGATAAACCCTTCCGGACTACCTTCACTATCGGTATGGCCTTGTTTCTAAGCCGTTTCTCTTTGTGATCGATAATCCGCTCCCGCCGACTACGAAGGTATTATCATGTCGTACTTCAACGTCCTCGTACTGATGACATGATCACGGTCTGGTTGATACTTCTTCAATTGTGACACGTGGAAAACGTCGTGGAGATTACTCGATCTGGGGTAAGGCTATCGATAAGCTACTTGTCCTCGCTCGGCCAAAATTTCAAACGGCCCAACGATCGTGACCGAGTTTCTTCCGCTAAGCGTTCGCCGACACCGCCATCGGGATAACTTCGTAAACACATGGTCGCCAACATCGAACTTCGAGGTCTCCTCCTTTTGTCGACATAGCTCTTTGTCTCAAGCTGAAGCCGGCAGAGTCTTTTCTGATCAACGCAATTTGTTCGAGGTCTCAAGCCAAGCATATCCGGCCGAAGTAATTGCTTTTCGTAAGAATCTGTCCAAAGATAATCGGTGATTGACACTTACGCCCATACAATGCCTCGAACGGGCCATCCGTATACTTGCATGATAACCGTTGTTATATGCAAACTCGCTAGAGAAAGATGTCGATCCCAACTTCCTTTGAAATCTAGGGCCACAAGCTCACAACATATCCTCCGAGCTTCGTCAATGGTAAGGCTAGACGCGAGAAATCCTGCATGAATCTAGGTGATAGGTCATGGTCTTGGGTCTCACCTCGAGAGATCTTCTCACGAATCTCGATAGCCCAATCATCTTGCTTCGAGCTTCGTCAACTTCTCTCGCATCATACTCCCTTGACTCACAAGAAGAGTTGCAATATAGGCATCACTGGTGCAAAGGAGACCCATGCAGATTTGATTTGATAGATTCGATCTCTCCGAAATCTTCAAGTAATTTCTCGCTCTTGAATCATCATGTATGCCACCGCACCGTCTTTCTACTAAGAGCATAACAACGACGTTTTCCTCGGGATGATACTTGATCTCCAGTTGTAATCTTTAATCAGTTCCATCCAATACGTTGTCTCATGTTGAGTTCTCATTGATCGAAAAGGTACTTCAGCTTTTTTGGTCGCAAGATAATTCTACTACTACACCGTACAAGTAATGCCTCCATATCTTCAAAGCGAACACGATAGCCGCCAGCTCTAAATCGTGTGTAGGGTAATTCAACTCGTGAGGCTTCAACGACGAGAGCCATAAGCCATCACTCGCCCGTTGCATTATGACACATCCCAACTCCTACTTACCGGCATCACTATAGACAACATAAGTCTCATCTGGATCTAGGATGATTAACACCCTGCTATAGTCAACCTCTCCCTCGCCTCTAAAAGCTCTCCTCACGCCATTTCCCCATACGAAGGGTTGATTCTTCCTTGTAAGCTTCGTCAACGGTAAGGCTAAGACGCGAGAAATCCCGTGCATGAATCTGCGGTAATACCCCGCCGGACCCGTAAAAACTACGTATCTCCGTCACTGTCTCTGCCTCTTCCAGGCCAGAACCGCTTCCCACCTTGCCTCTGGATCTTACACCATTCGCAGATGTTCTTCGTGCTCGTTCTCGCTCTTAGAATAGATGAGAATGCCGTCGATAAACACCACCACAAATTGATCTAGGTGTTACGGAAGATACGGTTCATGTAATCCATGAATACCGTAGTGCATTTGTTAATCCGAAGGGCATCACAAGGAATTCATAATGCCCATATCTCGGTCCCAAAGCCGTCTTGGGAATATCACCATCTTTAACTCGCAACCGATGGTATCCCGAACGCAAATCAATCTTTGAGAAAACAAGGGAATCGATAGTTGATCCAAAAGATCATCAATCCGAGGAAGTGGATATTTGTTTTTGACTAGCTACTTTGTCGAGTTCACTCAGTAGTCGATACGTGATCGAAAGCTTCCGTCTTTCTTTTCACGAATAGCACCGGGGCTCCCCATGGTGATACACCGGGTCGAATGAACCCTTAGCTAGCAACTCTTCTAGTTTCTTCTTCAACTCCCGCATCTCGTTCGAGCCATACGATACGGCGCCTTTGATATTGATCTTGTACTGCATCAATTCAATATTGAACTCCACTTCTGGAGAGGTAGCTTAGTGAGATCCTCCGGAATACATCGGAAAATCATTCACCACATGGATATCCCGGAGTGAAAGTTCGGCTTCGCTTTGACCGAGAAGAATATCATGAACGCTTGACATCCCCGCTTCATGCATCGATCGCCTTATAGCAGAGAGAAAGTTCAGACTCACTTCAACCTTATCTCCGGGAAAAGATATCTTCTTTGTGCCACAGTCGATCATTGCTCCGTTGGCAGTCAGCCAATTTAGACCGAGTATGACATCGATGCCGTGAATTGTACCTTGACCATCTCCGGGGACTTTCTCGCCTCTCGAATCCGCCAACGCAAAGATCCGGCCACGCTTTGAGGTCTTGCCTCTCGCGACCTCTCGTGGCAATCCCAACAAGTGCCCGGGCTTCGGCACTGAAGCATTTGCTTCCCATCACAGCTTGGCTCCCTGATGGTACTTCTTGCATTTTGAACAAGTCTCGGGATCCCCGCCGCCTGAAATTGTTCTGTTGCCTAGCCTTGATAAGGCCTCTTGTTCCCACCCCGGTTATTGTTCCAAGGTGCCTTCCTCTTTCGTGAGGAACCTCCGCGGTTAGGACCCACCGCGACCGCATTGTTCCCTCCCGGCTTCGAATCTGCGCAGCTTCTTTCAAGTTGCGCTCGGTCAATCGACACGACTCCACGCTTTGGCCATGCTAGGAAATTGTTGAGACACTAATCTATCCCTTATGTCGTACTTTAGTCCATACACCAACCACGTTAGCCTTCAAACTTTCATTCACGTTGCTCGTGATACGATGAGTATCGCGATAGGTTGGTGAATCGAGCGAAGTAGTCATCAAATGATTCTTCATTTCCTTGCCGGATATGCAAAAATTCCTCCTCCTTAATCACCGACCGAGGGAGGGAAATACCGCTTCGTTGAATTTCTCAAGGAACGCTCTCCCAAGTAACAAGGTTCTCAGCAGGTTGTGGAAACGCTCTTCCACCATCCGTGTGCATCGCTCTAGCTTGTAGATTGCCAGCCGAGCCTTCCGATTTCCCGGCATTCGATGACTTCAAAATCTTCTCCGCACTTAAGCCAATCCTCAACTAACTCATTTTTTCCACTAATCCGGTGGCTGCCTAGCAAAACCGGTTGACCCAAACTTTCGTGGTTCTTTCCGTTCGTCCTCGTCTAGGTGGTGATTGGGATCTATCAGACCCCTCAGACTCCTCAGCATGTTCTTCATTATCATAATACTCTTCATCGTCTTCCTCGTTGTTGTCCTCATCATTTCGCTCCTTTCCTGTCTTTCTTCCATAAGCGCATCGATAAGAGCTCTCTGCTCTTGCAGAGTTTGTCGCATCTCCAGTATCTCATTTTGTTGGTTCAATAATTGGTTTTGCTCAGGTTGGTCCTCTTGGTTTTCAACCGTTGATCCCCACTACATGTGTTGGCGAACCATACACTTCAGTAACGTAAGTGATCGTGGTGCCTATGATGGGTCCTTCATCCAAGAACTCATTGATGAACCTTGCCCGTAAGGGGTACAAGGAAAGTAAACAAGGATTCGATCCAATCCCCAGTGGATGATTGCCACCGACGGGCATGGTAGCTTTTGATTAGGCTAAGGAACGTCGGATATCCGTTTTGATAGTTCCAAATGGTGACTTCGGCTTGCCGAGCATATGACTCTAATCGTAGTTAGTGCCCTATTATCGTTCAGATATAGTGATAGTCGCCGTGGTTGGCTTCCTCATTGTCAATACTTTGAATTTCGGGTAATCGAAATTATCCCTACTGACGAGCGAGTTGATGCATCGTGGCTTCTGGTTCGGGTTGATTTTCTAGTTCAAGTTCATCCAGTCATGGCTAAGAGATTCAGTGGTCAGTGTACTCAGGCTGTGATGATATGATGGTTCATATTCATTGTAGTAATTGCTAGGAGTTTCGGATCGTCAGTGTATTCAGGTTCACTCATTTGTCCTATGGAGAAATTAGGATCAATAAGAAGGCCATTATAATACTCTTGGATGGGGTTAGCTATATTAACCGGGGGTTCGGGTTCGAGCGGAGGGTAGACAGGGTCAGGATTCATCCTGTGGCCCACCATTGCTGGCACTACTGATCGACGTGCGCAAGCGTCTCCATCTCCCGAAACGAAGGACGATGGGTTCTCATCCCCGTCCATCTCTACACATTACACCCAGTGGGTCATATCGCACTCATTTTCAAAATAGTGCTCAAAGTTTAAAAGGCTTTTGAACATAACTCCGTTATCCGAATGTAATGGCCGTAAGTGTCTACCATGGGGCCTCACCGACTTATACACAAATGACTTACCAAGATACCCACGTAGAATAGCCTTGCCTTCGCACCAAACTATTCGTAGTAACATAGTCGGATTCAGCCAATAACTGCTCTGATACCAAAAATGTAACATCCCATTTTAAAAGCGGAATTTTTTTCAATCGAGTAGAGCACGTGAGCGTAAAGAGTAACCGATCCATAACAAAAGAGTAACCAAAGTGTAACATAGTAATGATTACAAATCATCCTAGTGTTTGAATATAAAATACTTAAAGCGGTAAAGATATCTCCGGTCGATCGTCTACTCATGTTGTTTTCCTTGGCTCCATTATCGGTCCTCCTGACTCAAGCTATAGCCGAGATCCAATTTACCGCATTGGATCTCGGTAAAACCTTTAACCTCATGCTCAAACAATACAAGATATGTACAATGTATATTCAAGACAATACAACAAGATATCAATACATAAGCATACGCAGATGCATGATCAATATGACGATGTAACATAAGCACAGAGCAGCGCATGTAAAGCCCCATAAGGTAAACAACAACAACAATGCCAGCACATACCCAAGCTGCCACGATACCCACTCGTGTCTCGCGCTAGAAAACATAACGTATTATCAAAACTATAACCCGTATAAACCGCTCGTATATCAATCTCTCGAACGTATCTATCACATATATGTACTTAAGCACACTGAGTTAGTGTTACAAGACGCGTCCGTACCTCCGTTGACGATTTACGGCATTTCGGCACGTTTGGACTCGAACCGCATCATGCTGACGTAAACAAAGGGGCCGACAGAGTACGTCTGACAAGTGTAACGACAGATCAAGGTTTCGATGTCCTATAAGAGTAATATCACATTTATTAGTGATTTGACATCATAACTGGGCATTTTAGGTAAAATTACCATTTTGCCCCTATTCCCCTAATCCGTAATTTCGCCGTAGCTTCGCTACTTTGATTCGACTTTCCAAAATTTTGCCGTAACTCGACCCCACCATGATTTTCGAAATTTAGGACTAAAATACCCCTATCATATGATATCTAATCATACTCTAAGATTAAAGCCTATTCTAACATTTCTACTCTAACTACCGAAACTTAAGACTAGGAACCGAAAACTTACTCGAGCTTCACCGCGAAATTTCCCCTGCTCCTCCTTCTCTCTCTAGATTTCGGCCAAGGCTCTCAAGAAATGGTGTGAATTTTGAATGAAAGGGGGTATTTATAGTGGTTTTGAAGGTTACACTATTCACACTTTACCTGATCAATCTCACCGTCGGATCGAACTTTGAGAAATGGCAAGATCTTGGCCATCAACCACTCTTGGTCGACATAGAGGGCCTATGTGGCAGCCAAATGACATCATCTTTGATGATGTCATGGTTGCTTTATGCACTTGATCCGGACGTAAATTCCCCCGATCGATGTCCGATTCGGTAATCTCGTAAAATCTCAAAATCCTAATTACAACTTTGAAGACATTTTCTCACTCATTAGAAATGTCCAAAGCAATAAATTTTTGATTCCATACAGGTTCCAACGGCCCTGAAGGGTTTCTCGAAAACGTGCTCGCTACTTTAATTCACTGGAATTGTCACTTTCTGACAAAAATTCACCGATTCCAAATATGTCCAGAAATTCATAAACTCATCCCCGATGTTGAGTTACAATTTATTTTCTTCAAATTCTAAATTTATGACTATCTCCATTTTTCGTATTTTCCCTATTCCGTCTTATTACTTAAGTTCTTCTACCGATCTCTAATCGACTTCTCAGAATGTTTCAATTCGAGATAAAAACACTCATTAATATTATACTCGACTCTAGAAATTTTGTTCATAGTTTTCTAGATAGGATCCAATTTCTATCCTGTTTATTTTTTTTTACTTTTTTACTTTAACTAATTTTAAAATAAGAGTTCTAAGTTTACACTCTTTCTTTTTTTTTTCTTTTTTTTCCCTTTTGATGTCGGCACACACATAGCTATATATTTATATATTTTTATTTTATTTTTTAATTAATTATTATATAATTTAATAATTATTTTACATAATTTTTCACAAAATTTTCCATTGGCCCATATTTGTATTTAGGCTTAAAATTACCTAATCTCACCAATTTTTCTTCATATTTTCCCATTAATTAGGAAATATATTTATGCTAATTTTTAGCCATTACCACTAATTTTAGGGTTTTACATAATTATCTTTGAATTTTCCTTTGTTCATGCTTAAGTAATTAGCCAATACTTACTTAATTAATTCCTTAATATTTTTTGTCAATTTTCTTAATTAGAATAACTCCTTACCTCATAACTTTTGCACTGACATTAGTGTTTTCATGTCTCATGCATTATGTTAACATTTACGGGGTATTTTGGTCATTCCAATACTTTTGATTCTTTTCCTTTAATTTTTCCAAGGTGATAATTTATTACATTACCAAAATTAGAGATAATATACTTCCAAATTTTAATAATTATTTTACTGCCTTTTTAGGATTTTTTCATAATTTCCTCTAAGTTATTTATGTCCCAGCAAGGGCATTTTCGTCATTTGGCACTTTGGCACTAAAATTCTCTAATTTCCTTCGTAATTCAACTTAGCAACATAGAATATATTAACACAGGTCTTGAGATCATAATTTCACCTATCAATAGCCAATTTATTTATCAAAATATAATATTTCGTATAAATAAATATCGCGGGTATTACATTTCTCCCCGTTAAGAAAATTTCGCCCGAAATTTCAGATAAATAAATGCAAGATACACTTACCTTTATCCATAATACAAAATTGATACTATGCAACGTGTGACTTGGTGATACGATAATTGAAACCTTTATCATTATCTTTACTCTTCTAAATATGCTTCTATTTAACTGGAAAACAGAGCGTCCTCTAATGTTCAAAAAATGAATGGACAAGTTATTATCCTTCTATCCTTTATATACTGTATCCAAAGATGTAACTCTTTACATCCTATGGATATGCTCCTGTATACCAAGAAACCTCTTCCCAAAGGCATTTGCCACAACGGCCAATTCATTTTAGTCAAAAAAACCTCTTTCAAAAGTTATTTGCCAACTGGTCATTTCATTTTAGTCAAGAAACCTTTTCCCAAAGTCATTTCATTTCAGCCAAGAAACCTCTTGCCAAAGGTCATTTAACCCTTCATTAATACACAAAATCCACCATCCAAAAACAAGCACATAAAAGTCGATATACTTAATTTAAGCTACAAGCTTATGAACATGAATAAATTGAATCGGGAAAAAGAATACAAATAATTATCCACCATGAGTTATGTGGCCTTTAAGTCTACAACACTAAAGTAATTTATACAATAAGCAAGATATATAACTAATTACAATCACAATGAGTTACAATACAAAGACGTAAATCAACATACATGTAGTCCAATATATTATTCACCATGCCTCTCATTCGATTCCCACCCAACAACGTAACATGCATCCTCTTTTATAACATGCCCCTTTGAATCGGATCTCCACACAAAAACAAAACAAGAACAAATTCATAGTCATTGTGACATTATATTGTTTAATTAAGAACGTAACATAGAAGGAATATATCATATATATAGTTAAAACCTTAAAGTTTTCTAAGAATTCTACATATGAATATTACCTTATGAATTGACTCTTTTATACCCATATCCCTTCTTGATGATCATTTCTTATCGCCGGGTTCATTATCCGCTTCATCTTCTTCGTTCATGTCCCCTTTGACCCCTTGAAAGGAGTACTATCAAGAAGACCATAATTTGAATGACTTTCCTCATCAATATCAATGACCCTCTTTCCTTGGAGAGCTTGCGGACCACATTTTATTTTCTTGATCTATGATGATAGAACACTTGTTTCGCATGGTCCGCCATAATAAAAGGTCTATCTCCAAAACTTCTACTATTGACATCGACTAAAGTGAATCATAGCCGATCGATATGAACACCATTATTGACATTAACCCACTTGCATTTGAAGATGGGAAATCTAATTTTGACATAGTCCACCTCCCAAATCTCTTCAATAACCCCATAATATGGCATGATTTGCCAATTTAGGCCTCTTGTCTTTCGAACTAGAGAAGAAGTGCATAGATTCGACCTCTAACATAACACCACCTGCTCGGACTTGCGCTCCTATCATCTAGTGGACTTCGTGTAAAATGTATAACCATTGATCACATACTATAATTCCAACTATGGTCTTAACATTTATTAATTTTTTATTTAAACTTTAGTACCTATATGGACAACTTTTAAGTCCTGTTTTACAGTAATCTAACTTTTAAGACCGTCTTTTATATATGTTAGGTCTTAAAACTTTAATACATTTATATTTTAATTTTTCCGTATTAATTTTGGAGTGTAGAAAATATAAGTCCATGGTATGAGATTTCTCCAAAAGTAATTGATATTTCAATTTTTTTAATGACATTTTTAAGACAATATTGTTATTTTTAACAGTGTCCGGATAAGATCTATGAAAAAATGATCCAGTTGTAAGAAGATCTTTATATTTACAAATATTCCAACACCTCATATATTTTTAGGAGCGGTCCTTATTTAGTCCTGGCCTTAATGTGGCGCTTTCAAAGCACTTTAGCGTATAATAAGTTCTTTTTATTTACAAAACATGCCCCTTGGCCATACTCTTTAAGCTGGCGTCGATGATCCGCTCTAAATGAGGCGGCTATGCTTAAATCCCTTTTTTGCACTAGTATCTTGTAAATAGCAAGTATTCTTGTGAATATGCTCATTGTCTTGGACATGGATGAAATGATCTTGTAACTTCACTTATTTTTCTTGTAAGTAAGCATATTTGACTTGTAAATTTTCACATATGTTTTGTAAATAATTATGTTTGACTTGTAAAGTAGGGGCACGTACAATTGTCTTTCTAACTACAAATGTTAATTTTAGTTTAGCATAATTAGAAGGTGCAATGAAGTTTCAGAAAGTTTTGAGAGCTGTTTGAAAATAATTTTCTATAAAGGGTTGTAGCGACATTTTCCCTAGTTAAAACTATTCCAATTCATTTTATTTTCACAATTTTTTTTGTTTTTGTGATTTTTTAACCAATTTTGAAAAGTCAATCCTCTAACAGCAGAAATTTTTCTGTATGTGGAGTTTTATGGGTCATATTATATATTATCCGTTGAGAGAACAAAGTAGCAAGTCACTTCACACCTTTATTGAAAACAACTCCTTACCTGCTTGTTTATTTTCTGGAGGGCATGCATTGAAAGCTTGTTTATTTTCTGGAGGGCATGCATTGAAAGAAAATAGCTTTCATGATGATTAGGTTATTATACTACATGTCTATGTTGGAAGAGATTATAATTCACAAATGTCCCGTCGGGGACGTCCGATAATAATTCACACGTGTATATATATATATATATTAAAACATTTTAGTTATAGTTGCGTATGTTAGAAATTTAAAGGAAAATAATTTAGATCAAGTTTCTTGTATCTATTTTGTTAACTTCTTTAATCACATGTAGTCATGTGTTCTATTTTTGCTTGGGCAAAAATCGTTCTATTTTTAAATGTCATCATTTAACTCTAAACCTACAAAAAAAAAAAAAAAAAAAAAGGATACAGAACTTGATATAATGGATATAATAGATGTAAGTATCGATCAAATTAAAAATATACACCAAAAGTTGTGAAAAAATTTAAAAGAATAAAAAATACATATTTAAGAAAAGTCATATTGTTTATCATTTATGAATGGTATAACTTCTTATAAATTTTATATTTTATGCTGACAATTTTAGAATTTAATATTTTTCAAGTAAATTTATTTTATTTGTTGTGTCATTACTAACAATTTTTTACAAAATTAATTATTCTAATTTTTTAAAACATTTTCTTTCAAAAATAACTTTTTGTTGGTATCACTATTTTTATATAATATATATTTTGAAAGTAATTATATTAGTCATTTTTACTCTTGTACTGAAACAAAATCATAATTATCTAAAGAATAATTGTTTCACACAAATTTTATATAATACATCAACTTTCAGGAGAACAATCAGTCATATTTATAGCTTATGGATGACAATCCTAAAGATTTTATATTAATATATTGAATCTCATAATAAGAATTTAATCAAAATTATAAAAACTATTAAATATTGTCCCAAGTAATCATTTGCCCAAAAAATGTGGAAATGTGTATAAAATGCTTCAAGCTGGCCCATCATTTAACCAGAAATAGTATGGGATATTTAATTAATTTTATAAGTTATGTAACAAATATAATATATTATCTGTTATTTTTAATATAAAATGCTTAGTCAAAAGCAAGATAGATGGGTGTCAACTACCGGTAAGACCTAACAAAATGGGGAAAGGAATGGAGAGTAAACCACCAAAACACAGCACTTCATTTTCATTTTTAATTAACAAATAAAAACTTAATTTGACAAAGTTAAAAATTTTGTAGGAAACAAATATAATCAATGTTGTGAATTTTTTCTCCTTTCCTTTTTAATTATTTTTTTTCAAAAAGAAATATTTTATTTTCTTTTTAATTTTATAAAAATTGACGAAATATATTTCGAACCAAAAAAATAGTTAATGAAAGTATATATTTTGTAGCCATTTTATGTTGTTATATTATTTGGAATTCTAAACCCTAATTATTGGTGAATAAGACGAGTTACGTGCAGCGATGGAAACTGTCACGAATGAAAATTGATGAAAGTACTATATATTTTGCAAAAATTGCAGAAAACCCTTTCATTGCAAAATTTATTTTCCAAATATACCTAAAATTTGTTTAGGGACCCAAATGCAACATATCTTCAATGAATACAACTCTTCTTTAATTATCGTACTTTGTTTTGGATTATGTGCAAAATGAAAGACATTTGCACATAATTGAAGATATGTTACAAACAGTGTAAGAAGAGTTGCACTTACTCAAAACACATGAATCTTTAGATAACTTTGTGCAATAAATTTTGCAATGGAAGTATTTTTCAGTAACTTTCACTGTTTTTTTTTGCCTGGCCTGATATGTCAAAGTCTTTTTTAATTAACTATTTTCTTTCCAGGAATATCTCCGATCAATCCCATTTTTATCGTACTATGTCCTTAATTATATGAAAAGTTTTCCTTAACATTTTTTCTTGCAGGACAAATTCTCTATTTCATGTCAGCACACATATAATTATATACAAATCCTAATTAATCAATCACATTTCAGTGCTGATCTTAATTGAAGATGACATACAAATCTAATCAATCCATCACATTACACACACACATACGGAAAAATTGTGAAAAGTACTTTTAGAAAATAAATTTTGTGTTGGGGACTTTTTTAGCAATTTTTCCTATATATATATAACCTATAAAAGCCGATATGATATTTTAAAATTTTAGGTCTATAGAGATGGTGTGAGATTGTGAATGAAGCGTATTTATTTATTACTCCTCCGGTTTTTAATATAAGACATAGTTATCTTTTTTAGAGATATTAAGAGTTTAAATAAATTACTTTAAAGTATTGATATTTATCTTTTTTATATTAAATTAATTTGTCTAACTTATAAACTTATATATGTAATCAAATGTCTGCACAACATACAACATATACTATGATTAACTAATTTATTTAGCTTCCATAATCTCTTAAAAACAAGTTAACTATGCCTTATATTGTAGAAGGGACGAGTATATTTATATATTTTCTGTTAAAAAGCTCAATAAAAAGGGGGAAACAGACCCCATAAATATTCATACGGTTTGTCTGACGTACTAACGGATCATAACACACATATGTGTACTCAATATATATACACTCAATTTATCTCTGAGACGATTCTAGAGAAATATCCGTGAATTGGTACGTTTTGAATAAATGCATGTATGTGGACTGAAAAGAATCGAGGGCAATCATCGGTACTACGCAGCCAAGCACGCAGACCGTGGACCCGACCTGCTAGGTAAAACCTTGGAGGAGAGAGCCATAGTGGACCAGTGGTTAGAAGTGGAGGCACACAACTTCAACGACATGTGCTTCAACCTAGTGCTGCAACTAGTGATCCTTCCCAAAATGGGTTAGCCCGGAGACTTGTCCTTGGCCCACAGCTGTGAGCAGAAACTAGAGAAGGTCATGGACGTGTATGAGAATTGGCTCATGAGAGCCTGTACATCGCCGGCGACAACTTCACGCTCACTGACCTCAGCCATCTTCTGGGGATCAAGTATCTGATGGAGGAAAAAAAAATGGAACATTTGATCTATTTTTGCAAGCCTTGACACCAACACGAGATCACGAGATGCGACACGACTCGACACTCCAACACGTTAATTCTAAAAAATCTAAATTTCAACACGTTAAGACACGTTTTGATATTAAATATATATATTATAATTTACATTCAAGTTCAATATTCCGTAAAATCCTAAGCCTCCAGCTTTAGCCATCGTAGATTTGGCCTCATCATAAAAGTCGTGCCTCCTTTTAAAAAAATACAAAAGGAAAATTCATCATCAATTCAAGAATATTCAAAGCCACGCATATTTTTAAAAATAGGAGTGTTGAGGAGTGTCAGATGGTATCGGAGTGCCAACACGCATATTTTTAAAAGATAGGAATGTCCGTGCTTCATAACATTTGATCACCGAGAGGAAGAACGTGAATGCATGGTGCGAATGTATTTCTAGTAGACCTGCTTGGAAAAAGCTCATGGAACTGGTTCACTGATTCATATATGCGTGCGAGTGCATGAATATTGTGTTTGTTTGTGTTGTGTGTGTAGAATAATGTTGTTAGGGAATATATGTTAGGAATATATTGTAATTAATATAAAATTAATTAGTATCCCCATCAATCAAGGATTATGATTAGGAAATCATCATTAAGAGCCATTATCATTGAGGCTCTCCCCTCTTGTATAAATATATCTCGTCTATACATGAATATACACAACTTTCTGATTCTTTCATTACATGTTATCAAAGCCTTAAGAATTCTAGAGTTTCTTTTTTTTCCTGTTCGGTACTGTTTGAAGTTCAGTATTGTTTGGAGTTCGGTACTATTAAATATTTTGGGTACTATTCGATACTGTTTCGTATTGTTCGGCACACTGTTTCATACTGTTTGGTGGCACTATTCACTAGTATTGTTCAGTGCACTATTCACCGATATTGTTCATCGATGTTGTTCATGGTTATTGTTCATTAGGTGTGGGTTTCTTGACTGTAAAACTACTATTTTCCTTTTACTTGTGCAAGTTTGGATTTTTTTTGTGCAGTTAGCGATTGTGCTTGTTGTTTGGTGTTTTTTTCTGGCTTTTCTTAGTCACTGCAACACTTGAAAGAAATTATGAATTATCTAGAATTTACGTTCTTTGATAAAGGGAATTTTACTCAGATTCACGAAGTTTGTAAAGGTTTCTATCGCTCTCAAAGAATAGGTCGTCCTTGAAGGATTTCTTCTTGGATTTGAAGAGGTTGTATGAAGAGATGAAGGTACTTATGTCTCCACAACAGATCTTCAAACCCATATCAAGAATCTGAAGTTTCAGGCTATCATCAGTTTCCTTGAAGCTCTTGACCCATCTTATGACACCATCCGATCTCATATTTTGTCAAGTCAAGAGCTTCCATCTCTTGAAGATGTGTTCTCACGGGTTCTTCATGCTGATAGTTTGATTTGTCCATCTGTTGATCTGAATGCAAGTGCTTTGGCTAGGCGTGGCCCCTTTGAAAACAAGAATTATGGGTCCAAACAGGGCACTAGTGTTACGCACATGACTTCTGGTAGTATTATTTGCAATTATTGCAAGGAACTCCGGTCACATTAAGAAAAATTGTCGTAAATTGCAAAATAAATAGCAACATGATCAGCAACGTAGTTTTGCTCATATTTCCCAGACACTTTATCAATCTGATCACGGTCCCTTATCTGCCTGCGGTAATACCCAAAAATATGACTTAGGGTAAAAATCATAAATGAGTAAATAATACCCATTAAAAATAGGTGAATATGAGGTATCAAATATTAAGTTATGGAGATATTATTTTCTGAGGAAAATGCTATGGAAATTAGGAAAAATTAGTAAATGTGTCGAAATGACCAAAATGCCCTTATGGAGCATAAAGTGACTTAGGAAATTATGAAAATCCTAAAAGGCAGGGAAATAATTATTTGAATTAAGAGAGTATATTATCTCTAATTTTGGTAATTTAATAAATTACAAACTTGGAGAAATTGAAGGAGAATACTCAAAAAGTATTGAAAAGACCATAATGCCCCCGTAAATGCTAAGATAATGCAGAAGACATGAAAACAAAGATGTCAATACAAAAGTTATGAGGTAATGAGGCATACTAATTAAGAAAATTATCAACTATTGATAATAAAGTAATTAGGTAATTATTGGCTAATTACTTAAGCATAAGCAAAGGAAATTCATGAATAATTGTATAAAACCCTAAATTAGTGGTTTTTGGCTTAAAATTAGTAAAAATATATTTGTTAATTAATTGGAAATTTTGGAGAAAAATAGTTGAGTTTAGGTATTTTTAAGCCTAAATACAAGAATGGACCAATTAGGTAATTTTGTGAAATTTTTTAAAAGAAATAATTAATTAATTAATTAATTAAAAAATAAATATTTATTAATTAATAATTAGGAGGACCAGCCGAATTATTGAAGGAAGAGAAGATAAGAATGAAAATTTTAATATCTAGATTTTTCATGCAACTTGCAATATTATATATTATAATTAAAAATAGTGAATAGTGATCAAATAAATAGGAAACGGATCCTATCTAGTGATCCAGGAATAGGTTTTCCAAAGTCAAGGTAAAATATTGATCAGTGGATTTTTATCTTCCGTTAGACTCTTCCGGAAGTTAATTCTGAAGCCGTTAGCGCATTTTCCTAATAAAACAAAATAGGGAAAATGCGAGATAGGCATATTTTGGATATGAAGAAAATAAATTTAACTCAACATCTAGGAATGAGTTTGAAATTATCTGGACATATTTGGAATCGGTGAATTTTTATCCAGAGATTGATGATTTCGTAAACGAGTTTCAAATGGGACGCGTTCGGACACGTTTTTGAGAGAAAACTTCAATCGACTGTTGGAACCCTATAAGAGACCAAAATCTAAGTTAAATTAGATATTATTGATGAGGAAGAGAATATCTTCAAAGTTGTAATCCAGAATTTTGAGATTTTTCCGAAATCACGCGAATCGGATACCGATCGGAAAAATTTTATCTGCACAACTTGTCATAAAGCAAGTATGAATTATCACAATGGACCAATTGATTGCTGCCACAAATCTCAGCCCATGCATGTCGACCAAAACCCTTCCATGGTCATAAATAGGCAAGAGCTTAAACAACATTTAGGTTTGATTTTCCATGGTTTTAGAACAAAGTTGAAAATTCCAGTTCTGGGTAAGTTTTTCGGTACTTAGTCTTTAGTTTTTGTAGTTCTTGAGTTTTAGTTTTTAGTTTTTAGCATAATGGTAGTTTTAATCTAGGGAATTGCTAGGAAAATTCCTTTACTTGTTTTTAGGCCTCCTTGCATTGAGAAATGCCTAATGAGGTAAAAACTTGTGAGGGAATAAGTTTTGGGAAAGTCATGGATCAAAGTAGCGAAATTCTGGAAAATTTTTGTAGAAGTCTTCAACGGGTAAGTCCTTCGGTCTTTAGCTCTTTAGTTCGGTAGTTAGTAGAATTGTTAGATAGATTTAGTAAGTAGGGAGTGAGATTCCTACTATTGTTTTAGGCCTCATTGCATTGAAAGTTGCCTAAAGAGGTAAAACTTGGTAGGGATTGAGTCCCCAAAAATTGGAAGTTAAAGTAACGAAGTGCTCGCGAAATTCCGCCAATTAGGGGTAGAAGGGCAAAATGGTAATTTTTACCTAAAATGCCAGATATAGTATCAAATCACTAATAAAAGTGATATTACTCTTATAGGACGTTAGAAATCCTAATTTGCTACCGTTACGCTGCCCAACGTGCCGCTGTTGGACAAACCGCTGTTTTCCGTCAAAAAGTATGTTTTCCGCCAGAAGTGCCTAACGTCGTCAACGAAGGTACGTTCGCGTACTGTAACACTAACTCTGATGGATATAGTATACGTGTATGTGATGTGTGTATGGTATGATGGTATGTGTATATGTGATGTGATTGTTAGAATGCGTATTATGTTAGAAAATAAGCGTATGCATCTTTGGGAGCGATATAGTTGTAGAATTGGGAGCGATACATCTCGTAATCTTGGGAGCGATACATCTATAATCTTGGGAGCGATATATCGCATCTTTGGGAGCGTTACATGTGCATTGGTTGGGTGTGGTTTATATGTTGTGTTGTTGTTGTTGTGTAACCATATGTGTGTCTGTATACATGAGGTTAACTGTTACTCGAGATCCTCTGCTGGATCTCGGCTCTTAACATAGCATCGAGCTTCAGGAGGACCGAGGAGGCGAGGAGAGAGGCAAGAAATTCCAGTAAAGACCCCTTTCAAGACTTCCTTTTGTTGTTCCAGTGGAAGCCTTTCCTTTGCTATTATATATTACTTCGAACCACGCGGTTTCGTATCTTGTTGTATCCAAATGGACTTACGGCATTTTATATATACATATCAGTTACTCAATCGCTCAGTTGCTCTACTCTGATGATTTTGAAATGATGTTTGACAAAAAAAAATTTATACTGCTTGTGAAAAGTTGGGATGTTACATTTTGGTATCAGAGCAGTTGTCCTGGCATAGATCTAACTATGTTATATACAAACCATTGGTCTTAGAAGGCAAGGGGCTAGTCTATGTGGGTAAGTCAATTAGTCGCCGTGAACTCGGTGAGGCCCCATGATAGACACTTACCGCCAATTGGTTTGAGTAACGGAGTTAGGCTCTACGCCTTTCTAAAGAGCATGTTTTGAAAATGAGTACGATATAGCCACAGTCGGTGTACTACCTCATCTCGGATACCATTTTGAACCTAAGATACTATCTCGAACGGTGTACCACCCTTTGTCGGCACATCACTCAAACCTGAGCCGGTGAATTTATCACCCGTGCTTATATTGATATATGTCTCGATAACTACGATAATCTCCGGTTTGTCTTGGGAGGTGAATCTATCTTAGTACATGCAAGATTTGACTCATGTAGAACTTTCGAGACGTATTTACGTGCCGTTTTGAATATAGAGAACCAACGAATCGACAAAGTAAGGATCCGACGCGTATAGTCCAAAGTCTGAGTAGGACAGAGTTTAGTGGGTAGAGTACAAATTTCGAGGACGAAATTTTGTTTAACGGGGGGAGAAATGTAATACCCTAAAATCTGACTTAGGGTAAAAATCATAAAATGAGTAAATAATACCCATTAAAAATAGGTGAATATGAGGTATCAAATATTAAGTTATGGAGATATTATTTTCTGAGGAAAATGCTATGGAAATTAGGGAAAAATTAGTAAATGTGTCGAAATGACCAAAATGCCCTTATGGGGCATAAAGTGACTTAGGAAATTATGAAAAATCCTAAAAGGCGGGGAAATAATTATTTGAATTAAGAGAGTATATTATCTCTAATTTTGGTAATTTAATAAATTACAAACTTGGAGAAATTGAAGGAGAATACTCAAAAAGTATTGAAAGACCATAATGCCCCGTAAATGCTAAGATAATGCAGAGACATGAAAACAAAGATGTCAATACAAAAGTTATGAGGTAATGAGGCATACTAATTAAGAAAATTATCAACTATTGATAATAAAGTAATTAGGTAATTATTAGCTAATTACTTAAGCATAGGCAAAGGAAATTCATGAATAATTGTATAAAACCCTAAATTAGTGGTTTTGGCTTAAAATTAGTAAAAATATATTTGTTAATTAATTGGAAATTTTGGAGAAAATAGTTGAGTTTAGGTATTTTTAAGCCTAAATACAAGAATGGACCAATTAGGTAATTTTGTGAAATTTTTGAAAATAAATAATTAATTAATTAAATAATTAAAAATAAATATTTATTAATTAATAATTAGGGCCAGCCGAATTATTGAAGGGAAGATGAAGATAAGAATGAAAATTTTAATATCTAGATTTTCATGCAACTTGCAATATTATATATTATAATTAAAAATAGTGAATAGTGATCAAATAAATAGGAAACGGATCCTATCTAGTGATCCAGGAATAGGTTTTCCAAAGTCAGGGTAAAATATTGATCAGTGGATTTTTATCTTCCATTAGACTCTTAGAAAGTTAATTAGAGGTAGTTAGTGCATTTTCCTAATAAAACAAAATAGGGAAAAATGCGAGATAGGCATATTTTTGGATATGAAGAAAATAAATTCTAACTCAACATCTAGGAATGAGTTTGAAATTATCTGGACATATTTGGAATCAGGTGAATTTTTCAAGAAGTTGATGATTTCGAAATGCGTTACGAAACCTAGACGCGTTCGGACACGTTTTTGAGAAAACTTCAATTGGACTGGTTGGAACCCCGTAAGAGACCAAAATCTAAGTTAAATTATATATTATTGATGAGGAAGAGAATATCTTCAAAGTTGTAAATCCAGTTTGAGATTTCTCAGAAATCACGCGACCTGTGCACCGTCGGGAAAATTTTATCTGACGGCATAAAGCAAGTATGAATTATCACAATGGACCAATTGATTGCTGCCTCTCAGCCCATGCATGTAGACCAAAACCCTTCCATGGTCAAGGATTAAACAACATTTAGGTTTGATTTTCCATGGTTAAGAACAAAGTTGAAAATTCCCTTTATGTCCTTAATTTTCCCAATAAATAGAAAGAAACCCTTTGCATAATTCTTCACACCATTGCCTTGTGCAATTCGAAAGTAGAGAGAAGTTTTAGACAGAGGAGCTCTGGAAAATTTTTTGCAGAAGTCTTCAACGGGTAAGTCCTTCTGTCTTTAGCTCTTTAGTTCGGTAGTTAGTATAATTGTTAGATAGATTTAGTAAGTAGGAGTGAGATTCCTACTATTGTTTTAGGCCTCATTGCATTGAAAGATGCCTAAAGAGGTAAAACTTGGTAGGGATTGAGTCCTAGAAAATTGGAAGTTAAAGTAACGGTGTGGCGAAATCCGCCAATTAGGGGTGAAGGGCAAAATGGTAATTTTACCTAAAATGCCAGATATAGTATCAAATCACTAATAAAAGTGATATTACTCTTATAGGACGTCAGAAATCCTAATTTGCTACCGTTACGCCCTAACGTGTCATTGTTGGACAAGCCACTGTTTTCAGTCAAAAGTACGTTTTAGCGCGTAAGTGCTAACGTCGTCAACGAAGGTACGTTCGCGTCGTAACACTAACTCGATGGATATAGTATACGCGTATGTGATGTGTATGGTATGATGGTATGTGTATATGTGATGTGATTGTTAGAATGCGTATTATGTTAGAAAATAACTGTATGCATGCTGGGAGCGATATAGTTGTAGGGCTGGGAGCGATACATCTGTAATGCTGGGAGCGATACATCTATAATGCTGGGAGCGATATATCTGCATGCTGGGAGCGTTACATGTGCATTGGTTGGGTGTGGTTTATATGTTGTGTTGTTGTTGTTGTGTAACCATATGTGTGTCTGTATACATGAGGTTAACTGCTACCCGAGATCCGGCTTGCTGGATCTCGCCTCTAACATAAGCGTCGGAGTTCCTGGAGGACCGAGGATCGGAGAGAGAGGCAAGCGGCCCGAGTAGAAGACCCCGGTGAAGACTTCCCTTTGTTGTTCCAAAGGAAGCCTTTCTTCGTTATATACTTCGAACCACGCGGTTTCGTGCATGCCGTTGTATCCAAATTTGACTTACGGCATTTTATATATACATATCAGTTACTCAATCGCTCAGTTGCTCTACTCTGATGATTTTGAAATGATGTTTGACAAAAAAAAATTATACGTGCTTGTGAAAAGTTGGGATGTTACATACGGGCCTAGCTGCAGGTATTATATCCTCTGGCCTTGCTACTACTTCCACGAAGTGGGTCATTGATTCTGGTGCCACCGACCACATGATAGGTAACCATCATCTATTCTAATCGTATGCACCCTATGCCAACCCATTCTCCATATTCTTCGCCAATGGTTCTCCATTTGTATACTTAGATCGTAATCGTTTACACCAACTACATTCATTTAGTTATCTTATATTCTTAATGTTCCCAATCTCACTTTTAATCTTTTGTATCCAAGTAAACTAACTCCTCATTTGAACTGTTTTATCTCACTTTTGTTTAGTTTAGGATCTTTCAACGAAGCGCATTATTGGTAGAGGCTATGAATCTTGTGGGCTTTACATCCTTGATTATCATGTGTCGCGTTACATTTGCTTGATCCGGTGGGTCGTCTCCCTTTAAAGTCCATTGTTGTCTCGGTTATGTGTCCCTTTCGTCCTCGAAAGGTTATATCCTTAGTTTTTGTTTGTGTCTACTTTAGATTGTGAGTCGTGTGAGTTTGCCAAACACCATCGTGTTCATTTGGCACCTCAAGCCAATAAGGTGATGCGCCTCTTTACATTAGTTCATTTTGATGTTTGGGGTCCTTGTTCGCTTTTGTCTCGATCGGTTATCTATATTTTATCACTTTTGTTGATGACTTTTCTCGACTACTTAGCTCTACTTAATGAAATAGCGTTCTAAATTGTTTACTCATTTTTGTAATTTATGTGCTAAAATTCAAACCCGCCTTAATACTCATGTGAAATCCTTTGCAATGATAATGGGAAAGAATATTTTCTACCTCATTCACCGATTATATGTATAGTCATGTTATTCTTCACCAATTATTTTGTGTCGATACACCTGCTCAAAAGGTTTTGCCCAAAGAAAGAAGCGTCATCTCTTAGAAACCTGCTGAGCTCTCATGTTTCACTCCCCGTGTCCCTAAATCCTTTTTAGTAGATGTTATGCCTACTGATTGTTTCCTCATCAATCGCATGCCTTCGCTTGTCCTTAATGGTGACATTTCCTATTTCATTTTGTTTCCACCACTAAGCTTTTTCCTATTGATCCCAAAAATTTTGGCTATATCTCGCTTTGTTCGGGATGTTCGTCAAGTGTTAGTAAACTTGATCCCAAGTCCTTGAAGTGTGTCTTTCTTGGTTATTCTCGAGTTCGAAAGGCTATCAGTGTTACTCTCCGATCTACGTCGTTATCTTGTGTCCACCGATATGTCCTTTCATGAGTCTTCGCTTTCTTCAAGTCTTCAATATTATCCGAGTCTTCCTCCGTCATTGATGAGCCCGATTATCTTCTCATATATCATGTCCCCGTCTTACCAGCTTTAGGCTACTATTCCAAAACTTGATATTATCTATAATGCTTATGTTGACACCGATCCGTCTTTACTAGTACCACTTCACCAACAAATTCCACTCCCGCTACCCGGTTCCTAATCCCGAGTCCCTGCACTCTACCATTCCCGTCCCCGACCGATAATTGAATATTTCATACACTTCTTTTTATCTATTGATTAATAATTTAGGAATCTTTAGTTAATAAATAATGGCTTTTATACTTATTTGGGCTTTGGGCCTTTGGTTAGCTTTTAGCCATATTTAATGATAAATTTCAGGTTTTACATTGCTTCACTATTTTTACCATACCTCTTGAACTGGACATCGGATTTGCCTCATTCTTATTTCATATTTCAGATGATTCAAAGAGCTACAAATGTTATGAAGACATGAAGGAAAATTCGGACAAGAAGGCGGTCGATTTTGGAGCTAAAGACATATGTATATTTCTAGATATTTATTGGGCCCGAATTTTGTATTAAAAACCATTTGTTATTTATTTCATTTTGGGCCATTGTGTAGCCCTAGCCCATTTCTATTTTAGGTTAACTTTAAGTTAGGCACAGCCACAAACAACTTATGTCATTACGTTTTTACATATTTTCAGATTAAACACAGAAGTTTCATTTTCTCTGCAATGTTTTTCGCGTTCTTCGTCTGTTCTTCATTTTTTCCGACCATTCTTGGCTAAACTTCTGTGATTAGCCCACGGATTGAGGATTCCACTATCCAGAGGACTCGTTCTTAATGGTAACAAATTCGTTTCTGTTTTGTAATTTCGGATTCAATTCACTTTCGGATTGGATGTTAGATTTAACGCCCGCATTGAGAAATCCCAAGGATTCGATTCGAACTAGGTTCAAGTGCTTGTTGTGCGATCGCACGGTGACACGCCATTGTTCGGATAAATGCTAGGCGATCGTCTAGTTGAGGATTTTCTCGGACGAACTAGAGATTTCGGTTCGTCCGTAATCAATCGCGAGTTCGTTTCAAAATATGTTTTCGTCCGAGGAAGGAAAGTAGTGGAATTTGAAATCCTGGGTTGATCTTCTGTTTATCTATTTAACTGTGTTTCATTTCGTTTTGTTTCTATTATTTCGTTTTTAACTGCTTGAACCAAAACCCCCCATTGTTACTGTTCTGTTTCGCTGTTACTGATTTAAACCCACTGCGAATTCGTTGGGAAAACGATCTAGGTTTCCATTATCTTGCAAAATTATATTGATCCTGGTTATGTTGGGAGATCACGGCAAATCTCTGTCAAATCCCGAGTCCCTGCACCCTACCATTCCCTGTCCCCGACCCAATTATAACTAATTCTACCGTTGACCCATTTGATTACCTACTATTGCCTTCTACAAAAGTATCCGTCCTCATTGTCCTCCCAAGAGATATGTTGATTGTACCTATCCTATCTCCTTTTTGTGTCCTACCAGTATTTGTCCCCTGTTTCCTCTTTCATTGTGGCTACCCTTGAATCTATCTCTACCCCTACTACCTTTCACCAAGCCTTGACTCACCCTGGTTGGTGTGGAGCGATGAAAGAAGAAATGATAGCCTTTGGAGAAGGCTGGTACCTAGACTCTTGTTGATCTACCTTCTGGGAAGAAGGCCATTGGTTGTAAATGTTTGTTGTTAAGACTAAGGTTGATGGTTCCTTGGAACGGTTGAAAGCTCGGCATGATGCAAAAGGGTATGCTCAAACTTATGGCATTGATTATTCTGAGACTTTCTCCCTTGTAGCTAAACTTACTTCAGTTCGTCTCCTTGTCTCCCTGGCTGTCACATATCATTGGGATTTGCACGGTTAGATGTTAAGAATGGTTTTTGAATGGTGACCTTATTAAGGAGGTTTATACGGAGCAACCACCGGGTTCGTTGCTCGGGGAGCATCGTAAAGTGTGTTATATCCAAAATTGTTATATGTCTCAAGTAAAGTCTTCATGCTGGCCCGATAGGTTTTGTGGTATGGTCAAGAAGTTTTGTTTAAGCCAAAGTAAGTGTGATCACTCGTGTTCTACCAAGATCCGATGCAAGCATGGTTCTTCTAATAGTGTATGTTGATTATATTGTGATTACTGGGACTAACATCTCTAGAATCTCGAACTTAAAGTCTTCCTTAACGCCCACTTCCGGACAAAAGACTTAGGTCCATTGAAGTACTTTCTTGGTATTGGGATTTTGAGAAGCAAGAAGGGCATCCCGTTGACTCGTAGGAAGTATGTTCTCGATCCGTTAAAAGAGACTAGAAAGCTTGAGCTGCACCAAGAAGCATTCCCATGACTCGGATCTCTCTTGTTTCAAGCCGCCGAAGAGAAAAGAAGAAGGCGAAGGTGAAACAAGGTCGAGGTGATGGAGGTCCAATCACAAACCGATTCGAGCTCCCAAAACTCACGGTAACTCTCCCATTGCCGCCTCTCTCGGTTCAAAGCTTGTCGACGCCTTGAGGTGAATAACGCCGCCATTGCAACCGCTTCTCTCTGGTTTGAAGCTTCTGCCAACAACCTTGGAGGTGAATAACGTCGTTGTTACAATGCCCTCTCTAGTTCAATTCTAAGTTTTCCCCCTCATTTCATTGATGAATTGATGAGTATAGATATTGATGTATTTGTGTTATTCATTTTTTAAAAAAAAACAAGCCTAGATGGATTGGTCGGCCTAGACCACTAACCCAATCCAGCCTCGACTCGGTCATCCAACTTGGGAGACAATGGGTATTTCTCCGTGTAGGATTGAGCCGGGTTAGAAAGTCCAACCCAAACAACCTTTTGGACCATACGACGGGCTAATGACATGCCCGATCCAAATCTAGTTGATATACAACCCTATGTGCCACTTTGACTCATTTTAAACCTCAGCATGGACCTAAGTTATGTTCGTATAAGATTATACATACACACACATGTATACACACACACACTATATATATATATATATAATTTAAATCATTAAAATTTGATTTAAATAGTTCATATATTTATACTTTTATTAAATTATTTTTATATATATTTATTTTTAATATAATATTAAATCATCTCAATGAGAATACCACTTTGGTTTCTATTTATAAGTCCATTTGACCAAATCTCACATACCAGAAAAGTTAAGTATCTCAACGATTATAGAGCAAATTTTCAACTTTACCTCATTTATGAATGGAGTATCTTTTAAAATTTATTGTCAAATCTCTCTCATCTTTTTTTCTTCCCAACATAACTCATCAATCTCTCATCATCATTAATATGAAGCAAAATTGTCACAATCTCATTTATTTGGTCAAAATAGACTTATAAATAGACCAAATTTTTTGATCAAATTGGACTTATAAAGGACTGCAGGTAGTAGAGTAGTGGAGTGAATGACATACCAAAAAAAATGGAGTGGTTGCTTTCCTATTTGTGTCAAAATCACTCGGGTCATCCTCCTCAAAAATATGTGGGCGCAATCTATTCAATTGACTTTGTGAATTCTCGTCACTCGTCAGTGCCACCTACTATTATAAACCTGCTCCAAAAATACTAATGGAACCGCCATGCTTTTTTTTTTTTTTGTTACAACCGCCATGCTTTTATTCCATTTTAAGGCATCACCTAACTACTTAATTAAGGTTGTCATAAAACTCACGAGCCTAAGAAACTCGCGACAGATGACATAACCTCGTATCACGAATCCTCGAATCGGTAACCTCGTAGTAGTTTATTTTTATCATTCAATACGTATTATAAATGTATAATTAAATAATTTAAATATAAAATGTCAATAATTTGATTTAAATATATTTTAAATCCAAATAATTGAAATTAAATATATAAACATTCATAATTTATTATATTTAATAAAGAAATTTCTATAAAGTTTATATATAAAGCCATTGAGGTGACAAAATTGAAAAAAAAAAATTAACACAATTTTGTAAGCTACAAACGTAAAAACGGTAAATTGGTGTATAAACTCGTGAGTTTATCCGAGTTTACACTGATACGATTTTACTAGAGACTTAACTCGATTTAGTAAGGTAGGAACGTAAAACCAGAACTCTGGAGAGTCAACTCGCGAGTTTGACAACAATGTACTTACCTACCAGGCTACCATACCAATCAGGTCCATATTGAGAATTAATTGTGCTATATTATATACAATTACATTTAAATATTTATATTTTTTTATAAATTTTTGAAATTTTGTAATTATTTTACGACTAAACCCATTATCAAGTTTTAGGAGAATTATCATAAAAAATAAAGTAATTACTATTTACTACTCTCTCCCGTCTTTATATTAAAGACGTTATTTTGGATTTTTTTAATCCTAAATATAAGACATATTTTGTATGTTTGTGAATCTTTTTCTAATTTATGTTATTGATACTCTCTCAACAATAATTAAGGAATAGGGAATAAAGAAATTAAGGAATATAATTATGGTGTCTTTACAATACATGTCATATTAACTAAGACAACTTACTTCCTTAATCTAATCAAATTATGTAAATATGTCTTAAATTAAGGATCGAGGGAGTAGCATATTACAAAAATTACTACCACCTCATGTTTTTTATATAAGATCATCATTCATAGTTTAATTTGCATTACAAACGAGATCTTATATTTAAGTCCGGAAGTGGCGCTAACTATAAAACAATTATAATATAACAGAATCTTCACAGACAACAAAAATATAACAATGATTCAAATCTTGGTTACAAGTCTAATAAAAATTTGATAAATGATAATGATTTTAATTCTTACAATTTCTTAATAATTCTTAGAATTAATTATAAAGAGTTATGCAGTCAACTCATATAACCATGGTTTAGGAACCCGGGACCGGACCGCCCGCCTGATTGTAGAACCGGCGAACCGGCCAGAGACCGGTCCGAGTTGGACTAAAGGTCAAGGTTGACTCGGTGACCACAGGTCAATCTCGAAAAGCTTTACCAACCACCGAGTTAAGGAGTCACCGAGTCAATCAAAAGGAAAACGATGCGAGAAGCAGGACATGGAGAAGAACGCAGAGATCCGAAAACAAATATGAAGAAGAACACAGAGATCTGAAAAAAGAGTTGGTTTTCAGTCAGGAAACAAAGATCGACGAAAGCTATGGATAATAAAGTTCTTGTCGTGAGGGTGCAAGCATCGACGGCGAATCATCTCCACCTTCTTCCAACTAGTCTCCAATCCACTCCAACAAAGACGGCGGTGCTTGTTGGTGTTCGAACTCGTCTCCAACTCACCCCAACAATGGGTGTTCGTCACGAGTGCCCGAATGCGCTTGAAGAAAACCCCGTGGAGAAAATCAAAATTGCGTATAAACAAAGTCCTCTCTCTCTGCGATTTGATAAACCAAGTGAAAGTCCTCTCTCGTCACGTCACCGTCACTTTTGCTCTGAAATGCTGAAGGGTAAATAAAGTAATATACTAATAAAGAGAAATATATGATCAGATTTTGTCAAGCCCAAAGTCCAAACCGTGTAATCTCTTCTGTTTAAGAAAATCAATATAAAATTACACATTCTCCTATATGACACACCCTCCCATGCTTCTATATTTTTTATATTATTTAAATATAAATATTTTTATCTATTTTAATTATATTATATTTTTAATTAATACCTATTCGAACCATTGACCCTTAACCCAAGACTCCCACTTAGGTTCAACGAGTCCGGTTTTTCAGACCTTGCATATAACCCATAAAGGAGTTGGGTTGATAAAATCAAAACTGATAAAAAAATGTCAAATATAGTCTGGCCCAACCCATTTCATCACAACTCATGGTGGGCTAATGTATATGGATAGGATTGGCCTAATTCCACTTTATAGTATTGGGCTTTGGGCCTAATTAGATAGCCCAAATTATAAACCCAATTAGCTTAATAGGTTTTTCTAGGCTATTAATTCTTGGGTCGTGGTGTGGAACTAAATTTTGGGAGCCCAACGCTTCTTAACACAACACATAAATTTCTTATATATAGTCCTCATAAAAGTTTGAGAAAATGACAAGAAGGTCCCAATTAAAAATAAAAATATCAGAAAAGTTCTATAACTTATGGTATAGTTCATTCATTTGTCAATGATTTCTCCTTTACTTGTTATTGACAAGCTGAAACTTTTCTGATATTATTTTTTTAATTGAGACCTTGATATGATTCCCTCTAAAAGTTTTCATTTTCAATTGTGTTAGATATAGGATCCGACCCCAAACAACCCAAAAATCACTTTCAAATACTGGAGACAACTAGCTTTTTGTTCAAAAATGGTGTTAGCATGATTCTGGAGACAACTAGTTTTTTGTTCAAAAAGCTTCAATATCAGCATCTTACCTAAATGGTATGAAGACGCTTGGGAAGCCATTGTTGATATACCTTATCTCATTTTGGCATTTTGTTGGTATAAGACAGGTTTGCTGGAATATGACTAAGAAACACAATTTAGGATTTTTAGCGAATCTTAGCCCTTTGCTTCATTTATAGTGGACTGGGGCTTCTATGGCTCTTGAAAACTCATGTTTTTGTCGGTTGGTTTTATGTAATGTGATTTTAAGGTTAGTCATCAGATGTGACTTCATCAAGTCCTGGGGTTAAAGGGATATTGCACAAGACTTCTTATTAACCACATTGAGATTATGGTTTTAGAGTGTATATTCTAAATTAGCATTATGATCAAGTATAATCTTGATGGAACTTCCAAGTATTACAAGTGTTGGTTTCATTTATTATGTGCTTAACATTTGATCCTTTAAAAAGAATTTGTGTGACTTCCAATTCCAAGTTCCTTAGTGGCATAAGCTTCTTCATCAACTTCTTGTTGATGAATTTTTCACTTTGTGATGTTACACTACACTACAAGGATTTTTGTTGTATGAACTTTTTTAATAAATATATTTAATCATTTTATTAAAAAAACAAGTAACCATATCCTTTTTTTTATTGTAATTTATATAAATATATTTAGTCATTTAATTAAAAAAAAGTAGCCATACTTCTTTTTCTTGGACTTTTTGTGCTATTTTTCCAACTTCCCATTGAGATGAATTCATATGACAACTACCAAATACACGAATTAACTAACTGTGATTGTTCCAGCTTAAACTTAATCAGCGATCTCGTGTTCAAGCACTAAGTATATAGTCACGAATCACGATAATTACTTGGAGGTAGCAAGGTTCCCACATTGTGGGCATGCATTCCATAAATCAGCCTAGTTGGTAGTCAGTAGTGTTGAACACCAGCGGATTAATAAAAAAATCATATGACAAAAATTATATCGTGGATTTATCCGTTTTATCTCTAATATTTATTATTTTCTTCAAATGAATTAAGCTCACTTATAAATTGATATATAATCTAATATTATGTAGGATTATTTTAGAAATATTAGGTCACATATGTTATAATTAATTTGTTGGCAAAATATATGCTATGATTATTTTATTTAATTTTTTAAAATGCTCAAATTAGCTAAGTAGCTTTTTATTAAGGCCTGGAGCAGTATTCAATTACTCACATATGATCCAACCACTATGAGCCATCAGATTTATCACCAATTAAAAAAAAGGTTGAAAAAGGGCAACAGTGAAACCTTACAAACTATTATTAGCTACAAAATGAGGGTAATGAATTACAAGTTGTTAATACATTATCATATACAGATTATGCATATTTTCCCCCCTCCATATTCTAATTCTCAGTCCAGTTTTGTACAGAACTGTGTGAAGTAGGATCTCTATGTCTTGATCGGAGGAGAGAACTTCCTTGAAGAAGGAGGCATCATAGATCTTGCATAAGCAGTCGGAAGAAAAAATAATTTCTTGACTTTGCTTACATATGCCCTCTTCGTAAAATTGTCATAATCATTAGCTTCAATCTCATCTAATATCTGGCCATACAATAGCAATGAAGCCCATACCTGCAACACACCCAGTAACACCCTTTGCTTTCACAACTTGAAATGCTAATCAATAGGTTACACACGCACACAAATATAACCAACATCCTCATTCACATCCACCAAATCAGCATTTGAGTTGCAAGCACAGACACAGAGAGATAGAGTGGCCTAGTGCACAAAGCTCTCATCGGGTAGGGTTTGGTGAGAGACAAATGTGCACAGCTTTACCCCACGGAAGTAAAGAGGCTGTTTTCGGGATTTAAATCTGTGGCCTTTACGCCACATGGCAGTAGCTTTTATTGTTGCTCTAAGGCCCACCCTTGAACAGTTTTTTTTTTTTTGGGGGGTAAAAAGAGTGACTGAATTTGGTGAACCCACTCAAATCATGTTTAAAAGGTATTTGAGTCTCTTCTATTTGACCCAACTGCGATTGGTAAATTTATGCTCTCTTTTTGCTAATTTGTAATTTTGACATTTTTTTTTATGATTCAGTTTCTGTATACTGAAATTTGCCTAGTTGGCTAAAGGTTGCCGACACTGCCCCACCCAAATCAAACGGTTTACCTAACAAATAAATGGCCAACAAGCTCTTGGAAGAAAAGTGAAGGCTTGAAAAATTGTGCCCCTCCATTGAATTGAATCATACCAATTGACATGTCACAGTTGAGATAATGACATATCTGAAAGAAATTCAAGTAACCAAAATTTCCACAGTCATCAATTTGTATATTGACACCTAAAACTACAGGTAAGCAAAGCTACTTGCACCACTTACATCTCTCATAATTGAAAAGTGGCTTTATCTAAATTTAGGTGAGGTTAGATGAGATGTAATATGATGCAACCACTAGTAAAAATTGAGAACTTCTGGTTGCGTAAAAGAACTTTCTTACAAGCACATCCAATAATTTGATACTGACCGTACAGTTTCATCTATATCTTGTTACAATTAAAAATAAACAGAAAAGACAATCAGTCAATGCTGAACATGGATTGACCTAAAACACTCATTGTGCACATGCTAGCTTTTTGAGGTAAATTATATTTTTTGTACTTATCATAATGAACGCACAGATATAAGATATTCCATAAAGATATAAGTTTTTTTGGGGTCTTACCGGCCATCTGCTAGCTTCATTAAGCTCTGTGACTCCCTTCTCAGCCTCAACAAAAAACATCCTTGCTCTTTTAATTTGGCTCTTCATGAAGTTTCTCCATTTGTCTGTCACCTTCCCTGCAAATATGTCATCATCTGATAGCCCTGCCTGAGCCAACTCATCCTGCGGTACATATATTCTTCCTCTCCTGGCACTGTTGAAAAGAATCAACTTTTTGATGAGAACAGTAAAATTAATAAGAAGTGCAGGACATTCTAGAAAAAATATTTTGGAAAAGCTAAGTATGATCTTTTGAATACAGAATCCCAAATATCAGTCCTTTTCCCCTCTTTTGACAAGAACAGTAAGATTAATAAGTTTATGGAGCAGAAAACAAAGAAATGTTGAATCTATAGCAATATATCAACTAGAAAGTTTAGATCATTGTAGAGAAACTAGGTATCTTAGACACAGTACACAAAATCCGCACACTATATCAAAAAGGACTGCCTATTTACATCTTATTCTGTTGCAAGAATTCAAAACCCATCTTGTAGGACTTGCTAAGGAGATATGTAAATCATACTTGTGTAATTTTGGTTCAGTGGCAATACCACAAATGGTCTCATGAGGGAACACTTTATGGTCTAGAAATAGATTTACACAACAATGCTTATAAGAACTTAAAAAATAAATAAACATAAAAACTTTGAACTTACTCCTCTCCAACATCTCTCAGTATGTTGGTTAGCTGGTTTGCAATTCCTAGGGCTAAGGCAGCATTATATACACTCTCTGTTGTGGCTTGTGAATCTCGTGAAATCCCCATGACTGGAACACTCATCAAACCAACTGTCCCAGCAACATAATAACAGTAAAGATAAAGTTCATCAAAGTTTTTGTATCTGGACTTCCTAAGGTCCATTCTCATTCCTTCGATCATATCTTTAAATGGCTGCATAAACAAGTGCAAAAGAGATTCAGATTTGAATTCTCTCAGAATATTTTAGGCAAATTGAATTCTCTCACATTGAGGATGCACAAAATTAGACCTAAATTTTGATAATCATGAACTGAAATTCAGATTTGAGTAGGTCAGTTTTTTTTTTTTTTGGGGGGGAGGGGGGAGTTTGGAATTCCATGGAAGACAATTACAATAAAATGTAAAGTATTACTAATTGCAGATTTTCCTTCTGCAAACCACAATAAAATGTAAATCCAAGCAATGTCAGAGAAATCTACTGAAGAGACTGATGTTTAATCTCTAATATAGAACTCTAGAATTATTAAATGAAGAGAAATTTCTGAATTGAGGACAACAGTATCATAGGATTGTGGTGTATTACCAGAGAGCCACTAAGATGATACAGCTCAAAGGTCTTTATTTTACTCCTAGTTGAACCTAAATACAAAAAGCAAGATGATATACCTCATAAATTTCAAAATTATTATTGTTCCTTATTATTGTAATTCCAACTAGGATCTCACTTAGTCTTCATCCAACTTCTGAAATCGATCCCTACCTGAATATCAACAGGGAATTTGGCAACCGTATCTGCTAGAGCAGCATCAAGCATATCAAATGGACGACCTTGGAAAAGATCTTCCAACCTTGATTCCCACCTATCCAAAGCAGAGGGAGTTATATGTGAAGCATTAGGGCCATCAACAAGTTCATCTGTTCTCCTACACCACACTGTAAATACAGGAAACAACATAAGAGATCGGCAAGCTGACCATTTTTGGTACAGCATAAAACTTGCATGAGTAACAGACAAACATGGCAAGACAAAGCAAAAAACTCCTTCACTTATGAACCAATGGCAATAAGTGTAACCACTTCATTAACTTACACTTCCCACTTTAAAAATACATGGCTCTACCAATGTTGAGGGATCAATTTAAGATCATGTACAAAAAGCACATCCATGTCACAAATATATTTATATGCATTTCATGGACCAGTGAGGTCTCAATTTCTTGTCAAAATGAAATGGATTGAGAAAAATGAGAATTAGTCAACTATTGGTCAATATCACTCACCATAGATGGCCCAAATAGCTCTTCTTCTTTCAGGGGTCATTAACTGAGTTCCTGGAAAACCAAAACAACCATTTGAATCGGATTCCAACCATGATTCAAACCCAAATAAATCTACAAGTAAAATTCCTCACTTGAAGGAAAGATAAGAGAAAGCTAACCCAAGTAAAATGTCTTGGCATATTCAGCACAAACTTCTCCACAGCGATCATAAGCTTCGGTCAATAAGCCCAAATTCCCCGGTAGAGGAATATCAGGTTTCACATCAATGTCCCCAACAGGACTTAGCTTCCTCTTAACCAAGGAAGCCTGCTTAAGCACCACCTCATAGACCTTCTGCTCAGATGAAACAGTCATTTCTCCAGCCGGGTTTGCCAGCACGTTTGATAGCAAAGGTAAATTGCTAGCACTCTCTAGGCCAGTATGGCCAACGCATGAATACTTCAAATTTGTACTCAAAGAGCAAAGTCTCCACCTCCTCTTCTTATCCTTCTTCGCTCTGATCGAACTTGAATCCCGTGGGATAAACTTGGAAGAATCTAACAGCTTCGCATCTCGGAAAGAATCAAGGAATCCAGAGCAATTGGAGACCTCTAAGCTAGGAGAGACAACCCATAATAATGTCACAGGCATGCTGTACTCTGAATTTTATCCACCCGATTGTTAGGATAAATTTCTTCCTTCGTTAATATCTACTTTTGAATGAGTAGACAGCCAATCAAGCGAAGCAACTAGCTGTATTCAACAGAAATCTTGGGAACTACTATGACTGCAACTGAAAAGAGATACTCTACGAAGGCTATCTGTAGTTGAACCAAAAACCAGGATGAAAATTCAGTACAAGAAGAACTTCAGCTAGAATGAACAAAAATACAACCATTCCATTAACTACAGCAAGAACTCACATAATGGGATCCAGATGATGAAGAAATCGGAGTCACCAGTCAGAGCAAGATAAGATAAAACAACCGCTTATCAGCATCACTATTTTTATTTTATTCTTACGGGTTTCTAGTGTTCGTACTTCAGCACTAGAGCTGAATATAAAATTCAGAAGTTCGTTACACTCATCCAATAAAATCCAAAAAGGGCCACACGGAAATCCAACCACTCAGAGAAGTATGAAATTTCAAGAGAAGAAACGTGAAAAAAGAAAAAACAAAATGCACACCTGTTTGGTATTGTGATTCTTTGAACCACCACTCACAGTAGCTTTTCCATTAATTGAACAAAACTAAGTAGGGAGCCATCAACATCATGGAGAGAAAACTAACAACGGCCACTAAGCTTTCTTGGCTTCACAATCTGACCCACCAAATACTCTCCACTCTTCCCAAACCTTCTTCTCCCAAAAATAAAACAATTTTTAATGCTTCTTTCTTCTTCCTCTTTTTTTTCTCTCTTTTTTTTATATTTGAAAATGAGAATGTCCCTTCTTTTCTATACCGAACTCTCTGTAATATTCTCTTTGTACTATGGGTATCTTTCCATTCTACTTCATCTTCCCCGTGGAATTTGAAGTCTTCATCTTCTCTCAATCGTCTGGTTCTGGGTTTACCACGCCTGTTAAAAGGCTAGCTAGAGTTTGGAGCTAGTGCGTGTACCATGGCTCTCCACGTCGTCTGTTTAGCACCGACCCGAACCGTAAATTGGAATGGGTCGGGTCAGTTTGATACTTGATCGCGAACCGAATCGTTCTGAGGAATTTCTTCTGTTTTTCTCACCAGTTTATTTTGATTTGCCAAAAAGAAATTGTGTGACTAATAACATGTTATGAATGAGACATTAATGGGTAAGGAAAATAATACTACCTAATATAAAATATTAATCAATTTTTGAATATACATATATTTTTTCAAACTAATTCATTTAACTTATAACAATAACAACAATGCCTTATACTATTAGCCATTAGGTGAGATTGGTTATATAAATCATTTTATTAAAAACTAAATCTTTAAATATATTAGTAATAAAAAAATCTCGCTCGGTAATTTCATTAAATGTTCTCTCATTCTTTCTTTAATTCTTTTCGAAGACTTCATATTGTTTGATCAACCCTCCTCACCGACTTATCCAATGGCCCTCTTTAAACATGTTCAAACTAGCCACTTTCCAATGATTATGATGATATCACATTTTATTTAACTATAATATAATTTAACATTATACAAATATTTTAAAAAGTTATGTCACATTTATATGAATTAATCATTTTATTTTATTTTCTTAATCTACTTAAATTAATCAAGTAACATTCATATTAATCACTAGAGGGAAAAATATTTTGTGTAAGGGAGGAAAAGTAGTAATTCAGTACTACCTCAACTCAATAGTATAAGAACTCAGTAACTTATTTTAAAAGGACTAATGAAACTAAATAAGTTAGTTAATAATAACATATGTTATGTATCATTCGATTATATATCAATTTATAAGTCGATAAATTAGTTTGGTATAAAAAAATATAAATATAAATACTCTAAAATAAGTTATTTAGCTTCCTTGATCCATCGGAAAAAAAAATCAACTAGGTTTTACATGTGGAAACATGTAAGGAGACAAGATAAGAAATTTGCATAAATGTTTACTGTTTAAGGTAATTTTTTTTTGGTAATACACTGAAAAGCTAAAGACTTAAGGTTTTCAAAAGTCTAATATTAGATTACATTCCCCGATAATTTTCATCCGTTCAAATTGTAGCATAAAAAAGTCCATTCTTTCAAAATGAATTTTTAATATTTATAAAGATTAAAATGCATTTTTACATTCAAAATAACTTAACTTTTAGCATTAAAAAATTGGAATATTGCATGAGTCTTAAAAACAATTTATGTACTACATTGTTCTATAACTTTTTTATATTCCAATAGTTTAATTCTAGGTATTTATTTATAATAGAAGGATTAGACTTTAAATCCTCGTATTTGGTTAACAAACTTATAGTTCCTTTGATTTTAATTATAAAACATCAACTAACAATTGTATTAAGTTATTTTTATAAGATATTTACTTATTTCCCAAGTGCATTGATTTTTTTCCTCATGTATACCTATAATTAATAACGGTGGTTGAGAGAAATAATTAATATAATATTAGAATTTAATACAATTAGTATAGATGATATTGAAAGTTACCTAAATTGTAGAAAAAATTTATTGACTTCAAATATTTTTATTAATTTTAATTTGTGAAATTTATTAGTTGCATTGCGATACTCCCTTATAATAAAGATGAGAGAGAGTATCATAAGGACAAGAGAGAGTATCATGTTGCATACGTGGATCTTTCTCCGACACGAGGAAACAAGTCGACCCGATCCGAAAATGGCGGCAGGTTGTAAAGAAAAGGGAAATCCAACAAGGACCACCACGTGGCAGAAATCTTCCAATCAGAGAAAGATAACGTTATCATAAATGCCACAAGCCCAAAAGAAAGGGCAATCGGATTATCGGACTATCGGAGAAAGTAACTTTAATTTAAGACGGTGCGTGGGTCATATCACGTGGCACATCATTAGTGGCCCACCAAGGTCAGACTCGGAGGGTAGAAGATTGGGTTGACCATGGGACCCACCGAAAATGAAAAATTAGGCTAGGGGAGCTGGGGGGTAGAGCAAAACGCAGAAACAGGGGATTTTGGCCCGTTATGGGTGGGGCCCAGCCGCCCAGGGGACCCTTTGTCGGTTTGTTTTGGAACCCGGCAAGTGCGAAATGACCCCCACGTCCCATTTCGTCTGTTCGCTGGGCCGGATTACTTGCCACGTTGCCATGTGCACTTTGTGTGGACCTCGTTCCATTGGATTATTTTCATTTTTTTTTTATCTATCATTTTCATTTAAATAATATATTACTCGTACATTATGGAGTATTCAGCAACATTGCAGGGAGCTATGGTTAGAGACAAATTACACTTTGGAGAGAAAGACCCGAATCTTAAATATTAGAATTATTTTTTCGTTCAATAAATATTAGATTTTTTTTTGTACCTGTCTTAAATAGTATATCGTTAGATTTTTATTTTTTTGTATTTATAGAAGCAACACCAGATAATTCAAATGGGCGTCATATGAGGAGGATCATTTTTCCCGAAATTTGTGCGTGATGAACTTTTCAAAAAAATTTGTTTTTACTTTTGACTTATTTTTTTATTTTCATATATGTAAGGGGAGCCATCTATAATTGGGTGGAGGTTAAAATGGAACGACATGCTTGGCGAAACGAATGAAACAAATAGGTTTGGCTATTATCCACTTCTTCTTTTATCTTTTTATCATTTCGATGATTTGGATTGAAATCAACTGTTGATTTAATGTTTCATAAAAATATTAATAAAATATTGAATTATTAAAAATTATTTAATTTTATAAAACATTAACTTTAAAACGTTCAGATTTCAATCCAACGGTTGAGATGGAGAAGACGATAGAAAGGTATGTGGATAGGAGCCAACCTTGGGGGGGATGAGAATGAGATATGTGAACGGTTCATTGGATTGAAATTTGAACGATTCAGATTTAATGTTTTATAAAAATATTAATAAAATATTAAAATATTTAAAAAGAATATTTTTATAAAACATTAAATCTGAACCGTTCAGATTTCAATCCAAAGGTTGAGATAAAGAAGACGATAGGCAAGTATGTGGATTGGAGCCAACCTTTGGGGGATGAGAATGAGATATGTGGCTTTTTATAAGAATATGCATGTTTTGCTTTAATTATCTATAGTCGCATGTTCTGTTTAAAAGTTGTACTCCCTCCCATACACATTATAGGGAATTTCTAGAAGAAAGAATATAAATTACCTCTAATTTAATTAATAATATTTTCTTGTTTAGCACTTATGATTAATTAATACTCACTTTTCCACTTTGTCCACTCAATATATCCAACTCTCTAAAATAACATTTCCAATAAAATTAAGCACATTTCTCAAGAAAGGTGGAAGTGGAAAACAAATACATTTAAAGATATATTAAATGATTTAATTGTCATTTTTATTTTTCGCAATATAGTTAAAGTGCTATATATTATGGGCCAAAGTGAGTATTACTTTTTTACCTAGTTTCAGTGGAAGAAGTTGTAGCCGCTTCACCACGAATTAAGTTTAAGTCCATGTGAATACTAAAAATGACTTTTTTTTTGGACAAAATACTAAAAATGATTTAATTGTCATTCATTTATGTTATTTTTCTAGAATCACCCTTAAAATAAATGAGACATCATCCTATTATTACTAACATCTTTCCACCTAATTCCGGCAAAAAAAAAAACTTTTCACCTAATTGATTAGAGACATTTTAATGAAAAGAATAATCAATACAATGTTATGGACCTAGTCAAGGGCCATTAGCCAACCGGTCTGCACAGGGGGCAGTCTACGCAAAGGTCGCAACACACTAACAGAAGGACCTAGTCAGCAGGGCGGTTTCCTAGATCCTCGGACACTACGGACGTGGGAGCCGGAGATCTAACCACCAGGTATACTCTATATATACATATAGGAGATACGCAACGAAGGTACACAGATTCTAACCCTAAGCTATTACATTCACACTGTGCACACACCCCACCCCTTGGCTAAGAGCTCGCTGTGTCTGTGATCCCTTCTCCTTCCGAGTGCTTCCTAGTAGGCATTCGAGAAGAGACATTTGATCCTACATCAAAGCACTGACCCATTCACGTGGTGGACATTCGTGTTCTACACCAGAATAGAGGCGCCGGGCGTGGGGATTGGTAAATTTCAATTCCCGTGACCAATGAGGGTCAATACCCGTAGTTCAAGCCTGAAGTAGCCGGAGATGGTTCGACCGACAGGCTAGCGTCAACCACCACGGCAACCACACAACACTGAGCAAACGATCAACCCTCTCGGTGACAACGAGCAGGACGCAGAAGACCAACTATCACAGCAGAGCAACGGTTAGAAGAACTGTCATCCCAACAATGATCGGCGTCTAGAAGACAATCCATCCGACACGAGTCCTCTCGCTCCACAAAATCATTGCCGGGATCCTCGAACTCGAACCGGTCGTCGACTCGAAGAGATCCCGGCGGCCAATCCAATTTTCTCCTCCTCCAAAACTCGCTTCTCGCGATGATGAGGCGTATGGAGAACATGGACAAACGTCACACCCCTCTACTTCCAGCGATTGGAAGCACGTTTCAATAAAGGGACTCGGCCTCCTCCAACGAGGACCGGGATGACAAGACTTGGGAAGAGAACCAAGAAGGCGACGGCTCGCGCGCTCATCAAAGCGCACGGGAGACGGAAACCGAAGACCGGCCTCCTCAAACAAGGAATCTAATACCAAGAAAGAATCCGGGTTGATAGGCCTCCCGGCCTCCCAGTAGGGATCAACAGAGAAGGTATGTTGGACAGCTGGACAACAACCCTTTTGCAGATGAAATCCCCAACGCTCGTTTCCTGGAGAAGCTCAATCTTACCGAATTCACAAAATATGATGGTTCTCAAGACCCGACAACCCACCTGGAAGACTTCGAGATGGTCATGGTCTTAAGAGGGCTTGGAGAGCCCATCATGTCACAGATTTTCACCGTTGCCCTTAAAGGACCGGCGTTAAAATGGCTCCACACGTTGCCCGGGGGTCGATTCACAAATTTGATGACCTAGCCGAGGCCTTCGAGCTACACTTTGCAACTAGCAAACGGCAACCGAAGTCCTAGTACACCTTGTCCAAGATTAGGCAGCGTCCCGGTGAGACACTTCAAAGTTACCTGGACCGCTTCAAACATGCGGCCCTGCAGGTGCGCGGTTTAAGCGAGGTTGTACACGTCTATCTTTTAGCCGACGGCCTAGACGGAGAGTCCCGCCTGGCGGAATCATTCTTTAAGGCACCAGCTAAAAGCCTTAACGATTTCATAATTCGCTCAAAAAAAATACCTTGAGGTGGAGCAGATGCGCATGGCAAATAATCCAAGGCGGGCCGAGACAGATTCACCCCACCTAGGGACAAGGACTATTCGGGAAGCAGGAAAAAAGACACCCGCGCAAGGGGTTCGGATAGCAGAAGCCGAGGCGCCAAGTTTGACGCAAAAAGCAAATATGAAAAATACACGGCCCTGAATGTGCCACGATCTCAGATCTGGAAAGAGGTAGCGATGGTCAAGATGAAAAGAATTGATCGACCTCGGTTCTCTTACCGCAGAACCGGGGTAGGCCAGTCAAAATATTGTGCATTCCATGATGGCCGGTGTCATACAACGGACGAATGCTATGAACTCCGTGACGCAATTGAAAAGTTTGTCCGCGATGGAAAGCTTCAACAATACGTAATTGAGCACCAGGGAAAAAGCGGCAAACGCAAGCCTAGAAGCCGTAGCAAAAGCCCCCCCGTAAGTACAAAAAGCAGGATGAAAAGCACAAAAAACACTCCGGGAGGGGAGATGAAGATGATTTCCCCGAATCTGAGTTTGACTGTAATGTGATAAGCGGCGCAATGGGTGGAGGCGGAGATACAATGAGCCAGCGAAGAAAGTATCTACGAGAAGTCCTCTCTGTTAGAGATCATCCGAAGTTCAAAGAAAGTTTCAACGGACCGTCTCACTCGCCATTATATTTCACAAATGACGATCTCAAAGATGTCGTCCCCGGGCATCAAGACGACCTAGTCGTGACCGGGATCTTAGTCCATTCCGAGTCAAACGCATTTTTGTGGATCTTTGAAGCTCGGCTGACATCCTCAGTTGGCAGGCATTCAAAAGAATGAGCCTGGACCAAGAAGATTTGAAGCCATGCAAGACGACCCTCATTGGGTTCAACGGAGAGCATTCACGTCCTAAGGGATTTATTGACCTCAGGTTCACCCTGGGAACTAGGGACGCCTTCAAGTTAAAGCGTGTACGTTTTATTGTGGCAGAGTTCCTTTCACCATACAATATGATACTGGGCAGGTCGACTATCCATAAGTGGGACATGCTGGTCTCCACCAAGCATCAAAAGCTGAAGATGGTGAGCAACCGTGGAACCGTGATCATGGTTAGGGGAGACCAAAGAGAGTCTTGACAGTGCTACTTTGAAACTGTCAGAGTGGGCCAGGGCGGACCTTCATCGGAGCCACAAATCCAATATGAAGAGAGGTATCCGAATCAGATGAACCTGGATTCTCTTGACCAGGGATATCAATACAATCGAACTTGACCTTCGGGATGAAGAGCCGCGCCCGAACCGTAGGAGACTTGGAGGATCTAGTGTTGGGAGACCCCCTCCAGACCACAAAAATCAGAAAACAATTATCCCCGGAACTTAGAAGTATCTTGGTTGATTTTCTGAGAAAAAATCAGGATGTCTTCGCATGGAACTTATCACAAGTACCCGGAATAGACCCGAAGTTTTGCTGCCACAAGCTGGAAATCTACCCAGGCTCAAGACCGATATCCCAGAGAAAGAGGAATCTCGGCCCAGAAAAGAGGAAAGCATTGGAAACACATGTTCAAGAGCTTTTGGAAGCCGAATTTATCCGGGAAATTCAATACACCACCTGGTTATCCAACGTGGTGATGGTCAAAAGCCAAGACTTAGCCCGGTTTGACATAAGCCAAAACCCCGTCTTCCTCTTCGGGACAATTCGAATTGGGGGATTCGGTGTGGCGACAAACAGATCCGGAGACCCGGGTGAGTGAAGAAGAAGAAATCATGACGATCGTAAAAAGAAACAGACGAAGTTTCAAGCCAAAATTAACCCGAACTACATGTCCGGGAAACTCAATCAGAATACAAGTAACTCGGGTAGACATTTTATCAAGTCACACGAGTGGTAGCAACTCGGATACGATATTTGGATTCAACAACAGATCCACCCCGACGACCCGAAACACGGACTATCCAGTGGGGGTCAATTACTATACGCTTGTCAATAACCTGGATTAATGCAAACTCGAACAAGCACTTGAAATGCAAGAGCAGGGGATCTTGAACAATCCGGATAAGCCGAACATATCTCGACTAAGTCTGTACTTCGCAATCAATCAAACCATCTCGGCAGCTCAGAGACCTGAACTACCGAGCTGGGGGGCAACTGTTATGGACCTAGTCAAGGGCCATTAGCCAACCGGCCTGCACAGGGGGCAGTCTGCGCAAAGGTCGCAACACACTAACAGAAGAACCTAGTCAGCAGGGCAGTTTCCTAGATCCTCGGACACTACGGACGTGGGAGCCGGAGATCTAACCACCAGGTATACTCTATATATACATATAGGAGATACGCAACGAAGGTACACAGATTCTAACCCTAAGCTATTACATTCACACTGTGCACACACCCCACCCCCTTGGCTAAGAGTCTGGTTGTGTACAGTGATCCCTTCTCCTTCCGAGTGCTTCCCTAGTAGGCATTCGAGAAGAGACCTTTGATCCTACATCAAAGCACCAGCCCATTCACGTGGCTGGACATTCGTGTTCTACACCAGAACACAAGGTCATATAATTATTAGTGGATGTGGTTTTAGTGTTGTATGACAAATTAATAAGGTATCATCATCCAATCGGCTTATGTAATTGTTGGGAAAAAAATAGTATATGTAATTACTTGTTAAATAATATATTTTTCGGGTGACCAATGTAAGCAATTAACTTATTTGGGTAGGTTAAGCATGTAAGTTAAGTTACTTAATATGATTTTTTTCCTCTAAAACATCATAATCGTATTCTTTAACTCTGTCCATTCATCTCTTACTTGATTATTGTTGAGGTAATATTAAAAGGGTTTACTTTTAGGGGAAAAAGTTGATAAATATGTTAAATGTATCTTACATTTAGGATCAATATTACCTCCCTAATTAGGTTATAAATTAAGGATGGGAAGAGGAGTCTGAGTTTTTTTAAAGCTTTTGCCTCTTTTTAAATACGTGGTTCTAGAGTTGGGAATCAGTGCAGGCACAGCCCGATAGGGCCTAACAAAGCCGGTCCTATAGGGCCTAGAGTAAGGAAAACATCTTTTTCAAAACCCTTGATAGTACCGGGGCCGGGCAGCCCTACGGGCTGAAAATTACTATTTCAAATTTTAACAATTTTTCCTTCGATTTTTTCAAAGAAATATAATTACTAAATTGCAACCATTAAAGTTCTAATCTATCAAATAAATGTTATCAAGATTAATATTTAAACAATATAAATCATTCAACAAATAAACACAAAGAATATGTTTTTCCTTTTTTAAAAAAAATATATATACTTATTTTAAAAATATATATATTTATAATTTATTACTTATATAATATTGTAATACCAAAGTATGTGTTTATTTAATATGAAAACATGTCTTCTTTTAAATTTATAATAACTAATTATGTGTTTTAATACAGAATAATAATAAACATAAAAAAGGTTATAGTTTAAACTAAAAAAATCTAAGTAATTACAAATAAACACATTCATTAAGTGGAAGTCTAGGTAATTAATTTTTTTAAAATGCTACAGTTAAAAGGGCCTAACGGGTCGGCTGAGGCCCTACAAGGCCAATTTCAAATTTCTCGGTCTATTTTTCAAGCCCGAGCCTGCAGGCTGGGCTTAAACGGCCGGCTGACGGGCTCGACCCGATTTCTCGGCTCTACATGGTTTAGAATTTTATGGTATTTTAAAAATATTTTCAAAAATTCACCTGTATAATGATTTTGCCCCTAACCCTTAATAAATTTTCTTTTAAGAAAATGTAATAATCCTATTTAATTAGGGGTAAATTTAGAAAGAACAAAAATAATTCAGACACAAATAAATCCTTGATATACATTATTTTGGCAGCTATGTGTTCCTTCTATGTTATTCTACTTCTTACAATCCAAAATATAAGTAATATTTTATAAGAATTCTTTAACCAAAAATATAAATTACTTGGAGAGTAATGAGTTCTTATTTATTAATTTTATCCCTATAAAAGGTATTAAAATAGAATGAAACTTAAATTATTGATCATTACATATAATTCAATTAAGATATTGCATGAAAGTCTGATTTCTTCTATTTTTTATTTCTTTTTATTTCAGAATGGAAAGATTTTGAATTTGATAAGTTCAAATCAAAGAAGGATTTTTTTGGTCTTCTTTTTTGTGCTGGGGAATAAAAAAAAGAAGCAGAAAATTTCTGCTTTTCTATTCTAGGGCACAAAGTCAGAATATATTTTTCCACTTCTCTCTTCCCGCCACCGCCGCCGCCGCCAACACCACCGCCGCCGCCGCCCGCCGCCGCCACCGCCACCACCACATAAATAATTTTTGAATATAAAAATTACATAAATAAAATAAAATGTGTTAACAAACGTAATTCGATTCTCATAACTTTTCCTGCACGAGAATCGAAAAACTATTTCATCTCGAATCGGTCTTTGGGAACAAAATGGTTCCCATAAACACCCTAAGTCTCACATTTAAAACCAAAGTAATTTTTTTCTTATAAAAAAAAATCAATCTAACGGAAGTGGTATATTTTAAGATTTAAAGGGTACTCCTCCAATTTAAAATATAAATTATTTCAACTAATTTATTAGAATTAAGAAATGATAATTAAGCTACTACTCTTTAAGGAACTTATATTACATCTGAGAAAAAAATATAAAAATAAAATAAAAGTGGCTTGTAATGTAAACAGGAGAGAGTATAAAAGCTTACAAGAAAATGAATGCCACGCGATTTCATTTGAATATCTTTAATTTAAATAATGTGGATACACACACACACACATATATATATATATAAAAAATGTAGAATCATCTCAATATTCAATAATTACTTTTGAGAGGCACTTTTTAAAACAGTCCAGATACAGAGAGCACCCGCCACGTGGGAAAGGTCAACCTTTGTTAACTACCATGGGATGGACCATCAAAGTTAATTATATAATTACTTTTTAAATAATATATTTCTCCGGTGATCAATGTAAGCAATTAACTTATTTGGGTAGGTTAAGGATGTAAGTTAAGTTACTTGATATGATTTCCCCCTAAAACATCATAATCGTATTCTTTAACTCTGTCCATTCATCTCTTACTTGATTATTGTTGAGGTAATATTAAAAGGGTTTACTTTTGAAAAAAAAATTGATAAATATGTTAAATATATCTTACATTTAGGATCAATATTACCTTCCTAATTAGGTTATAAATTAAGGATGGGAAGAGTTTGAGTTTTTTTTTTTAAAGCTTTTGCCTCTTTTTAAATACGTGGTTCAGAATTTTATGGTATTTTAAAAAATTCACCGGTATGATGATTTTGCCCCAAACCCTTAATAAATTATCTTTTAAGAAAATTTAATAATCCTATTTAATTAGGGGTAAATTTAGAAAGAACAAAAATAATTCAGACACAAACAAGTCCTTGATATGCATTATTTTGGCAGCTATGTGTTCCTTCTATTTTATTATACTTCTTACAGTCCAAAATATAAGTAATATTTTGTAAGAATTCTTTAATCCAAAAATATAAATTACTTAGAGAGTACTACCTCCGTCCCTAATTATAGGAGCAATTTAACCGATTTTGGGAGAATTAAGGAGAGGAGTTAAATTAGTTAATTTTACTCATTTTCCTAAAATGTCCTTATATAAATTTAAAATGACACAAGTTGCCCTAATTATAAGTGTTTCTAATTTACCTTATGTTAGATATCCATGACATATTAGTTTATTTATGTATATTAGTTGCTTTTTATATAACCATGTGTATACATATATGTGTATTCATATAGATCTATCTACACACACACACATATATATGTTTATATATGTGTGTGTGTGTTCACACATATATATCTACACATATATATATTGACACACATAAACACAAATATACATATATATGTAAACACACATATATATAATGCTCCTAATAATAAGTATAAATAGGGGTATTGTAGGAAAAAATTGACAAAAGTTAAAACTTGCTCTTATAATTAGGACCAAAACCAACTCCAAAATTTGCTCCTATAATTAGGGTTGGAGGGAGTAATGAGTTCTTATTCATTAATTTTTATCCCTATAAAAGGTATCAAATAGGAAATTATACTCTAAATCATAGAACTATGAAATACGCGATCAACCAACATTCGTACATGAGATTTTCACCTCATACGGCTCCTCGCGAATTAAGAAACGATTAAAAATTAAGAAACGATTAAAATAGAATATAAATATACATGGATTTTATTAATAATATATCAAATTGTAGAATGAAACTTAAATTATTGATATTGCATGAAAGTCTGATTTCTTCTATTTTTTATTTCTTTTTATTTCAGAATGGAAAGATTTTGAATTTGATAAGTTCAAATCAAAGAAGGATTTTTTTGTTCTCTAAAATAATTTTATATAAAATTTAATTATATAAGTCTATAAGTTAAAAAAATATAAAAAATATAAATATAAGAGATAAAACGGAAAAAAAAAATCTTGCATTTAGCACTAAAATTTACCATCAAACTAAGTCCCATATTTGAAACCAAAGCAATTTTTTTCTTATAAAAAAAATCAATCTAACGGAAGTGGTATATTTTAGGATATAAAGGTACTCCCTCCAATTTAAAATATAAATTATTTCAACTAATTTATTAGAATTAAGAAATGATAATTAACCTACTACTCTTTAAGGAACTTATATTACATCTGAGAAAAAATATAAAAATAAAATAAAAGTGGCTTGTAATGTAAACAGGAGAGAGTATGAAAAGCTTACAAGAAAATGAATGCCACGCGATTTCATTTGAATATCTTTAATTTAAATAATGTGGGATATATATATATATAATGTAGAATCATCTCAATATTCAATAATTACTTTTGAGGGCACTTTTAAAACAGTCCAGATGCAGAGAGCACCCGCCACGTGGGAAAGGTCAACCTTTGTTAACTACCATGGGATGAACCATCAAAGTTAATTGTTTATTAGAAAGTGATTAAGACTTTTCTTATTAATTAATTAATTAATTAATAGGCAGGACTCAGTGGCGGGTGTTTCTGAATCAGATCTCAATATCTCCAATTGTTTAATACCAAAAAGTAGGTAACCTGTTGAGACATTGTTGTAATTGGAATGTGATTAGATAATTTCGCAATCATTAATTAATATTTGTTACACTTTTTTTTTTTTTTTTTTTTTTGAGTGTATCTGACTACCCAAACAGGAAAAACGGTAATAATACGCCACACATGCTCTAATCTGTTTGGTGTACGTCACCTTTTTAAAGGGAAAATTCATTTTAGGTCTCAAGAGGTCAAGAAAATTTCAAAGAAATTCGGATGTCGAAAAGTCTCGTTAACAATTCATTCTATGGGATTAATAACTTTCATATGTGAGATTAACAACTCAATCTGTGAGATTAATAATTCTTTGGAACTTTTCTAACATATCAATTTCCCATAAGACTTTTTTGACATTTTTTTTATTCCTTGGGACTTAAAAGGAATTTTCCCTTTTATAATTTAACTTCTTTTATATATATATATATATATATATGTTGTAGGAGAAGTGTTTTCTCATGTTATACACACATAAAATAGTGGGACCCACACACACACATATATATATATATATATATATATATATATATATATATAGCATTATATATATGTGGGTCCCACCATTTCATGTGTGTGTAGGAAACTTCTTCTTCTCATGCAACATGAGAAGTATAAACCCCTATATATATATATATATATATATATATATATATATATATATGGGAAAAACACTTCTCATGTTTTAGAAGAAGTGTATTCTCATATATATATGAAATGTATATATATACACACATATATATATATATATAAAGGAAAGTCAATTTAAGTTTGCTTTCAATAATTCATAAAAATTAAAACAAAAATGACTGAAGTATATAAATGGTCTTATAAATTGATTATTTAATTGATTATATTTGTTTTTCTCTCATTGTTTTTATTTTTTTATATTTTAATAGCATAAAAAATTCTCTAATTTTTTTTTTTTTCGTGTCATTTTATGGGCTCTAATATTAATAATAACTAGCTAGCTAGACATATGTTCCCATGTGACACATGGAATCTAATTAATAGGTGCACATTCTAAATTATATAGTGGCATAAAAATCTGGTTGATGATTAGGTAAAGTGATCGTCAGGAGAAAGTATTGAAGAAAATATCAGGTTATAGTGCTTACCAAAATTAATTTGAGAAATACTAATTACGTTCTTTCGTGGCAATTAATGTTGGGGTGTGAGCTGTGAACAAAAAGAATTAGTTGCCAAATTAGGTTGAGCATTTTGTGGCCCTTTTCAAATACTATCATTACAATCATAGAAAGAGAATGGGGGTTGACAAAAAAAATGTAGTTAATATCAAGGATTAATTAAGAAATTAATAATTAATTAAGTCTTAGAATTGACAACATTTCAAACTACATTATGTGCTAAATCCAAAATATTGAAAACCTTAGCTATCAATGAACCGGTTGATTTAATGGTTTGGACTAGGATCAAACTGATCGTGATTAAAATAATACTCTATCTGGTCCTTAATATAATACATATTTGGGGAGTTGGTTTTGTCTTAAATATAAAACATATTTTTTATATTTATCAATATTTTCTTAATTTACACTTATTGATACTCCTCAACAATAATCAAGGAGAAGAGATAAAATGAGAGAATTATGGAAGATTACTATGGTATATTAGAAACTACATGTCATATTAATAAACTTAATTGACTTCTTTAATTTAATCAAATTAAGTAAATATGGTTTATATTAAAGATCGAGGGGAGTATATTTAATTAAAATATACAAAAAGTATCCATATATAACTATGATAAAAGTAACATTTAAATAGAAAAGACAACAATCCACAAATAAATATAATGGGTAAATGATTTCTCCAGTGACCCCAAAACTACGTCGTTTTGGATTAATGAATGGTGTTTTTGTAATTTTGTTTATTTTTTAATCATATAAATTTTACCGAAACACCCTTCATTAATTCACCTAAAATTACTAACACACCCTTCATTAATTAAAAACGACGTAGTTTTGGGGTCACTGGAGATAACTCTATCTCAAGTGACTGGAGAAATACTTTTCCCAAATATAATATGCATCAATACATTGCACAAAATCCAACAAAAGATAATTATTAAATCATCAATATAATATAGGGTTAAGGTTCATTTTTATCCCGGAAGTTGTCACAATCTCAATTTTACTTTGGAAGTTTCTTTTGGAGCAATATCCTCTTGAAAATTTACAAATCATAGCAATTTCACCCCAACCATTATCTATAGTAAATTTGACTATTAGTTGACCAAATATGCTGAGTTAGTAATTCCAAGTGTCATTCACATCATTTTTGTTTTCAGTTTAGGTGCAAAATTACCTCGAAAATTATCACTCAAGAACTATGTTGCCTTAAAAGTTTTCACTCAAGAGCTATATTGCTTGGAAAGTTTTCAAAACCGTAGCAATCTCATCTCAACTATTATCCAAGTTAAGTTTATCCAAGTTAAAAAAGGGAAAAAATCCAACCTAGTCAACCGGTCCAAAACTTTTAATCGAGTCAGTCGGGCCGGGGAGCTAATTCACTGGGTTGACCAGATAAACTAGTTTGAATTTTTATAATAGTGCCAAACCTAGATAATTGATAGTCTCATTTGAAAAACTTGAGAGAAGGTGCTGTGAAGCTTAATTATACCTATATAATCTTTTTTTTGGTCAAAGAATTATACCTATATAATCAACGGGTCCTCATTATTCAATACTCATCACACTAATGAGTAGGGTGCTCATCGCTATAATGAAATCTGGATTGTCTAAGTGTCTACATTCAAAATTTTTAAATGATAAATTCATTTTTTAGAACAATTGATATCAATTCTTCTAAAAAAAAAAATTTAAAATAATATTCTAACGATCAATTCTTCCAAAAAATTAATTTATCACTTAAAAAATCACCTAAAAAAGGTTTATTTAAAAAAAAAAGTTAAATTGAATTTAAGCTGAATTGTCTAAAATCAATCTAGGCGGTTCAAATTGACAATGAGAACACTATAATATGCTCCCTAGAATCAACCGGTTGGCCTAGAGCGAGAGTTTGAGTCTTATGTATGGATGAATGACTATGGAGAATTGTTGAAAGAGTTTTACTCGGGTTCAACCTAGGTTTTGGAAATAAAACTTAGGTTTTGTTATAACTCTGACAAACACCTTTAAGATTTTTCAGAAGTTATTTAGCATCAAAATCTAGATTTTATCATAAGTAATCCAAACACCCTTATTTTTGTCAAGAAGTTATTCTGCATTAAAATCTAGGTTTTCAATCCAAAACTAAAAAAATGATTTTTTCTAATTTTTCTCTCTTCCCTACCATCATCAATATTTTTCAATACTAATCAATATCCTTAAGTATTTTTTAGTACCTGAAACATTTTTTCAAGATTCGTCATTACCTTGAAATATTTTTCAATATCCTAATTTTTTTTCAAGATCATGAAGTATTTTTTCAATATTCTTAAGTATCTTTTAAATACCCATTAGTACCTTGATTTTTTTTTCAAGATTAGTCCATGCCCTGAAATATTTTTCAAGATCCTAAAATAAATTTTTAAGACCATGAGAAGTATTTTTTTCAGTACCAGTCATTGTTCTTAAGTATCTTTTTAGTACCCGTCAGTACCCAGAAATATTTTTTCAAGATCAGTCATTACCCTGATATATTTTTTCAATATCTTAAAATAAATTTTCAAGATCATAAAGTATTTTTCAGTGCTAGTCAGTACCCTTACGTATTTTAATTTTGTAGATAAATTTATGTAAGTTTTGGTATTTATTATGAAATATAATGTTTATAATATTCAAAATACAACCTTATCCTCTATATGCAATTATACTAAAAGCTAATGTCTTTTTTTGGTAAATTTGACATTGAAAAAGCTATTATGATAATAATATCTAAACACTATTATTTCTATCTAAAAACTATTCTTCAAAAATCATTGTAAATCCTAAAAGTTATTTTTACCCCATAAATCCCAAAAGTTATTCTCCAAAAGCTACATCTAAACGGGTTAAACTTATGTGATTTGACCTACTTTAATTCCAATTAGTTAGAGCTCAATAATACTCTTAAAAGGGGCTAATGTTGCCAAATATTCTATTGTTAATATAAGAAGATTTGGATAATATTTTGGGGATAAGCAAATAAATCAGATTAATATATTTTTTCCCCATGTTTATAAGTTTTGTTTAACCTTGTCATTTACTATCCTAAAGGCTATTTTGATAAAAATAATAATAATAATAATAATAATAAAACTTCAAGATGTATCCCTTTATACTTTTTTAAAAATAAAAGTAGGAAAGAGTCCTAATTCAATTTGACAAGTAGTATATATTACTAGTTTATATTAGGAAAAATTATAATAAAGGATCTAAAAAAATAATATTTATAAAAAAGACCATAAAAATGGTAATTATTTTGAAAGACCAAAAATTACAACATTAAAAAAGAAAGACTAAATTGTCCTTAGTCGATTTCTTATATTCTCTCTAATTAAATCATAATCTTGAGTGATTGATGGATAATGACAAATACAGATCAAATTAGAATCTACTAAGTTGATTTGGAAAAAATACAAGTACGGTCATGCAAAAATTGATTGTAAAAGAGCTGGGTCTAAAGCTTGGCAGGAAATTTAAAACTCATCAGAAAATACAAAAATGGGTTGTCAAAGAAAGTAAAATATGAAGTTCTGGAAAGATAATTGGGTGAGAAAGAGAGGATGTGCCCATATAAGAAATCTAGCTAAGGATAATATTGCTTTTTATTCTATTTTAATATTTTAATTTCTGGTCCTTCAAAATAATTACTATTTTTATGGTCCTTCTTAATAAATATTATTTTTCTTAGGTCCTTTATTATAATTTTTCCTTTTTATTATAAGACATTAACTAATAATTCTCACAAACCAATAAAAACAGTTAAAGTCATTAATTTTGTCCTAAAATTTCATAATTTTCAATATTACCCTACTAATTGCAGTAAACTCTAATATCATATTACTCTGGTTCTATTTATAAGTCCATTTTAACCAAATCTCACATGTCAAGGAGAGCTAGTTAACTCAATAATTGTGGGGTAAATTTTTACCTTTGCCATTATTTATGATTGAGTATTTTTCAACTGTTTCTTCTCTTTTTATCTTTATGAGTACAATTAATACGGGTAAAATTGTCACAATATCATTTATTAGATGAAATTGGACTTATAAATAGGACAAATTTTTTGGTCAAAATAAACTTATAAATAGGACAAGAGTGGTATTAATTATTACTCTCACCTGCTACCCTTATTAATTATAGGCATACACGAAAAAAAAAATTAATACACTTTGGAAACAAGCAAGTGACTTATAAAAAGAACCAAATACACTTGTTAGTTAGTACTCCCTCCGTCCCTAATTATAGGAGCAAATTTTGGAGTTGGTTTTGGTCCTAATTATAAGAGCAAGTTTTAACTTTTGTCAATTTTTTTCCTATAATACCCCTATTTATACTTATTATTAGGAGCATTATATATATGTGTGTTTACATATATATGTATATTTGTGTTTATGTGTGTCAATATATATATGTGTAGATATATGTGTGTGAACACACACACACATATATAAACATATATATGTGTGTGTGTGTAGATAGATCTATATGAATACACATATATGTATACACATGGTTATATAAAAAGCAACTAATATACATAAATAAACTAATATGTCATGGATATCTAACATAAGGCAAATCAGAAACACTTATAATTAGGGCAACTTGTGTCATTTTAAATTTATATAAGGGCATTTTAGGAAAATGAGTAAAATTAACTAATTTAACTCCTCTCCTTAATTCTCCCAAAATCGGTTAAATTACTCCTATAATTAGGGACGGAGGGAGTATCTTATAATAAAAACAAAAGAGAGTAGTTTTCTTTGTCACGGCTTTAATCTAAAACGGTCAAACGCATATCAAAAATTAAGTTATTTCCACACTTGTGCCCAAGAGTCAAGATTCTTGCACAGTTAATGACGACTCATACAACTATTAGCTAGCAGGTATAATAACGTATAAAGAGCATCAAAATCTGTATGCGATACATAATAATTACTACAAAAATGGCTTAGTTATAAAGAAGCTTGTATGGGCTTTTCTGAAATTAACGTTTTAATTGAAATGATTTTATTATTTTGTGAGAAAATTTACATAAGAGCAGTAAAACTATTTCATAATAAAGTTAATTTTAAAAATTCCTTATAAACTTTACATAAATTGGATCATCTCGTGCTCCTCTCTATCTTATACATATTTCGATAATTTTCATAATATCATTACTGCATGTGATGAATATGCATATTTTGCTCTCTTGACTAAAATAATCGGTACATAATGAGCTGCAGTGAGTCAAAGTTTAAAGACTAAATTATAAGTGATTCAAAACAATTGGGATTGTGTTACAACTTAATCAAAACTATAGAAACCAAAAGATTAAGTTTCCCCGATATATTGATTCATATAATGCACAAAATCCTTCAATTAGTAAAAGTTGATTAAATTAGTAAAGACTCGACCTCTATATACCTTACATGTATATGCGGTTTTATTTATTTATTTATTTTTCTGGGTTCAAATCTTATTATTCTGATAAAAATGTTGTTGACGTGTGCTATTTGAATTTTGAAAGTTCACGTAACTCTAGTCACTCACTGTAACATCCCAAATTTTGGGATTTGGAATTTGAATAATATATGGGAAATTTAATTGTGGAATTTTCCCTAAAGTAATTATGAGAATAATTATTTGAAGTTTAGGCTTACTTCTCCCTTAATTTATTTTGGGAAAATAATAATTCAAATAAGGAATAATTTAGGCCTAAAATTTTTAGAAAATTTATATTATATGACCTAGAAGAATCAATTGGGAAAAGGAAAATCCTTATAGGAAATTAAGGATTTAGTTTTTTATGATAATTGCAATTAAATGAGTAATTATCTTAAATTACAAATAGAGTTTTATAGAATATAGAGAGCTTCTAAATTAATCCAACACAGATGAATAACATACCAGCCCATTAACAATCCAATAACCCACTCCAGTTGGCCCAACATGTGACAGGAAGATCATCACAGCAAAACCAGCCCATTCCATTTGACTTCAATTACACCAGAACGCAGCAACTGAATGTAATATCCATCTTTTACCAAAAAATTATGTAATATCCATTAAATCAATACCTTATCTCACACGTCCGAACTGCAACACGAGAGAAAGAAAGCTGCCAGCAAATCCATAAGCCATACTCCCTTAACGTGTAATCTCATTCTCGGCCAGCAAAACCGTCCACACGCAACAGTGCCTCTCGAGTCCCACAATGAATACCTCTTGGTCATTCTTCTTCTCCATCGGTCTATGCTCTGTATATGTTTCTCAGACCATACCCTTAAGCCTCTATAAAACCGTTGCTCCTAGGCTCTCATTCCTTCCCATAGAACAGAGAAAGAAAATAGAAAAAAAAAAAAAAAAACGTAGAGAGGGAGAGACAATAGTTGAGGGAGAGCAAGGCGGAGAAAACAAAGGAGCTCATTGTGCAAGCTTGAGGAATCAACCAAGGTGAGTTCGTTAAGCCTTTTCCTTTTATTCTCAGGGTTATAGTCAGCTGGGTATCTGTCTGATTAAAAGGAAAACTAAGGAAAACAAAAACGTGCTCTGTTATTTGGCTGAAAAACAGAGTGTCTTTCGCTGGTCGGTTTCATAGGAAAACGTAAGAGTTTTTCCTTGAAATTTTGGCAGGAAATAGTAGACATACTAATGTTTAAAACGACCCAAAGAACACGCAAAACGGATGTGTAGAATGAGAGAAATAATTTTCCAAAGTTCAGCCAAAAACCTGAAAGTTGCTGTCATGTGTTTAGATATACATGTTACTGCGCATGGAAAGGGAAGAAAATATGCTGTTACATATATATAACTATAACTGAACGCAACCTTGCTGAAATATATTGTAGCTACATATGAAAATAATAGGAAATTGCTCTCAAACGTGGCTGTCATCATGTGTAAGATACATATGTGTATGCTGCTTGTGAAAGAAGGAGGAGAAAACTTTTAATGTCATATAATAAAATAAGTAGCTTAATGTTTGTATATTTCTATATATGCATACCGATGCCTAAGAAGAGAAATGAGAAGCTATGCTGATATAACAAAAGGGTTGCTGTCATAGTATTTTTAAAGCTTGCTAGAGATAGTTGCTTGCATTGACTCATCAGTACGTGGGAAGAAAAGCTTGTATTAGATAAATAAGTTGCATGTATAAGAAAGCTAATACATATAGTTTGCTGCAGACTTGGAAAAAAAAAAAAAAAAGAAAACTGAGTTTATATATATATACACATTATCGATGCACATATAAGAAGAAAAGTAAGGAAACTAGTTGTGTGTAGATACATATAAAAGCTGATGCATATTAATATATATAACTGCTACACATATATAGATATATATCTATTAAGAACCTTGAGAACCTACTGATTGAAACGCTGCACATTTGTATAGAACCAAGAACTTTTGTTGCATATATATAAAAGGAGAATAAGGATGTTGCTATCATGTTTAACGTTGCAGGCCTGGAAAATATGATAAAAACCAATGTTATTGCATTCGGATATAAAAGAAGGAAAAGCTGTTGTCTTGTACTGATGTGTATATATATATTACCAACACTCTGCATATATAAAAGAGAAAAGGAAAAGGAAATAAATGATAAATTAATAAGGGAAGATTTATTTAAATATGAACAGATTTTATGCATCACTTTAAAGCTCATTGATGTTCATCACATATATGAAGTATATTTTACTTGATGCTAGTGTATTATTAAATTCAGGATTTCTATTTTTATAAATTTGTATGATGAAACATAATGCTTTGGGAAACCATGAGAAACATTAAATCATATTTTATATGATGAATGATATTTGTAAACTCCTAATTAAAGTGTTAGGAGAACCTTGAGAGTTTAAAGTAGTTATAGAAAAATACCAATAGATAGTAAAATAATAATAATAAAATAAATAAATAATTTTATTATTATTAGTAAAAAGGGAATAAATAAAAAAGGGAGTTATTAGTTAATAATAAATAAAAGAGTGTTATTATTAATAATTAAAAAGGGTATAAATGGAATAACAAATCCACCAAGGGTAGGAAGGCCAATAGTGGCAATGACATCTCTTAGGATATTATTAATAAGGGAAATAATGCGGTGATACTATTATAGGATGTCCGAAAAGTCAGAATCGCACCAAAGGTGAAAGTACCGCTAGCTACGCAGACTAAGGTACGAACGCTGCATCGTAACTTTAACTCGATGTGTCTTGTATACTTATATGTGATGAGATGGTTCATAGAGTCATGGACAAGACTAGGTCTTGGGTCATGTACCGTGGCTAAGACTCTGGTCTTAGGTCACCTGTTTATATACATTCACTTTGTGCGGGTTATAGTCATGATAATGCCGTAAGTATGCTTTCCTAGCGCTGAGGACACGTGATCGTGGCACAGGGTAATGTGCAGGCTATTGTTGTGTAGGACTTTACATACTGCTTTGTGCTTATGTCCTGTCTGTGTCACAATATTGTTGTGTAGGACTTTACATACTGCTTTGTGCTTATGTCCTGTCTGTGTCACAATGTTGTTGTGTAGGACCTTACATACGCTCCATGCTTATGTTCGTCTCGTGTCACAATTATCTTATGAGATGTCGTGTTATGTAATGAATATCCTGTCATATATATTGTTTATATTTGAGCATGAGGTTAATCAGTTACCTGAGATTCAATGGGTATTGAATCTCGGAATTTACCTAGCTTCGGGATCCGGAGGATCGGGAGCCGGAGAAAGGGTAAGCAAAGACGCGTAAGGACTCGGCGAGTATTATTTTGGGATAGTATTATGTATAATTTTTGAATAGTTGGATAAATGTACTACCAACTCCGCCGACCGGATACACCACAAAGAATTTTAAGTTGTATCACGCTTATATTCCTCCGGAATTTTAATTAACCAAAGATATGTCCGGGCATATGTTATCGCTACTCATTCGTCCAAACGTTAAGCATGCTCTCACGTTGTGACTTACTCTGATCTGTTAACGCCTTCACACTGATAACTTCACATCAATTAGTCTAATAAGGAATTTAGGACATAAATGGACATCATAATGGACGTAGGAATTAGGGGCGTTACACTCACCAAAGGCCAAATTCACAAAATTTGTTTGATTTTTTTAAAAGAATAAAAGATACACGAAGGTGGTAAGTTTAAATCTAGGGTTAAGGTGTAGATTTGCCAACGAACTATTACCCGAGAGTATTTAACACAAAACTAAATTAAGGGTACCAAAATTACTAATCAACAATTAAAAAGTGAAAAAACACAATGAAGGTGTAGATTAGCCAACGAACTATTACCCCGTCATTGTCTTGGTGTCTCCGTCTTCCATTGACTGTCACAATGTTGGTAACTCCAAAGCTTCCATTGTTGCTCGGTGTTCCACTCACCCTCTTGAACTCATCAAGGTCCATATGCAACTTCAGGGCGAGAATTACGCACCGAAACCAAATCCAGCAATCCACAGCTTTCGACCGGCACGTGTCTTGCACCCTGATTTCATCCCTCTGATGCCACAAGTAGCAGCTGTTGCTGCTACAGTGCTTGCTCGCATGAGTCCCATCTATGTTGGTGTTTGGCTTATCCAACAAGAAGACTTAACCGCTTTTTTCTCCAGCAATGTCTCCGCCACCGTCCTTCGCCGTGCCTCATATTTTAACGTAATTGTGATAGTTGTTTTTTTTAAAAGTTATTTGGTACTTTTTTTTTCACTTTTTAATTGTTGATTGATAATTTTAGTACCCTCAATTGTTTTTTGTGTGGATGTTCTCAGCAATAGTTCGTTGGCAAATCTGCACATTAACCCTTAAATCTAATGTGAGAATTTTATTGGTAGATGATTTGTAATCATGTCTATAATTCTGAGTCTTTATGATCGTGGTGAATTTCTGATACCTAACTCATATATACTGTATGTTACAAAAGAAAAGGAAAACGATTTAATTTGCAGAATGCACCTTGAATTTTTGAACCATCAAAATCATAAATGTACGTAGCACCTAAAAAAACTTGAATGTGTTTCACACGTTTAATTTGTTATAAATGTTTTGTTTCATGCTTCACAACACCACGTAACTGGCACAACAATGCAAATAGATACAATAAGTGTTTAATATATTTTCTTATAATTTTTATTTTATATTTAGCTGTATTTATATTTTTCACTTGAGACTAATAGCATGTATTTATATTTTTATTCATTGAATACATCTAATTAAATGTTTTTAGTATCTACAGGTTTTTCAACATTATATTGACTCTTTATTTTTTTCAATTTCAATTTTAATATTTATTTTAAAGTTTTCAAAATATATACAACATATGTGTGTGTAGGATTAAGGTACAAAAATACCCATAAATTTTTTTTTTTAAAAAAAAGTGTACCACTACCATAAACTTTTTTAAACTCTGTTAAATATTTTAACTTGAACCGTTAAAGAGGGAATATTTGATTGTGAATGGTGACATGGACATTGAGTTGGGTCAATTAGAGTCTACATGTCAGTCTAAACACACACACACACATTTGTTTTATATTTCATTATATTTTTATTTTTTATGCCTTTTAGTGTGACAATAAGGAACTAGAAGAAATTAAAAGGCCAAAAAAATAGATGATAAAATATAAAACAAATGTATGTGTTTAATCAGTAGAGTAGATTGAGACTGACACGTGGACTTTGATTGACCGAACTCAGCGTCCATGTCACCTTTCAAAGTCAAACACTCCCTTTTTAACAGTCAAAGTTAAATGACTTAACAGAGTTATCACTCTTGCACCCTTTTTTAAACTTTATAGTCATCTTTACATTAAAAAAAAATATGGTGGGGGTGAATTTTTTTAGAGAAAATTAGTAGGTATTTTTTCAACTTGATTTATATTCTTTACATTTATTTTATAACTAAACTTACTTTCAGCTTATATCATTCAAATGAAATTCAGTTTATCAAATTTAATTTTTATAACAACCTATCAAAATTTAAATCATTTAAAAATAATTGACTTTTATCCCAACTTCATTTTTTAAAAGCTAATAATGGAGATAAAGTCATAAAACTCATTTTTGCAATTTTTTTTTCTTTTTTTATACAAGAGGAAATTAAAAGAACTAGATAGATTACATAAGGATTAAATCCCAGCTTTTTAAGAGAAATCAGTTCCAGTAAAGATTTCCTGTAAAGATTCAGGACACGAGTCGAGAAATTCTAAAGCCATGATACCTCTCTTAGCAAGCAAATCAGCCACATAATTTCCTTCTTTAAAGATGAAATCAAACTTCAGATCCCAGGCATTCCTGCTGTATCTCCAGATTTGCCAGCAAAGGAGATCTCCATTCTCCACCATATTCGGCTTTCCCCGCATTAATCATCTGAACAAGATGTTTTGCATCTGATTCAACAATCACCCGATGAAAACCCAGGTACCTGTTATTCACTCATGAGCCTATTAATCTCTCATATCAGGTCCATGCTTGCTAGAGACTGGCTGGTAGTTCTGTGTTTTGCTCCTCGCCAATGTTTTTAGCTAACTTGGGTTTGTCTAAATCAAGCTTTCTCTTCTCAAAAAAAAAAAAAATCTAGCTTTCTAAGAGTATGGGTTGATCAAGAGTTGAGTTTTTGGGATTGTTCCCCTTTACTTTTTAATTTCCTTTGTATGTACTTTGGCCTCTAGGTTCTAGCCATCCTTATTATCAAAAAAAATAAATAAATAATAATAATAATACACTCATGAGAACATCGGATAAAATTGAAAGGATAAGGAAAACAGAGAAAATGATAGATGGGTGAATAACAGGTAATATTATAACTCGTACAATACAAGAAAAGTTGATATTCAAATTCATAATTGAATTTGTGAGCTACTTGTTTGAAGAAAAGAAGTGAGAAAAAATAAACAACAGAAACAAAGCGTGAATAGTGCTCCATTTCTATGTCTTGTGCTAGACCTTGTGTATAATAGACCACTGGTAGTTAAAAACTCGTTTTATCACTACGATTTTACGTTTTTACGATTTTTTTTCATTAAAACAATTTTACTAATTTTCCTAACGTTTTTGTATTTTTACGATTTTTTTACGTTTTTACTACATTACAATTTTACGTTTTCACTACTATGAATAGGACTGTTCATAAAACCCGAAACCTGGTCCAACCCAGGGGAAGAAAAAAACCCAGACCAAGTCTAAGAAAAGAATGAGCAAGATGGATCAGATTCAATTGGCTTGGTTTCTCAAACGAGAAAAATCGCTCAGTAATTTCAGCTTCGATCATCTGGGGAAATAATCATCACTTCCATCGCTAATCGCTATTCAAGGAGACACAAATCATATCCAGACAATTACGACTTCACACATGTAAACAAAAATAAATTTTCTGGGTACAATATACCAGATCAAATAGATAGTAATATACACACATCATAAAGAGAGAGAAAATAACGAAATTATTATTGTTTAAGAAAACAAATCGATAATTTATTTAAAAACGGTTAGAAATGAAGAGAATGAGGAGATGGATCAGATTCAATTGGCTTAGTTTCTCAAAAGAGAAAAATCGCTCAGTTATTTCAGCTTCGATCATCTGGGGAAATAATCATCACTTCCATCGCTATTCAAGGAGACACAAATCATATCCAGACAATTACATGACTTCACACATGTAAACAAAAATGAATTTTCTGGTTACAATATACCAGATCAAATAGATAGTAATATACACACAGAGAGAGAAAAATTAACGAAATTAATATTGTTTAAGAAAACAAATCGACAATTTATTTAAAAACGGTTAGAAAGGAAGAGAATGAGGAGATGGATCAGATTCAATTGGCTTGGTTTCTCAAAAGAGAAAAATCGCTCAGTTATTTCAGCTTCGATCATCTGGGGAAATAATCATCACTTCCATCTCTATACAACACAGGGAATAAGATCGCCAAGCAAAAAAAAAAAAAGAAACACTAATCCTGGTCAAGAACAGAATTGAATTCCTTCGAGTTTGGGCGAAGGGGAAGAGGAAATGAGAATTTAAACAAATATAAAAGTAAGGTAGAGAATTTCCCGTTGGTGCAATAGGAACTGACACGAAGGCTAAGCAGAACACATAGTATTGCAGATCGGAGAATTATAGCGTCAGCTCATACCAGAACCCACAGAATGCAGAGCACAGGTAATCAGTAAATTGACGCAATATTCAAACAACCAAATAGAAACAGAACCAGAATCCTAAATGAAAATCAAAACTAAACATACAACAGGGAAAAAACTTGAGCCGAAGGCGACCGTAAGGATGAAAGGAGGTGAAGCTGCTTATAAAGGGAGAACTCTTTCACCGATGAAACCCTAATTTGATAGTGGGCTTTGGACCGAAGAAGAAAACCCGAAACCAAGTGTGCGCGATTCGGTTCACGGCCGAGATCGAGCCACGCGTACAGCATCGTTTGGGTTTTAGCAAATAAATAATTTTTAGGTTCTTTTTCAATCTTTTCAAGAAATAATAGTATAATACTCATCCTGCCCGAACAGGAATGCAAAATTTTTATTTTATCTCATATATCTATGATTTTTTAAACTAATTTTCCTTAAATATATAATGATAAAAATATTTTAGAGAGATCATAATTCATATCACACATTAACTTTTACAAAACCTATTTTTTTTAACGAGGTTACAAGTGGGAAGAGACTCACGATCTCCCATTTAAAGAATAACTCTTATATTAGTCAATTACAAAGTCATTGACTAAAAAACATATTTTCAAAATCAATTAATTTATAAAGTGCTGGCATAAATCAGTTTATTTTTAACAATTTAACATTTTATGTTTTGTTATATGAAAGATTTTTCCCGTAAAACATAAAATTATTTATTTTTGGTCATTTGTATATAAATTAATGTAATAATAACTAATCATCTAGTATTCGATCGGGCCAAAAAACAAAACTAATCATCTAATAAAATGAATTATCGCTTCAAGGATTAAGAAATTTACTCACTTACTAGAGTTTTACTTCTCAAAGCTCCGAGGATTAAAAAGAGATCAAGATGCCATTTTGCGTACAAGATTATAGTTCATATAGTAAAAGATATGGTAGGGTAACCAACACAAAATTCGTCCAACGGTAAAGCCCTACTAAATCTCTTTTGGTCTTGGGTTCAAACTCTAAAAAAGACACATATGTTGAAAGAGACGACCATGAACCCGAACCAGATATTAGATAATAATATTAAAAAATTGTGATTGTGCTTGTCAATATCCATGGTGATTGTGCTTTTGGTTCTAACGTCCCCGAGTCTCTTTGGAGCACTTATTCATTACTTGTCCTGAGGCCAAGACTATTTGGTTTGGAGGTTTAAACATTTGGTTTCATTTTGCCTCCTTTGGTGCTTTTAAGGATTGGTTAAAAGAGACTATGTTCCAATTGCATCAAGATAATCATCATTTGATGCTTACTAGCATTGTCAACGTGATATCTGATATCTACGATCTCGATGAAGAGAAATAACTTAATTCATCAAGGGGGGTTCAATGTGCCCTTTATCTTTAATCAAGAAAGTTGATATGCAATTACCTTTGTTTTAATAGATTTTTCTACTGATAATGTTTCTTCCAAAACACAGACTATAAATTGTGAAGCAATCTATTATCAAAGTGACCTTCTATTGATAGGATGGATTGTCTTTATGGATAAATTCAAAGAAATGGGAAATAAATTTTGTAAGGTATGCATTAGTTTTGAAGGACAATTTATGACTGCCATCAAATAGAAGAAAACCATAAGAGCAATTTTTTTTGCTCTTATGTGCTTAGAGCTGCCTTATCATGGATTATTCAATCTCCTTTCTATTTAGACAGTCCATAGCAAGAGTTGAAAGTTATATGCCTGAAGAAACTCTTTCTCCCATAAAAAAGAGCAATCATCTCATCATCTAACTGCATCTACTAGGATATATTTCCTCCTTATTTTCAATAGGATTTAATTACTGCAGAATTTAAATTACATTTTAAAACTTTTCTTAACTTTTGTTTTACTGTCTAGGTTGACATGGGAGGTGTAGAGTCTTTTTGTACTAATTATTATTTTTATGTGGAATGCATTTTCCCCTTTTCAAAATAAAAAGATTTAGAAAAGTCAAATTTCATTGTGTTATTTTTATATAAACAAAGAGAAAAAGTCAAGTCAAATTTCTCAAGACCTTAATATTGACTGTAACTTCTCAAGACCTTAACATTGACTGTATACCTCGAGTAAAATCTTGATAATACTTCTCAGAATTTTGAGTACTTATTTTTTTACTTCAGTTTTGAGTACTTTCCCATTTTATTTTATTTTTAATTTCTTCAAAATCTTGTTATGGAAAATGAACACTGCAAACCCATGAAGGTGATCATCCAAAACAGAAACAGGAATGAATGGCGGCAAACTGCATACACAAAAGGCACCAGAAGCAGATGCCTTGAACATTGCACTTTCCGATATTCTCTCTCTCTCTCATCCTCTCTCACCACACAGCCACGAAGAAGAAAGGAATGATGCGATACCTAAAGCTCCGTGATGGTAAACACTTGTCTTCTACTTTGAATCTCTTCTCCAAAAAAGTGCTCTCATTCCTTTCCTTTTCTTCCCTCCCAGTATGTTCCTTCTCCAATTCCTCCCCAAAATCGCTACTTTGTCATTTTATCCCCACAATCACACAAACACCAGAAACTCCATCATCATCAACTTCTCTATAAATTCACACGCATTTCTATCACCCTAACAAATCATACCCATAATCTTCCTCTTCTTGGGTTCTCAGACCTTGTTAGGTCACTGATCAAATGGCTTCTTCTTCTTCTTCTTCTGCTTCAGCCCCTGCTTTGAAACGAACAAACTCGATTGCAGATAACATGCCTGATGCATTGCGTCAGAGTAGGTACCATATGAAGAGATGTTTTGCCAAGTACCTTGAAAAGGGAAGAAGGATCATGAAGCTTCACCATTTGATGGAGGAAATGGAGCTAGTCATTGATGATAAGGCTGAGAGGAACCAAGTCTTGGAGGGCAATCTTGGCTACATATTGGGTTCTACACAGGTTTAGTTTTGCTTTTCTTCTTCAATTCATCCTCTGGTTCTTTGTTTTTCTGATGGACATTGAAGGAGATGGTAATGGTGTGTGAAACTTGATGCTTTTGCAGGAAGCTGTTGTTAGCCCACCATATGTTGCCTTTGCAATAAGGCGAAATCCTGGGATTTGGGAATTTGCTCAAGTCAGCTCTGAGAACCTCTCTGTTGTGGAAATCTCCTCCACTGATTACCTCAAATTGAAAGAATCAGTTTATGATGAAAATTGGTATGTCTCATATCCTCTTCTTCTGAATGTTTTCTTGGGTTTGGCTCATGCTTCGTTATATCCCTATTTGCTGGATCTTTTTAATGATGACACTTTTAAAGTTTTTTCACTGTCCTCAAAGTACATTATTTTCTCAGACCTTCATTACTATGTGATATTGTCATCTGTGTGTCTTGAATTGAATCTCACCTTTTTAAATTAATGGTGGAGAAATGAGGTGAAAGGAGCTTTAGGATTACGCCAATGCAAGTATAAAGTTCTTGTTCTCTGTTTTTCTTTTTTTACCAAAAGACCATTTGAGTTGGACCACCAAGAAATGAGGAAGGTGAGGAATAATTTTGGACAAAAAAAGACGGCAGAAATTTAATCAAGTCAGATTCTGCCGTACTTTTGTAATCTTTTGGTTCTCCAATTTTTAACTTAATTTAATATTAAAATTTGGTCGCTTGATTTAATATTAAATTTACTTTTGTCGACTTAATTTTTATTATTCTAAATTTGGCCCCCTGTTATTTCTTTTCAATTTCAATTTTATTCTTTAAATTTTAATTTGGTCCTTTCATTTTAAAACACCAAAATAACAACTTTTAAAAAAAGTTATACCTAATCTGAGCAATTTCATAAAATTTTCCTATTTCATCGATGAGTTCTTCTTGGTAACTTACGCCTATCCTTTGCAGAGCTGTTTTACGTGTGTGTCTGGGTGTGTTGGGGGTAGGGGCCAGCATGTGTGTGTGTGTTGGCCAGTAAAGTGTGTGTGGGGTTGGGGGGTTTAGAGGCCTAAGTTCAAAGCAAGAGAGGCGCTGTTTCCGATAGGTAGTGTAAGCTTCTGTCAGCGCCATAGTTTTTGCCAAAACGTCATTGATACAAGCTTTATTTTTATTTTGAAAAAATTTTGAAATCTCTCAGATTAGGTATAATTTTTGTTAAAAGTCACTTTGGTTTTCTTTCATTTTATCCTGGTTTATAATCTAACTGATCGATAGTTTTCATTTTATTTCATCGATGAGTTCTATATAACTTTATAATAGAGCAGTTTCATTTGATAGTGTTCCATAAAGCTTGTTTGGCAAATTTCAAAATTTAGGTATTGGTAAAAGTTTATCAAACACTTTAAAATGTCCAGAAGCTATTATACACCCATACTATGGTTTTGGTTTTACCTAGGTTTTGAAAAAACTACTCCTCCTCTCCGAATTATAGGACATATTTAATCGCTTTTGGGGAGATTAAGGAAAGAAGTTAAATTAGTTAATTTTACTTATTTTCCTAAAACGCTCTTATATAAATTTAAAATGACATAAATAAAAGTGAATCAACAACTGCCACATACCTCTCCAATCTAGAACTTTTCTTTCACACACTATCTAATTGAAAAATGGTCTTGCTATATATACATATATTGTATGTATACATATATATGCACACACACAAAAATATATATGTATGTGTGTGTGTTTATATATGTACACATACAAAGATATGTGTGTGTATTTGTGTGTAGACACACACACATATACATACATACATACATATATGTACACATATACATATATGTGTGTGTGTCTATATATATTTTTGTACACACACACACATAGATACACACACATACACACATATATCTAAAAGTTTCATTTATTGGAAGAGTCTATACTCTTGCATACATATATACCAAAAATCAAACACACTTGAGAAAATAAAATAGGGTATTTTAGGAAGAAATCGACAAAGATTAGAATGTTGTCTTATAATTAGGACCGAGGAGTATTTTTTAGATTTTTGTCTCTCCTCTGTCATCATCGTATTTTTTTAGTAGCATCCTTAAGTATATTTTTAGTACCGTCAAGACTAAATATTTTTTCAATATCAATCATTACCCAAAAATATTTTTCAATATCCTTAAGTATATTTTTAGTACTAGTAAATACCCTACATTTTTTTAAAGATTAGTTAGTACCTGAAATATTTTTTCAAGATCCTAAAATAAATTTTTAAGTCCATGAGAAGTATATTTTTAACATCAATCGTATCCTTAAGTATCTAATACTTGTCAGTGCTCAAATATTTTTTTAATATCCTAAAATAAATTTAGCAGCAACTTGGAAGGATAACATCGAGAGATAGAAATACAAAGAAATTAAGAGGCTAAATTGGAACAAAATAAAAATGAGAGATGAAATTAAATTTAAAGCATAGTTGAGTTAGGAAAAGCTTGGAGCCAATAGAAACATAAAGAGTAAAAGAAAAACTCAAGATAAAGATAATGAAAAAAAAACTAAAACTAATTGATATTAACAAAGGAAAATGAAATATTAAATAAAATAAAAAATAATATAGAAATATAAATATCCCTATAATATGCATGATAAATTAGACCGTGGATTTTTGTATTACATGAAGTTTGAGATGAACTATTATATTGTTTATAGCTTATATATATTGCGAAAATCTGCAAATTATATTATAAATATTGATATTGATATGCTGCCAGGTTCATGCCTCCCAGTTAATAATCTTTAGGATATCAAAACATTTATTAAGTACTCATAAGATAAAGGAATAATAATAATTTATTAAAAACCATTCTGGCTTTGGCAGGGAAGAATTTCTTCTTTACAATCTGAGTGAATTGAAGATCTTGTGTCATGGTCATATAGCTACTAGCTTGTTGATGGTTAACTTGGACCTATATTGCAGGGTAAATGATGAACATGCTTTTGAAGCAGATTTTGGAGCATTTGACTTCCCCACTCCTCATTTAACCCTTCCTTCTTCAATTGGAAAAGGAATGAACTTTGCTTCAAAGTTCTTATCTTCAAAGCCAAGTGGGAAAGTGGAAAAAACACAAGCTTTAGTTGACTACTTGTCAACACTAAGTCATGGGGGACAAGTGAGTGCAATAACATGAAATAGAACCAAACAAACTTTTTCCAACTAGTAAAAAAAACTTTGCTGTAATATATTTCATCCACGTTCATCTTTTTCCTTTTTCTATTCTGAAATGGCAGAAGTTGATGATAAATGACACGCTGAACTCAGCTGCAAAGCTTCAATTGGCACTAATAGTGGCAGACGTGTTCCTGGCAGGACTACCTAAGGACACTCTGTATCAGAATTTTGAGCTAAGGTAAGCGCTCTCTCTATTTTTCTGTTACAACAACAATAAAGCCAAACAACCTCTCCGATTGGGGGTAAGGCTGCATACCATAACCCACCTAGTAACAGTGGTGGGAGCCTTGTGCACTGTGTTACCTTTTAATTGAGCTCAATAGTGTCATTTGATGTTGTAATGTAAGACAAATTTTTATTCACAGGTTCAAAGAATGGGGTTTTGAGAGAGGCTGGGGTGATACTGCAGAGAGAGTGAAGGAGACAATGAATATTCTGTCTGAAGTACTCCAAGCACCGGACCCGAAGAATCTTGACAAGTTCTTTAGCAGAATTCCGATAATTTTCAATGTGGTGATCTTCTCTGTTCATGGTTATTTTGGACAAGCTGATGTCCTTGGCTTGCCAGACACCGGTGGTCAGGTAAAAATATATATTGTTTTCATGTGTTTGGTTTCAGACTCTTCAATCAAGATATAATAAGTGGATGTATCTCTTACAATTCAGCATTATATGGTTGAGCATTTCATGTAATTTCCACTACATGTTTAGGTTTTAAGACCAAACAAACTTAATGGGGTTCAATTTGGAACAGGTAGTTTACATCTTGGATCAAGTAAGAGCTCTGGAAGCAGAGTTGCTTCTCAGAATTAAGCAGCAAGGCTTAACTGTGAAGCCTCAAATTCTCGTTGTAAGTTTCACAAGTTGCAAAGGAATTGGTTATCTTAGTACATGAAGCAAACTGTTTACTTTATGACCTTGTTCTCTTGACAGGTTACAAGGCTCATACCTGATGCGAGAGGAACCAAATGTGATCAAGAGTTAGAACCAATCATTGAAACCAAACACTCCCACATTCTACGTGTTCCTTTCGTCACAGAAGAAGGGGTCCTTCGTCAATGGGTTTCTCGCTTTGACATTTATCCATATCTTGAGAGGTTTACACAGGCAAGTGTATCTGTTCTTTACATTACCATGTGGATTTTCCTATTGAATAATGACCTTCCCTTCTGGTAACCATTTTTTTGGTCATACTTAATAGGATGCTACAACAAAGATTCTAGAGCACCTTGAAGGGAAACCTGATCTTGTTATTGGAAATTACACTGATGGGAATTTGGTTGCATCTCTTATGGCTAACAAACTTGGAATAACTCTGGTTAATATCTCTTTCTTCTCTGCTTAAAATTGTTGTCCAAATTTTTGTCATATGGACTAACTCTCGGATACTTTGAAACCAGGGAACTATAGCTCATGCTTTAGAGAAGACAAAGTATGAAGATTCAGATGTGAAGTGGAAGGAGCTTGATCCCAAGTATCATTTCTCATGCCAATTCATGGCTGATACAATTGCAATGAATGCAGCAGATTTCATCATCACCAGCACATACCAGGAAATTGCTGGAAAGTATGCTCTTCAATCTTCTAATAGTGTGTTTGAAATAGAAAATCCTAAATACCCAAAAATTTTAAACAAGATACTACCTGTAGTCCTTAATATAAATTCTACGCAACTAATTTGGATAGATTAAGAAAATTTGTTATTCGTCAAAATGTGTGTTGGTTGCCAACGAAGGTTGGTTTAGCTGGTAGAGAGATTGGCTCATAACCATAGGGTTGTGAATTCAAATCCTATTGATATGAGGACCATATTGGTAGGCGATCTGTAAATACTTATATAAGCGCTTTTTGAGCTCGGATGCATGCCTTGGCTCTTGTGAGCCCCGAGACCCAACTCATGTAAGCTTTTTTGCACAAAAAAATGTGCATTGGTTTCCTTAAAATACCCCCCTTAAATCATTAGCACTGGAACTACCTCTTAGTGCAAACTCCCTTAACATGTACAATCAATAGGGATAGTTTAGAAAAATTGATAAATGTGGGGAATAAAATGGATTAAGGTTTTATATTTAAGATCAAATCCAACCTTTCAAGTAGCTCTGATATTAAGGACTGGAGGTAGTAATTTAAAAAAATGAGTTATGCCAGTGTTTGGCACTTGACAGACACTTGCACTAAACATGGAAAGTGATGCTAAAATTACGCATGCATACTTGAAACTTGCTAGTACTATGATATTAGTTGCCCATGCTTCTTAGCTCAAGAGGTAGTACTAGATATATGCTAATTTATAGAAGTTGTTATCTGCAGCAAAGATAGACCTGGACAATATGAAAGCCATGCTGCGTTTACACTTCCAGGCCTCTGTAGGGTTGTATCAGGAATAAACGTATTTGATCCCAAATTCAACATTGCTGCACCTGGAGCTGACCAGTCTGTGTATTTCCCTTACACAGAAAAAGACAAAAGACTAGCTCAATTTCACCCTGCCATTGAAGAGCTACTTTATGGTAAAGTGGATAACAATGAACATATGTAAGTGACTCTTGTTACTCTGCATATACATTTAAAATTGGGTTAAGGTGCAAATCAACCTTTACTAAACGGTTAACATGGCCATGGCATTTTTGCCTCATTTTGAAACCTTCTTGTGTACTTTTGCACCCAAGGAAAATTTATGGTGTTAAGTGCATATGGGGAAATACTTTTGGGAAGATTTTCACCTTAACTGATTCAAATGTGAATTGCCATGTCATTTTCCCCCTTCAAAATGATGAACCTTTACCTGTGAAATTATTTGTGGAAACAGTGGATCATTATCAGACAGGAGAAAACCTATAATCTTCTCAATGGCAAGGCTTGATGTTGTGAAGAACTTAACTGGGTTAGTTGAGTGGTATGGGAAGAACAAGAGATTGAGAAACTTGGCAAACCTGGTCATAGTTGGAGGCTTCTTTGACCCTTCAAAATCCAAAGACAGGGAAGAAATGGCAGAGATTAAAAAGATGCATGCTTTAATTGATAAGTACCAGCTAAAGGGTCAATTCAGATGGATTGCTGCGCAGACTAACCGGCATCGCAACGGGGAACTCTACCGGTGCATTGCTGACACCAAGGGAGCTTTTGTGCAGCCTGCTTTGTATGAAGCTTTTGGACTTACTGTTATTGAAGCAATGAACTGTGGCTTGCCCACTTTTGCTACAAATCAAGGAGGTCCAGCTGAAATCATTGTTGATGGAATCTCCGGGTTCCATATTGATCCCTTACATGGCGACGAATCAAGCAACAAAATTGCTGATTTCTTCGAGACTTGCAAAGTGGATTCATCTCACTGGACCAAGATTTCATCCGCTGGGTTGAGGCGCATAAATGAATGGTAAAAGACATCATATTATAGTGTATCTACGCAATAGTCAAAGTCTTATGGATTTGTAATAAATGGCTTGTTTTGCAGCTATAACTGGAAAATTTATGCAAATAAGCTACTGAACATGGGAAGCATGTACACTTATTGGAGGACAGTGCATAAGGAGCAAAAAGAAGCAAAACAAAGATACATCCATATGTTTTATAACCTTTTGTTCAAGAATTTGGTAAGAAAATAATATATAGTTGATTCTTAAAAAAAACCCCAAAACATTCAGATCAATATTTCCATGTAATATGGTTGATGAGATTCTAAGAAATTTTCTGATATGTCTATGTCACCCAGGTAAAGACTGTGCCTCTTCCAAGTGATGAACCTCAAAAACCAGTTACCAAGCAACAGACTGTTAAACAACAGGGCACAAGGCATGTCAAATCATTATGATAATCTTTTTTTACCAACTTGAGTTTATTACATTGAATCTGATTTTCATTGGAAACTAGTCATTTTTATTGATCCAAGCTTTCTTTTCATTTTTTTGGTTTTACTTCTTTCTTTGGCTGCACCAGACGTGTACAATCCACATTGTCAAGGTTAGACTAAAAATATTGATTCAGTTAAGCTCATGAATTTTGAATTCAAGGTGTGATAGTTCACTGAAGCAATTTCTTTGTTCTTTTTACAGGTTATTGGGAACTTGAAGGTCTCAGGAACAAAGCAAAGAAATTGCTTGGTGCATATTGTCACACTGGATTCATACATGTCTTTTATATTATTATTTTTCAATCATTAAACACACAAGCTTTGTAATTATTGAGATATTGGCAAAAGGGATTTAGTGTCATCAAATCAATAAAATACACTTGAAATTGGAACAGAGCTCTGAAAAAAAAAAAAGAAATTGGAACAGAGCAATAATTATAATCACCCCGATGGTCCTGGCACTAGATTAAAGCCAAAAAATTACTTGGGAATATAAATTAACCCACCAATATTTAAATTTAAATTAGGGGATTGTTTGTACCAATTACTCTCTTTCGTCCTAATTATAGGACATATTTATCTAACTTTAGAGATATTAAGGATAGTAGTTAAATTACTTAATTATATTTGTTTTTCCAAAATGCCTTTATTCAAAATTTAAAATGACATCCAGTTATTCTGATTCTTCTGTTCTTTGTTGGACCTCTATTACCTCGTACACAACTTCTCCGAGCTCTCACACAGGTCGACGTAGTCAATCTCCCTCAACAACTTCTGGCCTACTCTTGGAGGTTGTAAGTGTAATTTAATAGTAATGTCATTATTAAATATGAAAAAAAATTGCTCAAAATTATTTTATTAAAAAAATAAAAAAGAAAGAAAATATGTGACATTAATAAGTTGCAAGCATTACTTACTTTATAGAATATATATGTGCATTATTAAATTATTATTTTGTTTAATTATTATTGAGAAAGTATCAATAGGGTTATTTTGGGAAGAAATTGATAAAAATTAAAACTTTGTCTTATAATTAAGATCAAGATTAACTCTTAAATGTTGTCCTATAATTAGAACTGGAGGAAGTATTACTAGTTTTGTTAAAAATAGTATTATAATGGTCGACCAACAAATGGTCGACCAGTTGATTTTTCTCTGTTGGCAAGATTGAGATATGATTGAAATTTGGATACTAGCTCCGGTGTTTAATAATTAATATAGGAATAAGATAATTAATTTGCATCATAAAATATATTTTTCACTAAGTACATGAGGTAATATTTTTGGGATTCAGCTTCTCTCCACTGCCACTATCATCCGCTGCTGTCCGTTGCCTCCGCTGCCTTAAAACGACCGTGTTTTATTCTAGATGAGTGGCGAATGAGACACGTCACACGATACGAGGGAAGGAAAAAGCTAAGGGGCATTGTGATGTCAAGCCCAATGCCCGGATGGCTCATTCATTGTTTTGAATCAATTTTTTGTGTAAAAATAAAATTTTATTTATGAGATCAATAATAGGGAAAATCCCAAAAAATACTATTGGAACTTTAAAATCAAAAGTAGGTGATTTTTCAATAAAATGAGTTGTCAATTATTTTATTGTTCTTGTTAATCTTATTAGTGTTGTTGTCCATAGAATTTTGAAGTTCAAATGACATTTTTCAATCATTTTCCTTAAATAACAAGTAATTTCTATTTTTATAAATGCTATATTAGGAAAAAACACCAAAAAAATATTACTTGAACTTCAAAATCTCAAATCACCAATCCCCAACTAAAATGAGTTGTCAATTATTATACTCTTGTAGTTAATACTTGTAGGCAGCAAGACTGATTTGAGATTCTGAAGTTTATGTGGTATTTTCCTAAAAGTAAAATTGGACTAAAAAAAATATTTTAGGATGTTAAATGCAATTGAGACAATACTTTAAGATATTGAATGCAAGGTTGAAATTTCATCGAAATTGGACAAAAAAATTATTTTAGGATGTTAAATGTAATTGAGAAAATACTTTAAGATATTGAATGTAAGGTTGAAATTGTGTTGTTTTCAAAAGTATGAGGGTAAAATTGCTTCTAAAAAGTAAGGAAAAAATTGCACAAAACTTATTTAATTTTAATTTATATACTCCCTTTGTTCCTGATTGTTAAAAACATTTAACCGAATCTATCTTGTGATTCAAAGTGACGGCTAAGAACAATAAATGTGTTAAAATTGTAACTTTTTTTTTAAAGAAATTCCCTTGTTTATGAAAAGAGAGAGAATAAGAAAAGTAGAAAAAACAGAGGTAAATGTGCAAAAATACACATGTGTTTTACTCGAGAGCGCCACAGACCAAATGTTTTTGGGTGCAAAAATACATATGTGGTTACAATTTAGGACCAAAAGTCGGACGTTAAAATCTAACTTAACAAGTGTTAATTTTGGGGCGGGCCCACACTATTTTTATGAAAATACCAAAATACCCCTAATTTGTTTTTTTTTAAAAGGAACCCCCCGCGTCAAGCTCTCATCTGAACCCCCAGCTCTCGATCTGGATCTGACACCCCCCCTCAAGCTCTCGATATTATTGCACCAGCATCTGAAATCGATTCCTCCTAGTATTTTCAACCTTAGTTTCATGGAGATCCGATCGAGAAGGATCGCGAGGCGAAGAATTTTCAGGTAAGATGAGAGTTGTGAGATAAAGATGTATATGTATTAACTAAAGAGTATAGCAATGAACAACTCATTTTAGTATAAGATCATTGATTTGGGATTTGAAGTTCAAATGGTAATATCTTTTCTTTTCCCTAATATAAAATTTATAAAATAGAAATTACTTATTATTTAGGGAAAATTGGGGAGAAGGACCAAGGAAAATAATTATTTATTAATAAGGACCTTAAAAATTGTAATTATTTTAAAGGACAAAAGATTAAAATATAAATATTTAGTTACAAAATTAAACCTCATTAGACTCCCTATATTTTCTCTAATCCCATCTCAACTATTTACCGGTTAGTTATCAATTAAAGTTCCTTCCTTAAATGTGTTCTTAAATTGAATTGACTTTTATTCAGATATTGAGATTCCTATGATATTGACAGTTTATTTTAGGGATTTATTGTTTAAGAGTTTTAAATTTTATTTTTTATTTTTATAATATTCCTGTTTTTTCTAGATGTTTTTCATGAAAAAGTACATATTTTTAAAAGAAATATATTATAAAATATTTTTTAGTGATTTTTAAAGTTTTTGAAAATCCAAATTGAGAAAGAGGTAGATTTCTAATTATTTATAGATTTTAGAAGCTATTTTAACTTAGGTAACTTTTAAGATAATTTGATATGTATGAGAAAAAAATATCATAAAAATATTGAGTTGTATAAGTTTTCTTTTATCAAATTTATATGGAGATATCATGAAATTTGATAACCAACCGTGAAACATTAGGGAAGGTTAATTTCATAATTTTAATTTTAATTTTTGGTCTTTGAAAATAATTATAATTTTTAATATCATTATTAATAAATATTCTGTTTCCTTGACCCTTTTCCCTAATTCTCCTTATTATTTATATTATAAATACAATTTTATTTTTTTACAAAAAAAAAAAAGGATAAAAAACCATTGAATTAGCCAATCAGGCATTGGGCTTGATGTCACAATGCTCCCTTTGCTTTTTTCGTCCCTCATGTTAGAGCTGGTAAAACGGGTCAAGCTCGTCGAACCTTTGTTTAGGCCTTTCTATCATGAGGGTGGGTTTTGAAAATTTGGTGCTAAAATTGCTGAAAAGACCCTTCCTCACTAAACAACAATTAACCATAATATTTTCATAAAATCGATTAACAAGTTATTAAGAAAAACATTTTTCTTTCATAAAATCGGCACATCGGAGTCCAGGGCACATATTTTGCCCACAAACTCACTACAAAAAAGTTACAACTCTGGGCACAATTATCGAACAGAAGAATACACAGCCCACGAGTTTTACAACACCAAATCCACAATAGAGGGTCTACACCAAAACATTTACATACAAGTTTTGATTATGGATCCACCAAAATATTATAGTGTAAAACATAAAGCCTTTGGTTTAACAATAAATAAATAGTCATCCCAAAACCGCTAATATAGTATTTTTATGACATGTGGGACCTAAATGGCAACATATAAATCATACAACATCGATACCAAAAGAGGCTTACAAAGTTGACAACTCTTATGCCTCTAGCTGCTTCCCTTGTCCTCTAGTAAAATTAAAGGTCTCGCTTGAAAAATATTGATAATAACGGGGTGAGACATAAAATCCCAGTAATCAAAATTAATTTATCACATATACAGGAAAAGATTGCAAGTCAAAGAAGCAGGCGTACTAACATATTTATAAAATCAACAACAAATAATTAATTAATCCATAATAATTAAGAATAAGTATAACCATCCCCACTCATCCATCATGCTCCTCCTTATATCGTCTGGACGTGGTACAACCTATCGGTGCTAGTATATATGGTCATTGTTAGTTAGTCACTTCAAGAATACTGTCTCCTCCCATGTCATCGCCGATATACCGTAACAGGGAGGTGTCCGCCCAAAACACTCAACTTAAATTATGGGTTAGGAATAAGAGAGCCGATAGACACAATTTTACCCTAAATCTCTTCCACACAGCCCCACATATGTCATAACGTATAAACAATACAACACTACAATTACTCAAAAACATCGAATAATAAATTATTCTATATACAACATCTTATAACAAACATCATAACAACAATATCTAACAATATATATTATTCCATATACAACAACCTATAACAAACATCATAAGAATCACCACAATAACAATCTTCATAACAATATTAACTCATATATACAAACAGAATGGAAAATACACTACTTCACTGAAAATAACTTTATATTCAGATATATGCTTAATTTTTCAAAACACATGTCAGTAGTATATATAAAAGTAAGGTTTAGAAAACACCTTATAGTCCAAAACAAGCATATAAAATAAATTAACCCCGGTTATCTCAATTCCAATAAAACCTTATCTCGAGAAGTAAAACGCGAACTATCACAGGTCACAGGTAAACTCTACATTATTACAATTATAACTTATATAACTCAAAATACATAAATTATAACAATAATATATTATTGTAACAAAAACTGAAACTAATCGTTTAATTCTTTAAATTTAAAAAATAAGCCAATTAAAACTTCAATAACATCTTCATTAACCCAAAATAAATTATTTATATAACTTTTAATCGGTCAAAATATTCGGTATGATATAAATTCTAAACTTGTCAAATAGAAAAATTAATTTAAATTCTTACAAAAATCAATCGATAAATCTAAACCGATTAAAACTCGTTATTAATCATTCTTTACATATATACAGTCATTTATTATCAAAATTCAAAACTTTTTCAAAATCATAACCTCAAAATTTCCACTAACCAATATGATATTAGCTTCATTGAAAAGAAAAAAAAATATTTGGAACAACTTTCATGAAGGAAGTTTATTGAAAAGAAGTTAATTTAACTATCAAAATAATCTTAAGATAAATAAAGTACCTCAAAAAACCCAAATCTTCTTCTTTTTTCCTTCTCTTCTCTCTCAATTTTCTCCCGCTCACTCTGCGTTTTCCTTCGCATTCTCTCCTTTCTCTCTCAATTTTCTCCCGCTCACTCTGCGTTTTCCTTCTCATTCTCTCCTTCCACACACACACACACACATTTGGAACAACTTTCATGAAGGAAGTTTATTGAAAAGAAGTTAATTTAACTATCAAAATAATTTTATAAGATAAATAAAGTACTTCAAAAAACCCAAATCTTCTTCTTTTTTCCTTCTCTTCTCTCTCAATTTTCTCCCGCTCACTCTGCGTTTTCCTTCTCTCACTCACACACACACAAATCCCCAACTCTATTTCAAAAAATCCCCAACTCTATTTTAATATTATTATTTTCCCCCTCTCTCTTTCACAATTACAATAATCACATATAATTATTTTATAATTACAATTAAATCCTAAAAATAAAATTAGGATGTTACCCAACTCTATTTCAAAAAATCCCCAACTCTATTTTAATATTATTATTTTCCCCCCTCTCTCTTTCACAATTACAATATATAATCACATATAATTATTTTATAATTACAATTAAATCCTAAAAATAAAATTAGGATGTTACAATTGCAACTGGGTCTAAAAAGGTTGGCTTTAATAAGCTGAGGGCCGACCAGTTTAGGCCCTTTTATTTTTATTTTCTTAAAAATTGTTCATATAATGCTAGAATTTATATATTATTAATAAGGGTAAAGAATTTCTCCAATCACTGGAGATAAGTTATTTCCAATGACCCCAAAACTATGTCGTTTTGGATTAATGAAGAGTGTTTCCGTAATTTTGCATCCTTCATTAATTCACCTATAATTACAAAAATACCATTCATTAATCCAAAACGACGTAATTTTGGGGGTCACTGGAGATAAATTATCTCCAGTACTGGAGAAATAATTTTCCCTATTAATAATGTTGCAAATATTTAGTTCTTATAATCTTTTTTATAAAATTGATTTGGCTAAAGTATATTTTTAGTCTTTCAAGTTTATGTAAGGTATACTTTTAATCCCTTAACATTAAAAGGTATACCTTTTGTCCTATAATTTTAACATCGTTAATGTTGCTAACTAAAACACTAACACAACAAACTCAAGCGATAACGGTATAATTAAACACTATTAATCTTAAATTGAAAAATATCTAAATACATAATGGAGTAGTCAATATCAAAACATTGATTATCTTAAAACATATTTTAGTTTAATAATCTAAATAGCAAAACTTTGATTTTATTTGCAGTAATTTGTTAGTTTATTTTAGTTTAATAATTTAAATATATTATATTTAGAAAATTAAAACTTAAATATGTTTTGTCAGTTGTACAGTCATAACCAAGGTTCTTAAACTCTGACTGGTCACTAAACCGGTCGGATACTTTCGGTCAAGGTCGATCGGAGTTAAACAGAACCAAATCGACAAGAGATTGATTTTCCCCTCACACCCTTCATTTTTCATCCTTAAAAAAAAAATCAAAAAAAATGTCATCTACTCCCTTAAGTTCTGACAAGCAATGCCACAGATCTATGTGGGTCACGTGATTCATCAATGAATTATCCAGCGCCTCTTTCCTTTTCTTCATTTACTTTGATGCAACATGACCTTGGGTCTTTTGATTTTTTTTTTTCTCACTCATTATTCTCTTCAACAAAACCTCCCTCCATCGACGAGTCTCATCTCTCTCACACAGTCGCACGCATTAACACACTCTTCAATTCAAACTTCATTTTAATTTTTAGATCTCTCTCACCCTCTTCACCACTTCATATCTCCTCTCCCTCTCTTAGGCCTTCACAGTACTATCGTTGGCGTCTTCCCTACTAGTGGAGAGCCTCGCCGCCAGCCACCACCGACATCCACAGCGTCTTCTCTTTGGACCTTCATCTTCTTTTTCCATCACCCATTGCTCCACTAGCTCTTTTCTCACCGTCAAGGTATGAAACTCCTGCCAGCTTTCACTGACACTCTCCTATCACTAACACTCTCCTCTCCTTCTTGTCAGTCAATTTTTCTTTTTTTCTTTTAAAAAATTACTCCAACTCGGCCAACTCGTCCGGCCTAAGCTGAGTTGACCAAGTTGACTCCAGGTCAACTCAGGACTCCGGTTTCACCCTTGACTCGGACCGGTTTTCCAACCGGTTCGTCGGTTTCCAGTCCGAGTTTAAGAACCTTGGTCATAACTTGAGTTTATTGTGTTAACTTTGTTAACAACATTAACAATACTAAAAATATAGAACCAAAAGTATACTTCACGTAAAACTTAAAGGACTAAAAGTATACTTTAGCCAATAAATTTTATAAAATGATTTTATCTATTTGATTTTCCACAATGGTTTATTGATTTAAACTTTAAAAAAAGGGCTAATTTGGACATTAAATAATGATTTTAACTAGATGTTTATGAGTTTGAATGATAATGTATCTCAATTTAAAGCAAAATAATAATTAGATTGTAAAACTTGAAAGTGAATTTTATTTGAATTAAAATGAAGATTGCAATTTGTAAAACTTAAATGTGTATGTAGTATAAATACAAGTCCCCCAAAAAGAGTTAAATTTTGCTCAAATTATTACGTTGCAGCTTCACCAATCACCTAGGATAAATTCTTAGGTATAGATACCTATAAAAATTGTTTTTTCATAAAAAATATAAGTCTACCATCATGTGGCTACCAATAACAGTTTTCATGCGTAATAGTGTATGTATGTATGTGTAAACTGTTGACATTTTCATCAACAACACCTTGTTATTTTAACTTTATTTCTTTATAGTTTAATTTTGATAATATTTATGTCTTAAATTACGAATTTATTGTTTTAGTTATATTTCTCTTAAAAAAATAGTATTTTTCAATTAAATGAGCCTAAAGCCTGCGAACTTGGCCCTAGCCCGATACTATAAGGGTCGGATTTTATAAATTGGGAGTTTTGTTGAAGTCGGACCTAAACAAGTCAAGCTCATAAAGAGCTAGCCTTTATTTTTAGCTCTCCCTCATGTTGTATCACATTCCCCACTCATCCAAATTAAAACACAGTCGTTTTAAGACTGCTAATAGTAGCAAATAATAGTGGTAGGGAAGAGAAGCTGAACTCATATTTTTGAGAGGCAAAGTAGATTGTGATAATACATTTAGGATATAAGTAAAACCCTTATTGAACTCATACTCCATCTTATCTATCATATAAGTCACTTTCAACTACTTCGTCGGAACTAAGAAATGACAAATAACTCATTAAATTTGTCTCAATTTTCTTTTTCTTTTTTTCACTTTTACCCCTATTAAAGAACAAGACCGAAAAATATAAAAATTTGACAAAATTGGAAATGAGTATTAATTAAAGAGACATTAAAAAATAGGCTTAAATGATTATGCAAGTGACTTATACCGTGGATAAGAGAGGGATTGCATTTAGAACATGAAGGATTTTATTTTTCTACACCCTTGGTCATCCAAGTTAGTTACTTATTGGAGTTAGGGTGATAACTGACAAGTCAACTTGATCTTAGTTTTTCGTAATTTTTTTAAAATAAAGTTTCAGTTTCATTATAAATATTACAAGATGATAAACACTTCCGGTCCTTAATATTAAAGTTATCTGAGAATTAGATTTGGTTCTAAATATAAGACCTCAATCCACTATATTTCCTAAATTTATAATTTTATCCTAAAAAATTTCTGTTGATTGAACACATTAACGAGTTTATTTCTAAAAGTAATCATGATGATGGAGATAGGGTTTTAGGCAAAATATTACAAATAATTAATATAACTAATTTTCTTAATATACCTTAATTAATCAATTAGCTCTTACATTAAGGACAATAGGTACTCGCTTTGATAATATTTATCAAAGTTCGATAACTGAATTATGTGGTTTGAGAAAATGGTTAAAGTTAGTTGAAAATAATAAGTATGTCTAAAATAAACGTTGTTTTCCAAATATGTCCTTATTTGTGAGAGGCAAGAGAGATAAATAAAGGAAAAATTATAATAAAAGACCTAAGAAAATAATATTTATTAAAAAGGACCATAAAAATGGTAATTATTTTAAAGGACTAGAAATTAAAACTTTAAAATAGAAAGACTAAATTGCCCCTAGCCAAATTTCTTATATTTTCTCTAACTGAATCAAAATCTAAAGTGATTGATGGACAATAACAAATAGAGACCAATTCAAATAACCTCATTCTTTTTCAATTGCATAAACTTGAAACTAACCCTAGCTTTTCATATTTCATATTAGATTAAGTTGTAGTTACCAAAAAAGTTCTTGAATGGTGTGAGTGGTCATTATTGTTTGATGCGGTGTGGCAAAGATGCCGGCCATTTGATCACTGACGTTTAAGAGCCATATCAAAATCTATGGACCATATGGACTTGAAGGAGGCACACCATTTTGTTGTAAATATTGTATATGGGTGTGTCAAAGAAAGAGTCTTTCCAATATTAATTGTGGAAAATATTGTGGAATATTTTTAAATGAAGAGATGTGAATGAAGAGATGCGTTTTGAGAAGTCATGTTCTTATAAACTAAGGGATTTGTGTTCGTTCATGAATCAACATGGTTCATGAATTAAACAGATAGTTATGACTTTCTGAAGAGGTGTAATGTTCAAGAGTCACCACTTCAAGGCATTGATTCATCATTTATAAATACCCCAATTGTGACACCATTTAAAGAGAGAATAAGAAAACATCGGTAATCTCTTGCTGAGTTACTTTACCTTCCGCCAGTTCTGCCGCCTTGATTTAATCAAGAAGGGTCTGTTTAATCCTGGGGAGTACCGCTTCTTCTTTACCGGTGGTTGCGGAATAACTCTATAGGACAGTGTTCTCGAACACGACTCAGATCATCCTCTTTTTATTCTTTCAGATTGCCCATGATGCTAACAATCTATAGAGTTAATCTCTCTGATCTTTGGAGCACATAAGGGGTGTTATGAAATTAATTCATTTGGTTGACTATGAAAGAAATGAGGGTTTGGCTTTCATTGTCCTTTAGAAAGATGGCATTGTTGGAAGTCATCACCAGGCAACCAACAAAGTTGTCCGATATTTTATGTGATTGGTCTGTGCGATTTATTTTATCTTATTGGAGCATGGCAAAATGGTGGTTCTGGAAAGAGAATCAAACTTTAAGGTCCTCCCATAGAAACGAGATGTTGTTGAATTGAAGAAACGGGAAGATACAGGCTGGGTTCTTGAAAATCCGACTAATGTCACAGTGTAGATGCACACAAAAATTGGTTTTGGCGGATCGGATCTAGGGTTTCATGAAAATCCGTTGGCTTCCAGCAAGTGATGTACGAGAACCAAGATTGATAGAGCCCAAGATTCACAACGATTTTGAGGGCATCATCGCAAACATAGGCAAGACGCGAAAAGAGAAAAGGATGGTATTTGCAATGTTTTGATGAAGAAGGCGTGAAGGCGTGCGTCGTTCGCAAATTCTTCGATGAGGAAGAAAGGGTCATATTTATTCACCGTGATCAAATGACAATAAGGTGTGCGTGATTGATTGGAATATTATATAAATATATATAATATTTGTGGGCATATATTAAAAATTTAATAATGCGGTTATTATTTTTTTAATATTTGATGTGCTGAATTTTCAGTATGAACGTGTCCATAGAAATCAATATTTTATTTAATTATTGATTACTTGCACACAGTGAATTTATTTCCATTGGAGTTTTGAATATCTTTAGTTAATAATATATCAGTTTTGATTGATAAGGTAGTTAATAAATCTCCTACTATATCTCCTTATTTTATTGAGGATTTGATGAACATTAAATTAATAAGGGAACATTCATCAGGAGATTTTATTGTTTCATTGGTAAATATCTTGAATTAAATTAGTCATTATATGGAAATTAAATTTTGATGATAATGAGATCATTGTTGGATTCATGTTTGTTATTTTATTATTTAGTTTCTAATTGCATAAATTACATATAGTTTAACGTAATAATAGTATAGATTCCTAAATTTTAGGATGTTATATATTTGAAACATTCTAATTTAATTAATTAGAATGAGAAGGGAATTTAGACTTTATTATTAATGGAGATACTAATTTATTTGATAATTTATAATCTCCTATAATCTCTCCTATAATATTGTGAATATTTTTATTAATATGGTGAATAAAAGTGGAAATCGTGGTGTTTAACGTGATAAGAGTTGAAACAAATTTATATGATGATATTTGTGAATATCTTAGCCACTATTTAATTTACCGTAAAGGTTTTTACCATGATCAATTAATTGAAATAATTGATTGCATGAAGTGTGATTTATTTGAATAAATGTACCAAATGTTTATGTAGTTTTATAAAGTGTGAATCTTTATAAATATACTATTGGGATTCTAATTTAATTAGAATTTTATTGATTACAAAATATTTGAAAGTCCGGGGTATCTAAGATATGGGGTACCTTAAAATTATAATTTTGTTATTTGTTATTGAAAGCAAATTTTGTGAATTATAAATATGTTGTTATTTGAAACGAGCATATGACAGTTGGTTATGAAATTTTAATCAATTATCTAGTGTAGAGATAAATGTGCTTTAATTTTCATAATATTATTAATTTCTCTTGGTATAAGCATGCATGATATCGTGAAATTTTTAATTTAATGTGGATGACTTGCATGGTCAAAAATATCATGTTATGTGCTTGAAAGCATGAGAGAATTGAATGTGATTTTGGGTGTTAAACATCATAAAAGAATATTGATGACAAATAAGAAATGTTTCTAAATTTTGGTTTTGAGAACCATTATGTGAATATTCTTTATGATACTACTTGAGATGATTCTAAAGCTCAATCAATGTATGCACAAATTGTTGAGAATTTGTAGCATTGATAAATGTTAATCTCATGACATGGAAAATGATATGTGGAGATTGAGCATATGTAAACTCTCATGAAGAGAAAGAAATAGTTAAGGGATGATTCCATATATAATATTGGCATCATGTAGTGGATTCCCGTTGTATTGATGTATGCACACGGATGTTAACAAAGATCCAGTCTCATGTAGTGAATTCCCGTTGTATTGATGTATGTACACGGATGTTAACTAAGATCTAGTCTATGTGTGGAAATCCACTGGTTATCATTGACCTTTAGTGGTGGCAAAATTAAAGTATTATGTGAATCAGAGTTAATTACTCTGAAAATGGATGGTGTGATTGGTGATCCCATGAAGAAGGTTCAATGGGTAAGAACAAGTCGTTCGTCAATTCTGACTAGCACGGAAAAATATCATTCATCCCTTCCTATGACAATTGGAGAGTGCTAGAATGCATGTTTTTGAGGTTGAGCAAAGCTCTTAATGATTTCATAGTCTTACAAGACGGTGTGCTCAATGCAGGTACACTTACATGAAATCACCTCTACGAATGTGGAGTGTGGCCGCTCCTATGAGATCGTGGCGAAATCTCTAGAGCATTCGTTATGCACCAGGCACGCGCATGGCCGTCATAAAGCGCAAAACTGTTGATTAACAACGGAAATGTTAGGATATAATTTGACCCTTAATGCCTCTAATACACACCAAGATTTGTTAGTTCATAGAAGCATGCTTCACTGACATTTCTGTGTATTAAGTGTTATTTGTCTAGGTCTGTTCATAGTTCTACGGACCACCAGATACAATGGTTATATCCATGGTGTAACTTAGCTAATGGTGTTTTCTTTGACACATGTGGGGGATTGTTGTAAATATTGTATATGGGTGTGTCAAAGAAAGAGTCTTTCCAATATTAATTGTGGAAAATATTGTGGAATATTTTTAAATGAAGAGATGTGAATGAAGAGATGCGTTTTGAGAAGTCATGTTCTTATAAACTAAGGGATTTGTGTTCGTTCATGAATCAACATGGTTCATGAATTAAACAGATAGTTATGACTTTCTGAAGAGGTGTAATGTTCAAGAGTCACCACTTCAAGGCATTGATTCATCATTTATAAATACCCCAATTGTGACACCATTTAAAGAGAGAATAAGAAAACATCAGTAATCTCTTCCTGAGTTACTTTACCTTCCACCAGTTCTGCCGCCTTGATTTAATCAAGAAGGGTCTGTTTAATCCTGGGGAGTACCGCTTCTTCTTTACCGGCCCATGATGCTAACACATTTTACCTTTACCAATGAAGGAGGAAAAATTGTGGGGTTCAGGGGGACAAAGTGGATTGTATTTAGATTCAATTGCCTTTTTTTTTTTGGCCGAAGACGGAAATATCATTCCACTTCAAATAAGCAACCGTAACAACAGTTTAGCCATAAGGCACAATACAAACAACAAAACAACAAACAACAACAAAAGAACAAAATAACCACAAATCAACTACAAAGGCCAGAGCCAAGCAAAATAGAATAGGCTCAATTAATCAACATCCCTCCCAGAACTAGGTTGAGAGGCACCATGCATGACTAGAGAAGTCTGATTTTCCTCCAAAGTTAGAAGAGACATCAAAGAGGGTGGCGGCTGAAACACCCACCCAACAGGGCCCACCCCCTTAAAAGCACTTGTTGCAAGCTGATCAGCAACATGATTACCCCCGCGCGGAGTAAATGAGAACGAGAACCCAACTCGGATGAAGCAAGACTAATAATGTCATGAATAATGCCTCTACACCGCCACCAAAGGACGAAGGAGATTTGGCATTAATACAATTAATTAGAATAAGGCAATCAGATTCAAAAATAGCATCATCAATTCCTATATCAATTGCAAGCAGCAGAGCCCTTTTAAGAGCAAGGGCTTCCGTCATAAACGCAGAGTGATTTCGCTTATCAACAAATCCCCGCTAAAATGCCCAAAACCATCTCTACATACTACACCAATTGCCGCCTCCTCTTGACCCAAGCAAAAAGCACCATCACGCTTTATTTTAACTCTACTAGCAGTGGCGGAATCCAACGCATGTGGCTATTATGGATCTGCAAATTCAAACCCGAGGCACTGTCCGGCTTAGCTAAGGAATTCAAAATTCTGCATTGCTAATCTCACCATCTCAAGCACCATCACAGATTAGGATCAATAAATTCAAAGACTTTCCCATTTCGTTGTTTCCAAATGAACCGAGAATCCAACAGATCGTGGATAAATCAAGAGGGGTCAAGGAAGACATACCCAAAATTCGGAGCCACCAGCTATTAAAATTAATTACACTCGAAGAATCAATTCTTACCCCAAGGCTGCAACCAAACCAGATGCACCGAGTCCATGTACATTGGAAGAATAGGTGTTCAATAGTCTCCCCTATAGATTCACATATAGGACACATTCTGGACACAGCTTTCTTCCTTCGAAAGAGAGCATCATTAGTGGCAATGGCCTTGTTTAGAAGCCTCCACAAAAATTGTTGCACGCGCGGAGTTGTCTGTCCACAATGCTAGACCAACACCAAGACGCTTTGTAGCCTTTAACCGCCTTGATAAAATTAACCTTAGGGAAATAAATACTCTTCAAAACCCTTGCCCACAAATCATTGGGACGCTGCAGAGTCTCCAAGCCGTTTTAGTCAACAAAGAGTCATTCATGATGATAAGGTCTTTAAAGCCCATACCCCCTTGATCCTTACAAGACGTGAGAGATTCCCAAGCCTTCCAATGCGTGCGGTGACCGAATGCATTCCCACTCCACCAAAAATTAGCTATAAGGCTATGTAATTCCTTACAGGTCTTGAGAGGGAACTTGAAACAATTCATAGGGAATATCGGGATTGCCTGAATGACGGCCTTAATCATCACCTCTCGACCTGCAAAAGAAAGAGAGGAGAGCCCCCAGCTTTGCAACTTACTAGTAATCTGTTCCCTAACATAGACCAAGGCTTGGCTCTTAGTCTTCCCCCAGATACTTGGGATACCCAGATACCTCCCTGGATCCTCAGTGCCAGAAATTCCCAGTATTGTGCCAACCATAGATCTCACTTCCGCAGGGGTGTTAGAGGAAAAGAAAATACTAGACTTGTCCAAGTTAACAACTTGGCCCGAGGCAGCACAATAATGATGAAGGATTTTGGCTAGATAAGAGCAATTTTCCCTGGTAGCACTCATGAATAGGAGGGAGTCATCCGCAAAGAAGCTGTGGGTAAGCATCGGGCAGCTATGGCTTAATTTAATCCCTCTGAGTAATTTCGCCTCTTGGCTTTTACCGATCATAAGAGATAATACTTCCGCCACAAGAATGAACAGATACGGGAAAGAGGATCCCCTTGCCGGAGCCCCCGACTTGGTATGAACGAACTAACAGCTTCCCCGATACACGATATTCGGGCCACAGCACCGACACACCTCATGATTAGAGTCACCCATTCCGCACAAAACCAAACCTCAGTAAAACCCTTTCCAGGAATGACCATTCAATACGATCATAAGCTTTACTCATGTCCATCTTAAGGGAGAACTCATACTTACCCCCTGATTTTTTCCTCCTAAGATAATGATAGACCTCATGAGCAATGATGATGTTGTCCTGGATACACCTCCCTGGCACAAAAGCTCCTTGACTTTGTGAGATACAACTATCCAACAATGGCCTCATACGATTGGACAGGAGTTTAGAAATTATTTTGTAGGAGAAATTACATAAACCAATTGGTCTAAAATGAGACACATGTTCCGGTTTCTCCACTTTTGGAATTAAGGTAATATTAGTATCATTCATTGCATCCAAAAGAGACTTGCCATCAAAAAAATCCTTGACCAATGCAAAAATAGATTCCCCAACCTCTTTCCAAGCATGCTGATAGAATAAACCAGAGAAGCCGTCTGGGCCAGGAGCCTTTGAAGAGCCCAGACTAAAAGCAGCTACTTTAACCTCTTCTCTTGAAACAGGGAGTAGAAGACCTTGATTCATAGGGGCTGTGATCTTGGGATCAATAAAATCCAACACCGATCCATATTAGAGGGAGCACTGTAGCGAATGCACTCGAAAAACAAGGATATATTTTGAGAAATAGCGGATTTCTCCGTCAACCAATTACCTGCATCATCCCTAATACACAGAATATTGTTCCGTTGTCTCCTCTTAATTGTGGATTGATGAAAAAAATGGGAGTTCTTATCCCCGTATTGAAGCCAATTAACCCTTGAACGCTGCCACCAGAATTGTTCTTCAAGAGTAAGTAACCGATCCAGATCAAGCTTGACTTCAGCAATTGCACGTGAGGTCTCCGGATTACAATCCCCGATTCGAATAGCAAGCCGATCCTTAAGACTCTCAATCCTACGAGTGTTATTAGGGAATTCCACTAACTACCCGGTGAAATTAGGATGAGTAGTCCAGCATACCTCAAAACGAAAGCCACGCTTCCTGCGAAACCTTTCTGGCGCACACTGTACCCACAACATGTGATGATAAGACCCTGATGGTTCAACATGAAATACTTGAAGAGTGGGAAATTGTTCCTGAGCCACATGTTACCCAGAGCCCTATCAATCCTCTCACGAATCGTATCTGGATGCAAACGGTTATTACACCAAGTGAATTTAGATCCTTGGAACCCCAAGTCCCCTAGTTCGTAGTTAGCAATAAATTGTTTAAACTTCGAATCTTTCTCCATGCTCTAGGATTACCACCAAATTTTTCGTAATGGGATAAAGTATCATTGAAATCCCCGACGCATAGCCGAGTCCCCTATATTACCACTGATTCTTTGCACTTCCTTCCAGCACAAGAGCCTATCCTCCTCATTAGTCGGCCCATATATAAAAGTAATAAAAGCAGGAGTAGTCAGAGCACCAGAGCCAATCCGAGTATGAATTATATTAACAGAAGAAAAAAGAACCTCCACTGTTATCGAATCCAACCACCACAGCAAGCAAGCCCCCACTCAGCCTACAGATCCACCAACCACTCCTCCGAGTAACCACACCGTCTCCTAATCTTTCTCAAATATCTGGCCTTCTGTTTTGTTTCCATCAAGAAGACCGATGGGGCTTTTTCCTAAGGCACTCCGCCTTCAGATTTCTGACTGTCGGGGCCGCCCAAGTCCCTGACAGTTCCAACTTATGAGATTCATGGCGAACCGGCAGCTGGTTCCCTCCAGCTACCGGCGTTAGAAGAAGAGACATTAGCAGGATCATAGCTCTTACCCGATTGGGAAAGCCAACTATCCGGAAATTCTATCTCCCCTGTAACCGCAAAATCATTACTCAAAACTGAATTACCCCCAGTAGAAAAAGAATAATTACCAGGAGATGAGCTTCTGATCAAGGCTTTTACTGTCCTACAATTTCGACGTCGCCCTCGTGCTTGACGGTTGGCCAGGGAGGTAGAGATCGTTGGGGCTTCCTCAACATTAAAAATTAACTTCCGAGGTCTCTTATTAGGGGTCACCTTGACACAATCCCCGCTCGACAAAATCTTCAACCCCGATTTGCTTACCAACCATTTGTCTTGCCTCGGTTCCACGAATCGAGTACGATTGAGGCTTTTCCGGCGATTGATTCCGCCAAGACGGAGCCGGAGATCTGAATAATAGATCCTGAGCTTCAACCCAATCATTCCGACACGCCTCCACAAGATGCTCCAAGGTCTTGACTGAAGAGGTACTGAGCCAGCTGCCAAATTCAAGTGCTGCATCAACTCCATCCTGATGATTCTTTTTCTCCTTGCACCCGCGAATATCATGACCCAGACGACCACAGCAAAAACAAAAGTTCTGAAGCCTCTCATATTTAATGGTAATCCAAGCTGGCTTCTTATCTCCACGAGGAATCCGTAATCCGAGCTCAATGGCTTGTTTAGATCAACAAGGGACCTAACTCTAACAAAACCCCGTCTCAGCTCGCCACGCCATCTGGACACTCGAACATTAAGGTCTCCCCACTGCATCCCCCAAAATCCTAGCATTATCGTTGTCAAATGCCTCCAATGGTAGGCCATGGAATTGAACCCAAAAGGGAGCTTCATCAAACTTGACATCATCTAAAACCATACATTCCTCCCAAACCTTTAGATTCAGTAAGAAACCTTGGATAGACCAAGGTCTCCCTTTCAAAATACGCATAAAATCCTTGCGCTCCGAGAACCTGAAAAGGAAGATCAGCTTATTCCTATCTAGTTCAATCACTTCAACCTCCTTATCTAGCAGCCACCCCTTCTTGATCATCGAGATCACGCTTGGGATATTTAAATTCTTACCCGTGAGAATCTTGCCCACTAGCGTTCCTCCCGAATGTTCAATTGCCTTCACTTTGTCTCTTGAACAATAAAAAAAACTTGCTTTAGACGCTGCAAAAGCGCTTGAATTGGATCTGAAACTCTGCCTCAAAATCTAAATCTTCAACGTGGCCAGAAAACCATATGAAATTAGGATTTGTTTTTTAGTGGAGGAAAAGAGAATTAGAGTTATGATGCTTTTGTTATAGGTTTAGGAGTGCCACTGTACTATAAATGAATGAGTGTATACTTAGAACAATATAAGAGCAAGGTTAGTGGTAATATTGTCTGTCTAAACTGTCTTGTAGATTTTTCAAGCGAAACCACTCGATGCGAGTCATTATGAAGTTTGTTAATTGCATGAATGAGGCTTCGCCTATTACCAATGGAAAGGAAAGGAAATGCTACAAATCGAGCTATCTCTAGCATTTAAGAGTTTCTCGGTCAAAAATATCATTTGTATATGCTTTAAAAGTATTAATGAGACAAAATTCAACAAAGACCCTAGGTTGTTGAATGGGAAAATGGCTTACAATACTTTAGAAACACCAAAAAAACAAAGGAAGATGTAGGACAAGAGACTTGAATATAAATAACAGTGCGACTCAATCTAAAATACATTCATAGCATCCTTAGGTAGAGGGATCAATTTTTGTGATCAATGTAACTCAATGGAAAAACTGTTTTCTTCAACCTAACATTTTTGGTAAAAGATTTTGTTAGAACCATGCAATATAAGCTATTTATTTATTTATTTTGGTAAAGAATTTTTAGGAAACGGGTTTGGCTTATCTACGATCCAAGGACAGGGCGAAGTCTTTCTTCCTTCTACGTAATACCGATGTTGGGCAATGGGAGCCATCTATTACCCTCGTGTGTTTACCTAGACACCCAGGAGCTGGGATGCCTCTCCTAGCACTTTGACCAACTCCAGGATCGAACCCCCTCCCTTTAGTGAGAGTCTCCAACCTCTTTACCAATTAAACTCAAAGACAAAGGGTAATATAAGCTATTTAGTATTTACTCCATGTGAGAAAGATGATACTCCTTAAAATGTAGCCAAAAAGTCATAGCAAGAACGGTGGCCTAAGAAAATTGTAATTCGCTGGTCAATTAGACTTGAAGTCATCTTCTGCATAAGAGGAGGCGCGTTTGCTGGTAGAAATGCTAACTTAGCAGCTGATCATTTGGTTAAGGAAGCACAGGGTCTCGTGGAGGGTCTTCATTTGTTCTCCAATGTTTATGCAATCGAAAAAGAACAAGGTTATTTGAATTAATTTCTATGTGTCATTATCCATCAATCACTACAGATTCGATTCGCTTAGAGAGAATATAGAAAATCTAGCTAAGGGCAATTTAGTTTTTCTATTGAGTAAATACCCTTTTGGGTCCCTGAAAAAACAAGCGCTACCCATTTTGGTCACTGAGTAAAAAAAATGTCATTTTTGGTCCTTTTTAGGGACTAAAAAGGACTTTTTGGGAATTTGTGAGGGATTAAAATTCCCACAAAAAATAAATAAAAGGACTAAAGGGACCTTTTTTTTTTCCTTTTTAAGGACTAAAAATTACATTTTTTTTACTCAGGGACCAAAATGGGTAGCGCGTGTTTTTTCAGTGACCAAAAAGGGTATTTACTCTTTTCAATTTTAATGTTTTAATTTATAGTCTTTCAAAATAATTACCATTTTTTTGGTCCTTCTTAATAAATACTCCATCCGGTCCTAATTATAGGACATATTTAACCGATTTTGGGGAGATTAAGGAAAGAAGTTAAATTAGTTAATTTTACTCATTTTCCTAAAATGTCCTTATATAAATTTAAAACGACCTAAGTAAAAGTAAATCAATAGCTACTACCACATATCTTTCTAACCTAATTTTTTTCACATGCTATCTAATTGAAATAATGATATTACTATATATATACATATATATGTGTATACATATATATATATGTGTGTGTGTTATATATTTGTACACACACATATTGACACACACACAAATATACATATATGTACACACACATAGAGTACACACACCCACCCACCACCCCCCACACACACACATACACACACATACACACACACACATATTAAATATATATGTGTAGACACACATACATATACATACATAGATATTTGTAGACACACATAGATATTTGTGTGTGGACACACACATATATACATACATAGACACACACACACATTTAAAAATTTCGTTGACTGGAAGAATATACGCATTTACATACATATACTCACAAAAAATCAAACACACTTAAGAGAATAAAATAGGGGTATTTTAGGGAAAAAATTGACAATTATTAGAATGTTGTCCTATAATTAGGACCAAAACCAACTCCCAAATATTGGCTTATAATTAGGACCGGAGGGAATATTATTTTTCTTAGGTCTTTTATTATAATGTTCCCATAAATAAAGTAAATATGAACATTACCAACCTTTTAATTAATACAATACTTATAATTAATGAGGATAAAATATTAAAATGAGAGAAAAAACTCATTAAATATTCATATAATTCTTCTCAAACTTTTATAAAAAATATCAAGGTAATTTAAATTTTAAGCTCTTATAAAAAATTCAGGTAATATTGAACAAACCCAAAAAAAAATTAAGGTAGAGACGCGCTTAGTGCAAATGGAGGGGAGAAGCTGCTGGATTCATTTTCTATGAAAAATTTAGATTTATATTCTTTCTTGTGCTGACAAAAAAAGAAAATTTCTTTCTTGTGATTTGTTACATTCACGTGGCAAAAGTTTCTATATTTTATTTAAAAAAAGAATAAAGAATAATAAGAATTCCCTATCTGGTTAACGGTAACTGTTGTGGGGTCCCTCCATAACAAGGAATATTATGGTTAAGACGAAAATAGGGAGGGAGGAGCCAAAATTGAACGTTTAAGCTTGTTGTTCTTTCATATTTTTTTGCAAAAATATCAAACTCTGCAACATTTTGTTCGATCCTACCCTCCGTTCTTATCAAGCGGAGGAATTCTTCGGTATCTCCATGACTTCTTCTTCATCATCAACCTCCGCCGCTGCAAATGTTGGACCCTCCGCTTCCTCTACCAACAATGGCAAAAACCTAAATGTGAGTTATTCCTCGCTCCATTTATATCTTTCTCTTCAATGTTTCGATGATCATTGTTGCTTTCATTTACCCATGTCTTTGCTAGACAAAAATTGCTTAGATTTTTAACCAAATTTCAGACAAACTGAGTGTTTCATGTAATCGTTTAAATCTTCAATGTCATTGTTGTTTGTTGTAGATTCTAAATTTTCACAGCAAGAACTTCCCGCGTGGCAACCGATTGTAACACCGTCATGGGTATGGCTTGCAAATTAACTTCTGTAATGTCACTACTATATCATAGTGTGCAACTGTTTCAGACTTCTCATGCTATAATAATTGATTAACTAATGATTTAATGTCATTTTACAGGTCATTACACAATTTACAGTTATCGCAGTCATCTTCATCCCTCTTGGTCTTGCCTCATTATTTGCATCAGAGAATGTAATATTTTGTGATTATGATTATAACCCTGCCAAATATTTTCTGAATAAAGCAGAAAGAGAACAACAACTGATATATAAATGAGGGACATCTTTAGGTTTTGATATTGATGCTCAAGAAACCGAATCAGAGTTACTAGTGGCTTCAGTGATTCTGGCCAAAACCCTTTGCCCCTTCCTCAACTCAAAATATACTCTATACAGCAACAATACAGAAAATAGAGACTAAACATTGAACAGAAGATAAACAGAACACAAAGAACCTTCTCTGTTTTTCGAGAGGCCAGAGACTCTCCCTTGCCAAACTCGAGCTCAAAGTTAGTCCTAAAAGACTCTCTGCAAACCACAAGGACAATATAACCCAAAAAGTAACTTTTACATCTCCCAAACATAGCCCCACGTCCCTAGACCGAACTAAGAGCAGACTAGCTCATCATTTTTAATCTGGAGCCTTAGAATAACTCCTTGGACCAGCAGATTCGTTCCCTTATTCTATCCCTTGTGTCTTCTTCAGTTTCCACCCATGTTTTATAGACACCAGAAGTCTTATCAGATTATATTGTACACCTATTGTCAAATGGAATTTGTGTGTTGAAACTGACAAATCATTTATCAAGAATTCCTGATCCAGGTGGTGGAAATAAGCTACAGATATGATCAAGAATGCATCCCTCATCAACATCGTGATGATGCAGTAGCTTTTGTTCAAAGCACTACAACGAAGAAGACTTGCCTCAGGAAATGGATTGTCAGTACCTTTCCTGTATCACTTCTAACATAGTTGTTTTCTTTTCTTTGTTCATTTACAGAACCTAAGTTGAAAACTGCTACTCAAGATTCTGGTTTCTGATGAACTAATTTTATTAAATGTCTTACAGGTTACAAAAAAAATGAAAGCCCCAATATATGTTTATTACCAGATTGATAATTTCTATCAGAATCATCGAAGGTGAGCATAGTTCACTAGTATAATCTTGTTTTGGCTTCTTTTAGAGCTCATGTGCATTTGAGATCACCTTGTTTCTTAATTTATCTTTCTAACTAGACCCTTGATTTAAAGCATCAACCTTGATAGATGAAAAATGCAACTTCCATTATTGAGTATGGCAGAAGTGAGGTGTCACGTTTTAGGTCACATAAATACAACACGCGCATGCTCACTTTGGTGATTAGTTCTACTATGATATCAGAGTTGATCAAACTTCTATTTTCTAAAAGTTGAAAAATAAGTGGTATTTACAGAAAAAGTATTCAGCTATTCGTTGGCAAACTCTAGTACAATTAATGAAATAGGGGACTCTGAATAACGAAATGCTTTTCCATCTGCATGATATTCACAGATATGTCAAAAGTAAAGATGACAAACAACTAAGTAGTAAGGCAGATGAGAAGGGATCATCCTCTTGTGAACCCGAACTAACTCATGATGGAAAACCAATTGTTCCCTGTGGCCTCATTGCATGGAGTTTGTTCAATGACACCTACAGCCTTTCAGCAAACAACAAGACTTTACTGATTGACAAAAAGAATATAGCATGGAAGTGTGACAAGTCTGCAAAATTTGGTTCTGATGTGTATCCGAAAAACTTCCAGCAGGGAGACTTGATTGGTGGAGCAAAACTCAATGAGAGCATACCTGTAAGTATATCTATCTTAATTGCAGTGCATAGTTATTGTGATCTTCATTATTCTCTTGAGTTCTGTAAGAAAACATTATTGCTTGTTTTTTAATTTGTTAATAGTGATTTTCTTGGCATGCATCAGCTGAGTGAACAAGAGGATCTCATTGTTTGGATGCGAACTGCACCTTTGTCTTCTTTCAGAAAACTATATGGGAAGATTGAGACCGACCTTGAAGTTAATGATGAGTTAGACATGGTTATCGAGAACAGTTATAATACATACTTTGAAGAAAAATATGATGGAATATTCAGACAACTTTTTGGGAGAAATGATGTGGGATGGATGTCTTGACATTGGGTGGACTGTCCTCGTTGTTGGACTTGGTGTTCATAGTTTTTCAAAGATTTGCAAGGTATGGAAATACCATGCTCACCGAATTTTCATCTATTGTTTCTTTTTTTTTAACTTAAAAAGGAGGAGGCACGGATTTCATGCAGATTGTAGACCAATCTGTACTGAGAACAAATGAAGAAGTTAAGATTTTACTAATTCTGAACTTGAATGTTAAGTTTTCTATATATGTATTTAATATAAGAAACGGTTGTTCTAACGTGAAAGAAATTGTGGATTTTTTAGAATGTAAAGGTTCTCGGAGTTTTCTTGCAAGTTCTCACTCGTCTCTTTGCCTGTATATGCAACATAGATAATACATACAGTTTTGGAGGAAAAAAGAATCTGGTTCTTTCAACAACAACTTGGATTGGTGGGAGAAATGATTTCGTGGGAATGGCATGTCTTGCCATTGGTGGACTGTCCTCGTTGTTTGACTTGGTGTTCATAGTTTTGCATGTGATGAAGCCAAGGTATGGAAATACCATGCTCATCTTTCATCTATTGTTTCTGTTTTTTTTAACTGGTAAAAAAAGTTAGCAGAGAAGTCATGATTTTGTGCACATTGTAGAATGGACTGTACTGTAAACAAATCTGAAGTGTTAACTTTTCTTTTCTCATTCGATTTGAAGTTTTCTACATGCTGTCGTCCTTATAGTTAAAGTATTGGTTAGTCGGATAAGAAAAGAAATTGTGATTCTTAAATGTCACAGGTTTTTCTCTGTTAATTCTTGCAAGTTGACACTGCATTTGGCTTTTGCATTATATGCAGGCCTCTTGGGGATCCATGCTACTTGTCCTGGAACAGATGTCCAAAAAAAGAATGAGCAAGATAATTTGAATATTTTCATCGATGGAGGAGACTTCAAAAAGTTCTATATTCATGCAAGTTCTTGATTCACTGAAGGTCTGTTATTATTGATGAAGTACACGCTCTATAATTCTCTTCATTGACATATTTTAAAATATTTGTGGAACATATCGAGTTGGACTGCTTATTTTTGGAAGCAACCAGGAGCCTGAATGGTTTGGAGGATGCCTTGATGCTGATGCTGTGTATAGATAAAAATATAGTTAATTATGTAAATTGTCATTAACACTCTTCCAACTTGGGTGGGAAGGATTTGAAATTCACACAGTTCAATGCTCAATTGAGCCAAATGTAAATTATCTGTGTTAAATAAAGAAAGAAAAGAAGTAAAGGTAAGTTATTCTATGTAAGAAGAGAGTACAAGTATCTTAATCAAAGAAAGTGTGTCAAAGTAAAGTACAAGTACATATTGGGGTACTTTAGCCTCCAAGCTACTTATTTGGGAGCAACCTAGGGAATTGAACCTTCTCAGATTAAACCCTTTAATTAGAAACCAAAACAAATAATTAATTTAGGGGGTTAATCAACTGTGATGTGGTTAGCCCACATGGTGCAAAGGGCCAAAGAAATTGTAAGGAAAATCCCTACCTTCTTCAACACCACACCAAACCCTTTTCCACTTTTGATACCAACAAACCAAACCCCTTCTTTCTCATTCCATGAGGAATATTTCTTCTTCATGCTTATTGCACCAGAGCAATATTTGTCTTTGACATCTTCATTTTCCTGATCTAGTTTCAGGATTTGTGCATGCTCCCCCCAATATGAAGCACAATGCATCAACAGAAATGCAAATATGAACATAATAGCACTAGTAGCTGTCTTTGAAGGCTTCATTATTAGCCTTCCCATCACATAGTCTTTCAGTTCTGTGAAGTAAGACCCTTGCTTCCCCATTCTCTTTGTATCTGTCTGTGCTGTTTCTGCATTTTCTACTGAGATATTAGTGTTATTTGCCATTACTGGGTTGAGATGAACCTTGAGGGTTTGTGAAGGGACTATCTGATGAAAAAATGTGTCGGCCGCTGGGCGAGTTGCGACAAACATTCCTTGGCTGACTTTTACTTCCTCCACAACCTCAAAGCAGCTTGGAGAACTTGAATATTCATCCATGGGGGTACCTTCATCTATGAAGTTCTCATTTGGTTCATCATAACTGATGAATCCCAATGAGAAGTCACCCATGTTGTTGCTTTGGTGTTGCACAGATTCTGCTGCAAAATAAAAATCCAACTAAATTATTCTTGGGAAAATAGAGAAGGATTAACGCATAACGTTTAATTACATGGGGAAAAATTACAAGATTTTCGACGTTTTGACAAGTGATGATTATTATTTTATTGGAGAAAAAGCTAAGAATCAAATTCTGAGTGGCAAAACATGTTATCATCCAATGTTTCAATCATATAATGTAATTGCAAACACTTAAAATGTTCAATCACTAAAGGCAAAGCATATGATTTTTAATACCTTGCAATTCATTGTCTTCCTTGTTTATTTGGAAATTTGTAATATCCTCAATAGGAACAATCTTTTGATCTTCCATAAAGCTCTGTGAAATTATACAAATAATCACATAAATTCAATATTCATGAGGACACTATATATATAACAAGTATTTATCAAAAGAACTAATGATATATGTAATCCAGTTTGGTTTTTCTGAAGTCCAAGGTGCACAATGAAGAATAAGGTGCAAATGAAAATAGCTAAAAAAAAGAAGAAGAAAAAGACAGCCCAGTACATAAGGCTCCTACTATGGAAGTCTAAGGGGGATAAATATATATAGCTTTACCCCTAAAGGCAAAGAGACTGTTTGAAATATTTGAACCTGTAATGTAATATGACAACAACTTTGCCATTGCATTGAGGCTCATCCTCTAATGAGTAATAGCTATTAGCTAATTGATAAGAAAGTTAGTATATTCTTATGTATGTGTAGATATATAGATACTATGTTACTGTGAGTGATAAGGAAAACTAACATGCCTTGTCCATATTTTTGCTTGACATTCCAACCCATCTCAAGTTCTCCACCATCCTCTCTGCCTTGAACTCATCATCCAGATCTGAAATCTCTATTGACCTGACTGTGTTCTGATCTTCCCATGTAGTAGTAGTAGTAGTCTCATTATTAATGCCTCTCATCATGGAACTCAAGTCACTCATCAGCTGGTGGTTGTAGTTATAGTTCTGATCACCACTTCCTCTTCCCACCATGAAAGTGAAGTCATCATTTTCTTCTTCATGAGAAGCATAGTATTCATTGCTGTTGCCGCCGGCACCGCCCAATGTGGTGGGTGAATAGTTTATGGGGTGATTAATGAGTTCCTGAGAAGCATGAGCTACTGATAGAATCTCCTGCAAAATATCGGTTTCAGTAGTACTACTTCCAATAATGGCACCAGAATGATGATGATGAGGTTGTTGTGGCATCTTCAGTTCAGGAATTCCAACCTGAGGGAAGTCCTCCACCTCCAATGGAGGCATACTGAACCTATGCTGCATCCTTGCACATTCTAAAGCTATGTCTACCTACAAAACACATTATATATACACATGAGCTGTGAATGGAAATCATTGTAAACACCCACACAAGTATGAGTTTAACGTGGTTTCTAAAATCTTAATCTATACTAACAGATCACACTTGAGATCGAGCTTAAGTTATCTTTGGTATCTCAAATCATATACTACGTACCTCCGGTTTAGGACTGGAGGAGTACATTAGTATATTAATTTAAAAAATACTTACATGTATTATAATCATTAGTTTGGCAATTTGTAACATCTTATAAGATCTCGGTGCCCTGCTTTCGATATTGTCCATTTTGAGGCTTTGTGACCTCTCATGGTTTTAAAATGCATCAAGAGGGAAGGTACTTGCATTTTTCGTTACCCTCCCCATCCAATGTGGGGCTTTACACTCCACCCTTACGGGCCTAGCATCCTTGCTAATATCCCATATGGGTAAAGTGTGAAGTTCTATATCGGCTGAGGAGAGAAAGGTATCTCATAAGGGTTTGGATACCTCATTCTCGACGCTTTTTTAAACCGTGAGGGGATGAGCTTCAAAATGACAATATCAAGAGTGGGGCATGAAATGTTACCCAATTTAATGCAGTATTAATTAGTAACAATAACAAAACATTATGTCTTATGACATTTAACTAAGTTATAATGCAAATATAAATTAGAGATAATCATGTTTTCTTGATGGCATGCATGAGAGGCTTATAATTAAAATGAAAGG
>JAMWYP010000473.1:0-207686 GCA_025563575.1 Acacia pycnantha | reverse complement strand
CATACCAGTGATAGGCGCACAAGGCACAAAAATTCACTCATGCGAAATTCAAAATTCAATTAACTTCATATGGACCTGTACACAATACCAAATTGTCATGAACATTTTCATAACAACAAAAGCACCTTTGCACAATAACAAATCAGGTAACAACTGTGGCATCAATGAACATTGATGTTTATAAAAAATCTAATGGACAAAACATGTGTCCTAAATACAGTCAGTATGTTAGCACACATAACAAGTCATCTTATCGAATACAAGCCCGCTCCCGTGGGTAGATTGCCTTGTGTTCCCTCATCAAAACAATGGCCTTTAATGCATGGCCTCCATCTGAATGCTTTTGGGATCCATCGATTATAGCTGACCAAGCTAAAACTGCTTTGGCATCTCCTATATTTGCAACAAAAACCAAACAAACATTCAGAAAACAAGAAATTAATTATCTTCCACTTTCCATGAATATACTCTATTCTAAAAGCACAGGAATACAAGACTTGTTATGTTATTGTTGTCAGTTTGGAAAGACTGTGCAGCTCAAATAAGATTGGGAATATAATATTTATTTGACAGTAGGATTTTACAGTTGATAGTTGTTCTGGTGTAGAACACAGATGTCCAGCCAAGTGAATGGGCTGGTGCTTTGATGTAGGATCAAAGGTATCCTCTCGAATGCCTATTGGGAAAGCACTCGAAAGGAGAGGTGATCATTGTACACAACCAGGCTCTTAGTCAAGGGGGTGTGGTGTGTGCACAGTGTGTATGTAAATAGCTTAGGGTTAGAACCTGTGCACCTTAGACCTCTCTTTTAGTATTTATAGGGCATACCCAGATCTGATCTGCCTGGCGTGATCTCCGGCTCTAGATCCGAACCGCCTTACCATATGCGGTGATCACCTTATATTACCGGGGTAGTTGAGATTCCCCTGGGTGGTAGGAGCGACTGGGTGTATTGGGCCTTGTGGCCATTGGGCTTGATATCGGTCTGTAACAGTTGCCCCCCAGCCTGGTAGCTCAAAGTTTTGGACTGCCGGGGTGTATGATGCCCCGCATAGGTCCACGAGTCGGCTGAGGTATTCCCGTCCCTTGACGTGGTGTCATCGCAAGGTCAGATGGGCCGGGGTGTCATCCTGCGTCTCTTGAAGTGTCATGATGCCGTCCTACGGCTTAAGAACTATCGTGGCGATTGCCGAAAACCAAAAAAGGGGGACCGGGGCAATAAACTCCGGTCCTCGGAGTGTCGTGGTGAGACGACGAGGTGAGTGTTCGAGGTGGTAGAAGTGGGGTCGTAGCGCAACGTTTAAAGACCGAGTCGGTTGGTGTGGACTGACGTGAGTCTTGACGACTCTTCGCCTAACTCGCCATGATTACTGTGACACGGCTTAGTAGATTGGAGATGGGTTTCGTCATCAGCACCTCGCCTACAGGCTGCGCATTTAATGCTCCTGATGCACGTCGTACGTCACCTCAACTTTTTGGGGTGAAAAGTCGCCTCTGCCCCTGATGGTTGATTTTTTTTTAACTTCCCTCTTCACTCCTTATGTTTTAAATCTGTTGGGACTTTTCATTTCGTCTTACCATACTTCAAAAACAAAACTTTCTCTGCTCGACGTTTCCACTTGCGAGACTTTCGCTTCGCCTCCTTTCGCCCCTCGCCACTCGAACCAGTGAAGTGTTCTTACTCACCATTTAGGCGTTTCCGGTGCCTGAGGCTACTCGTGACTCCCGTTTGCTTTGCTCTCCATCGCTTCCCTTATTTACAGGTATATTTTCCCACTTATAAGAAGTTTTGCGTTCTTGCATTTCGAATTTCTTGCTTCTCCTCTGATTTCATTCATCTTCGGGGAGTGTGCAAGTGTATTTCTGGGTTTTTTTTGAATGGGGAGTTGGCGTTTGTGAGTAGCTTGTGGGTTGGTGTTTCTGGTTGTGTGTGCGAATATCGCTATCACACAGGGTGGTTTTTGCTTTTCTTCTTCGGTTCGTTTCCAAAGTCTTTCCCCTTCTTTTTCTTATCAACCCTTCATATGACTGTATAGGTTTGAGCCTTTGATGGATAGGGGAAAACGCCCAGTGTCATCAAATCAGCCTTTAGGTCCGACCGACGATGAGGCCCTGCGAGCCCGCTACCCTCATTTTAGTTTCTTGATCTTAGGAAATCCACTGACCGAGGAGGAGAAACTAGCCTCGGTTCTCCGGGGTGGGTCAAGTGGTAGGAGCGCTAGGGGTTCCCATCCGTCCATTCCTATGCCCGGCCAACCAGAGTCTATCCCCCTCAGGGTTGATTCTGATAGTTCACCTGAGGTCGAGGCCGTTTCGGCCGAGCCTATCAACTTCTTCAAGGAGCATCGTCCAACCGGGTCAGGGTCCCTCCCGGATTGGTATGTCGGTCCCTGATGGGAGTGTGTTGCCCAGAGCTCTTCACTCATTGCGAGTGGGCAGGACCAAATGGCCGACGTTATTCTGGGCTCATGTCGTCATAACTTCTCATCCGAGGCTATCTCGATTTCTGTGGGGGAACTTTTTCCGGTCTCCACTCCTTCTGCATTTCCAAACAGTAGCCCATTTCCGTCAGGTATCCCTCATGGCTCTAGCTATGGCTTTTTATTTATTCATGTTGTAGGTAAATGGAGTCCTCGTCTTCTCCCTGTTTGTCTGTGTCTGATGTGGAAGCCGACTCGGCATCCCTCCCGACTATGAAAGCTAAATATCTATGGGTGACGCATGAAATGTTGACGACATGTTCACCGATGACGGCAAATCGGTAGATCGGCTGGGGTGCCGAGGTCCTCGGGATGTTTGGCCCTCCCGAAGAAGGCGAGCCCATGCGCAACAGGACCCGGATCGCCCAATTTCTTCCTTTTCAAATGGGTGGGGTTACCTGGCGGCATTCGAGTATCTCTGTGACTCGATGGAGCCTGCCATCCCTTGCACCGCCGCCCTCTTCCTTTATTTCTTCTCCCCTTTCACCCCTCGCTCGGGTAGGGAGCCGGCCCTTGAAAGGGCTGAATTCTCTCCGGAGTGAAGTGGACATGAAGCTTTTTACTTCATTTTCTGATTCCATCAAGCATTTCAAAAATGCATTTTTCAAGGTGGTTGCCGCTGCTGGCGAGCGGCCTTGATTTCTGAAGGGCGCTGAAGGCCCCGATGTAGAATGGCGTTTCCCCCTCTACTGGAACTCTGACCATTACCAATCTACCTCCTCCTCTTATCAATTCGATGCCAAAGACCTCACCGAGGAGAAGGAGTATGCAGCTCGGCTGGCCTCGTATGTTGATGAGAATGGGGTTAAGAGCACGGCCTTCTATATCAAGAAGGCCGGCAAGGAGTCGGGATCGGCCTCCAGTATGACTTTATTTATATTAGCTATGCCGTTTAGCAAATGCTACTTTCCTGATTTTTCTCATGAACTAAGTTTCTGACCTTTCCTTTCATTTTTTTTTACCGATCCAGGTGCCATGGAAATGAATCCGGACTATCTCCTCTATACGAGGCCGCCACGCGGGGCTCCGACAGAGAAAGCGTCGAGGAAAGAAAAGGCGTCGAAGAAGCGGGCTGCTGCCGAGCCTCAGAAAAAGCTCCACACTCCTGTCGTCGTGGCCCCGAAGTCTCCTACGGCAAAAAGGGCGAAAGTTCGGGACACGCGAGATGGGCCCTTCGTCCGCTCCTTCCCTACTTTGGCCCGGGCACCACCTTTCACCGACATCCATCTTTCTTCCGACAAGGGGAAAGACGTGCTTCCATCGGACTCGGCGCGCCCTCCTTCTCCGCCTCAGACCATATCTTTTGTTCCTCGTCTTGTCGGCCTCAAACGTGGCCAGGCCTAGGAAGGTAGCGTATCAGAAGAGCTCGGCACAGCCTTCTTTCCGCCGCACCGGTTTTTAAGTCCCCAGCCTCTATCTGACGAGGATGTGCTTGAAGTACAGGATGTGCACAGTCGTCTCTGTAAGGCCCTCGGATTGTCTCAAGCCTTTCTCCATCTCCATGGGTATTATGTAAGGGCTACCGGTGAAGCCCAAAATCTGAAGCTGAGTCTGGAGGTGGCTGAAGAGAAAGCCAAGAGGATTGAGGTGGAAAGAGAGGTCCTTGAGGAGGAGCGTGATCGTTTGAAGGTCAATTGGCCGGTTCTCATGCCCACAAGAAGGCCAACGAGGATCCGTTGCGACCCCGCCACTCCGGCATATGACGCCGGCTTTGTAACCAATTGTAACTTATATTTGATGAATGGAAAATCAGTTAAGTATTACTTGCGTATTTTTAACTTTATGCATAAATTGCACGTTGTCAAGCTTTAGACCGGGCCAGGGTCTTATGTGGTTAGAGTCCGCTAGTACTCTTCTGGTGTAAGAGACCAGGTGTAGGGGTTTAATGTTTACCACGCTACGAGGTTCCGGAGTCGTTTTCCAGTATCTTAACCCTAGTAAGGGCAAACAGTCATATGCTCAGTCGTGGTCGAAAAGACACATACTTAAACATTTTGACCTGATCAGGGTCCGTCATGACTATTCGCCTTCTTATCCAGGTGTCAATTTCGATGCATCAAAATACGTACAAGGGCTGATGACAGCGGCCTCGTGTAATTTTTAAGTAACCGGGGTGGGTGGCCCTGGTGTTGATTTATTTCCCATGGAGGAGACTGAGGCCGGGTTACATAACCATAGTCTCAATCCGATTAGGTCGTTAGCAACTCGTCAAGAATTCTTGAAATTGAACTTCGGTTAAGAAACCGTTTATTAATTTAAGAAATAATTTGCTCTAAAGAGCTAACAACTTGAATCGAAAATTTTGCCAAAATGAAATGACGAAACCAAAACTAGAAAGGGAATAATTAAAACAAAAACTAACTTTGGACCGGATACGTCCATCTTGGGAGGCGAAGAGTCCCGATCAAGCCTAACTGTAGTAGACTCTTAATTTGTCGGCATTCTATGTCCTCTTAATAGGTTTCCTTGCCAGGGTTTCGAGAATGTAGGCTCCTCTGTCGAGCTTCTCCTTAACCCGGTATGGGCCATCCCAATTTGCGGCCAGCTTGCCATCCTTGGCGTTTTTGTTACCGACGTCGGCCCTCCGGAGGACTAGGTCGCCCCGGTCGAATGTCCGAGGCCTAACCTTTCGATTGTACTTGGCGGCGATAAGTTGTTTGGCCGCCATCTCACGGCAATGTGCCGTGGTCCTAACCTCATCCACCAACTCTAGCTCGGTTGCCAGAGCTTTGGAATTTTCTCATTCTCCTTCCTCCAACACTCTAAGTCTCCTCCATGATGGCTGGCCTATCTCGACTGGAATCATAGCCTTGCATCCATAGGTCATGTGGAAGGGAGTTTCTTGGGTAGCCAACTGCATTGTGGTTCGACAACCCCATAACACGTTGTAGAGCTGTTCGACCCAACTTGTGTTGGCGTCCTCCATCTTTTCCTTAGGCCGTCGGGATTACCTTATTCGCGCCTCGGCTTGACCGTTTGATTGAGGGTGATCGACGAGAGCGAAGTGGTGTGTGACAGAGGTTGACCATCATGTCCTGAAGTTCTGTCGATAAGCGGGTGCCATTGTCGGTCACTACCTCGGCCAGGACTCCGAAGCGGGAAAAGATGCTTTGTTGGACAAAACGCCGGACCCTTGCCGAAGTAATGGTGGCGAGGGGCTCGGCCTAAATCCACTTAGTGTAATAGTCAACCGCAACAATTAGCCATCGTAGTTGTCCGGGGGCAGGCTTAAATGGTTCCAATAGGTCCATTCCCCATTTGTAGAATGGTCATGGGGCCGATATGTATTCCATGTCCGACGGAGGGGACCAAATTATTTTGGCATGTTTTTGGCAGCTGTCGCACGTTTTGACGAATTCTTTGGACTCCGCCTTCATAGTCGGCCAATAGTAGCCGGCCTGAAGCGTCTTTCTTGTCAATGTTTTTTCCCCCATGTGTTGCCCATTGATCCCTTCATGGATCTCGGCCAGAACATATCTACTTTCATTCGCACCCAAACACCTTAGCATCGGGGTATGCAGGACTTTCTGGTAGAGTTGATCGTCGACCATCGTGTATACTGCTGCCTCTCGAATGAGTTTTCTGGCGTTGGTCATCTCGAGTGGGAGAATTCCACACTCGAGGTAATCTTCAAGTGGTCTCCTCCAATCAGTGGAGGTCGATATGGCCATGACGCAGGTCGGTTCTTCCAACTTTTGTTGAACTCTTGTCTTATGGTTGGCCGTGCCTTTAGTCTTTGGCGAGCTTGGAGAGGATGTCGGCCACGACGTTTTCTCCTCCAGGGATGTGCGTGGCCTGTTACATCCTCAGGCGGATTGCATTTCCTTGACTATGTTCAAGTATTTCGCCATGAGAGGGCCCTTCGCTGGTATGACCCGTCTGCACAGGCGGCGACGAGTTGAGAGTCGGTGAAGGCCGTAACTCTTTGGGCTCGGAGGTCTTTGGCTGTTGTAGCCGGCCGGTGGTATTCGTATTCGGCACGATTGTTTGATGTTGAAAAGTTTAGCTGTAGGGAATGTTCAATTGCAATTCCTTCTGAGCTTTCTATGATTATTCTGGCCCCACTTCCCTTGGAGTTGGAGGATCCGTCGACATATACTTTCCAGAGGTCTAACTTGTCGACATCCTTATTAGTCGGAATCGGCTCTCGAGAGGAAGTCGGCCAACGCTTGTGACTTAATGGCATGTCGGGCTTCGTAAGTGATGTCAAACTCAGATAGTTCTATGGCCCAATTGATCATCCTGCCAGCCAGGTCGGGTTTATGTAGTACTGTCGAATCGGTGGCTTAGTCGGACCACGATTTTGTGGGCTTGGAAATACGAGCGAAGCCTTCCACCGTTGTCGGTATGGCGAAAACCAATTTTCCGGCTTCGATATCTCAACTCGGAACTTCTGCAAGGCTTTGCTCACAAAGTATATGGGTTCTGGCCGGTCGAGGTTCTCGCACTAGGGTGAGCTTATTGCTTCTTCCCAACCGTGAGTAGAGGAGCAGATCTCTCCAGTGGGGTTTTGATAGAACCGGCGGAGTTGTCAAGCACTGTTTTATTTTTTCGAATGTGGCGTCACACTCCGAGCTCCAGTCCCCAGTTGTCTCCTTTTTCAGCAACTTGAATAAGGGTAAGGCGTTTTCTGCCGACCTGGGCAAGAACCTGGTCAACGCGGCCAATCGACCTGTTAACTGTTGGACTTCCTTCTTGTTTCTAGGCGTCTGCATTTCTAATACGGCCTTACATTTATCTGGGTTAGCCTCGATTCCCAGGCTCGTGAGCGGGAACCCGAGGAACTTTCAGTAGGGACCCCAAAAGCACATTTTGCTGGGTTGAGCCGAATTTGGTGCCTCCTCAACTTGTCAAAGGTTTGTTCCAGGTCTCGGATGTGGGTATCAAGGTCATATGATTTGGCGATCATGTCGTCGATATAGACCTCGATGTTCTGGCCGATCTGATCCTCAAAAACCTTGTTCATCATCCTTTGATATGTTGCCCCGGCGTTCTTGAGACCGAAAGGCATGACATTATAACAGTAGTTTCCTTTTTCTGTGATGAAGGCGGTGGCCTCTTGGTCGCCGGGGTGCATGGCGATCTGGTTGTACCCGGAGTAGGCATCCATGAATAATAACAGTTGAAATCCGGATGAGTTATCAACAAGTTGGTCGATGTTTGACATAGGATAGGCGTCTTTTGGGCATGCCCTTCACTTGCCACTTGGTTTCAAAACCATAACCACATTGGAAAGCCATGTGGTGTATCTTATTTCTCTGATGAAACCGGCCTCTAGCAGCTCGTCCACGTGTTGGTTCAGTGCCACTTGCCTATCCGGTGCCCTTTTTCTCTTCTTCTAGGCCCTGAGTGGACCACTGGCCAGAAAATGGCCAATCAGTGACAAAAGAACTCGGGATCAATCTCGGGTACATCGGCGCGCTCCGAGGCAAAAACATCTCGATTCATTGCTAGGAATTCTTCCATCCTTAATCTCAGGTCTGGGCTCAGCGTTCTGCCTATTTTTGTTACCTTGTCCGGGCCGTTCCAGAGAATGAGGTCTTCCAACTCTCCCTCCGGCTCTGGCCGGGGGATCTCGGGCTCGTCTCGCAAGTCCAACTCGACCATATTAACCGGATGACTGCGCTTCTCCCCCTCCCGGCTGTTGGAACCAGGCTTGAAAGGGGGCGGTGCTACATTTCCGCCTTCCTTGATCGTCTCAAAGTAGCATTGCCGGGATTCCTTTTGATCGCCCTTAATGGTGAGGACTCGGTTGGTGTTACTCACCATTTTTATCTTTTGATGCTTGGTGGACACCAGCATATCACATTTGTGAATGGTCGGCCTTCCCAAAATGATATTATAGGATGAGGGGAATTCGGCGACAATAAATCTTACAGTCGATCCACGAAGCCTTCTTTCGTTCCCAGAGTCAGTCGTAGGTCGATATACCCCGTGGGAGGGGAGAGCTCTCCATTAAAACCGACGAGGGTTGTCTTGCAAGGCTTCAGGTCTTCCTTATCGAGATTCATTCTCTTGAATGTGTCCCTGATGATGATGTAGGGTTCCCATGATTATCAGACCGTCCTGATGCCCGGGTACCACGTCCTTCAAATCCTCCTTAGTGAAAAAGAGCTGAGGTCGTTCCGCTTTACTCGTCGCATCCGGATCTTCCTTGAATTTCGGCCGGTCCCTGACTGAGAGGACCACCTTTAAGTATTTCCTTCGTTGACTCGTCGTGTCACCGCCTCCACCAAAGGCTCCACTGATCACGTTGCAATCGAACTCGGCCTCGGGAAATCCATCTTCCTCGACCCCCGGCTTCTGTCGTTTATCATCTTTTTTTCTCTCGGGAGCCGGGCTATCCAGTCGGTCATCCTGTTTTCGCTTCTCTCTTTCGCCCTTGTGTTTTGATCACGTATTGGCGCAATTTTCCTTCTCTGACGAATTTTTCAATGGCGTCCGGAGCTCATAGCACAGTGCAGTGGTATGCCCCGAACTGTCGTGAAAGGTACAGAAGCGGGTTGGGTCCGTATTGGCTCGTTTTCTGAGGGGCCGAGGTCTCTTAATCTTCTGCATCTCTGTCGATGCCACTTCTCTCCATAGCTGGGAGCTGGAGACATTCAGAGGGGTGTATTTGTCATATTTACCCTTTAACTCCGTCTTTGCACTAGGGGACTTATTATCCAGATCCCTACCATGGCGATCTTGCTTGCGACCTTCGGACCGGCTTCTATCCCTTGGCGGGGTACTCCGGTCTGAGTCTCTTCGAGGAGCGTTCGCTTGTCGCATTTGCTCCACTTCAAGGTACTTCTTCGACCGAGTTATGAAATCATTAAGACTTTTAGCCGGGACTTCGGTTGCCGTTTGCTAGTCGCAAAGTGCATCTCGAAAGCCTCGGCTAAATCATCAAATTTATGAACCGACCCCACGGGCAGAGTGTGGAGCCATTTCAACGCCCGGTCCCTTAAGGGTTGCGGCGAAAATCCAGTGACGATAGGTCCCTGAGGCCCCTTACGAACATGACCACCTCGAAGTCTTCCAGGTGAGTTGTCGAGTCTTGAGAGCCGTCGTATTTTGCTAACTCGGTGAGATTTAACTTCTCCGGGAACGAGCGTTGAGGATTTCATCGAGAAAGGGCTGTTGTCGATCCGCCCAACATACCTTCTCCGTGATACCCAGGTTGGAGGAGGCGGGGTGACTGTTACCCGGTGACTTCCCCTTTTCGAGTCCTTACTTGAAGAGGTCGGCTTCTTCCTTTGGCCGGTTTCTGTGCTTTTGTGGCCACGCGAGCTGTCGCCTTCTTGATCCTTCTTCCAGGACTTGTCATCCTCATCCTCGTTGGAGGAGGCAGAGTCCCTCGTCTTGAGGTGTTTTTCCAATTGCTGGAAACGGAGAGAGTGTCGCTTGTCCATGTTCTCGATACGTCTCATCATCGCGGCCAACGAATTTTGGACGAGTAGAGTATCCGGATTGCCGCGTGGGATCTCTGTGTTAGCGGCGTCCGGTGAATTCCGGCGACGATCATCATTCAACGGAGCTGAGGACTCCGTGTCGGACGGGTTTTCATCCAAACGTCCATGCTTGTTGGGGACGACAGGTTCTTCGAGTTGTTGCTCCGGCTGTGATAGGCGGTCCTCTTGGTCTGCCCGTTGTCCCCGACGGGGTTGTTCGATGGCTTGTGCGGCTGTGGTTGCCGAGGTGGTTGGCGCGATCTCTGGTCGAACCATCTCGGGCCCCTTCGGCTTGAACTACGGGTGTTACCCTCGTTGGTCACGGGAATCGAAATTTACCAATCCCACGGTCGGCGCCCTTTGTTCGGTGTAGAACACAGATGTCTAGCCAAGTGAATGGGTGCAGTGCTTTGATGTAGGATCAAAGGTATCCTCTCGAATGCCTATTGGGAAAGCACTCGAAAGGAGGTGATCATTGTACACAAACCAGGCTCTTGGCCAAGGGGTGGGGTGTATGCACAGTGTGTATGTAAATAGCTTAGGGTTAGAACTTGTATACCTTAGACCTCTCTTTCGGTATAGTAATGACAGATCATTTCCCATGCCTTTAGAAGCATGTTAACCTTTTTTCCCCTTTCATTCTGTGCAATAAACTATCATTCATGACTCCTTATGATAAGAGCTTCTCAGAATTCAAAATAATTTATGAACAGCTCAATATCAGTCAAAGTTTTTAACTTCCCTTTTGAGACTACAAGCATACAAGTATATGCAAGATTCGTATCTAATTCAATAACAGTAAAGTAACTAATTTAAAATTAAGATAAACAAGAAGCTATGAATTAATTTTTTATATAAATTTATTAATCCACCTCCCTATTACATTTCATCATCTGAGTATGTGCACAAGCAGTCAGGCACAACACACAAAACAACCAAAAAGGCAATCAATAATGGTTATATTTGATACATTTCAGGGCTTTGGAGGCTCCGTTTATCAAATATTTTTGTTTAAGAAAAAAGTTGGAATTCACGTTTGTTTACAAACTTCAAAACTATTTCACAAATACGACCAATCTTCCAATTTTGGCTTTCTTTTAGGAGCATTTCAATTCAATCTTCCAATTTTCCACAAAATGGTTGTTGCAAGTAAAAAGTAGTTCTACAAATTGAAAGAGGTAATACTAATAAATAGTGTCGAAGCTTTTAGAATGCAGTTCCAAACATGGAGAAACGCGCGAAATCCCCAAATCAAAAACGAATCGACTCAAACTTCATCAAAACATTTGCGAAAACCTAATTATCAGAGAAGAATCAGGCGTACCATATTGGTTCCTCCATTTGTGCAAGTCATAGAAAATGGTGAAGGGCGGCGATGAGAAATAGAGGAAGCTACTTGGTGAAGAGAACAAGATTGAGCCTCCCGAGTCTAAATACGAATCGACTTGGTTTTGGAATATTTACGAGGAAGATGTGAGGAATCATTTACTATTCGAGCTCGTCTAATTGAGTCAACTATATATTTGTTCTTAGGGAACTCTTGGGCCATTTAATTAAAGGCTGCGATGTGAAGGCGTCGGTGGAAACCCTTTCTTTTCAAGCGTGGTAGCCCACATATCTTGTTCTTTGTTGATGACCTTTCTTTTCACATAAGCAGTAATCAAATGATTGAGTTAGTAATGCAAAGTTTCTGCAGTGGGCATAGAATCACCTTGACAAATCTCGAATGTTATTGCTCTAAAAAGCTTCAACAAAGCTCTCGAGTTGAGTCAACTTCTTGGGATTGGGATTCGCTAACTTAGGCAAATACTTGGGAGTTCCGATCATTCATAAGAGAGTTTCTCATGCCACCTATAATCCTATTGCACAAAGAGCCAGGAAAAAGTTGTCATCGTGGAAGAGAAAATTTTTTACTATTGCAAGACGTTCAATTCTTATCAAGTATGTACTATCTTCCTTGCCTAGCCATTGCATGCAATCAACTCTCCTTCCAATATGTACAATTAGAGAAATTGAGAGAATTTCCAGGGAAATTCCTATGGCCTCGGGAAAGAAGACGTGAAGAAAATGCATCTTATTGCTTGGGAAAAAATTACGCAAGCTAAGAAACAAGAGTGGGTTTCAAAAATCTTCGTCGCCAGAACAAAGAATTTATTATGAATCTATGCTGGAGTCTCTTAACAAAGAAATATGCCCTCTAGGTTCAATGTTTATAGTCCAAATATAATTGTGGTAACATGTACCTTCCTAATATCTCCAGAAAGAGAAATTCTTCATCTGCTTGGAAAGGGATTGTTGATGTTTGGAATAATTTTCTCAGTGGTGTTGGTAAAAAAGTCAATAACGGGGCGGGTACCAAGTTACGACCCGACCTCAGCTTCCTCTTGATCAACCTATCTTATCCTTTATTCAGTTTCCCTCATCTGTCAACAAAGATGAGACAGTTAGGGATCATCTTTTGTCAAATGGACAGTGGGACTATCTCAGATGGCTTGGAGTTCTACCTCTGGATATTATAAACATCATTTTACAACTGAATCCACCACCGCAACAATTCCCAGGATTGTTTTACTTGGAAGCAGCAAAGGATGGGAGTTTCTCCGTAAAATCAGCTACCGAGTATCTCTCGACAATGAAGAAGCAAGTACCAATAACTTTTGGGCCCATGTGTGGAAATGGCGACTTCAGAAAAATTTAAATATTTTATGTGGCTAGTTGGTCACGAGAGACTTGTCATCAACTCTCTTCGGGCCGGAGGGGACGATAATGGTTGCCCTTTTCAATGCAATAGTGAGGAAAGTGTGATTCACATAATTCGTGATTGTGAGCGTGCTAGAAATTTGTGGAAATTGATTTTAAAACCTAACTATTTCTCTCGGTGTTTCTCTGCGGCTTGCGAGTTTGGCTTAAGCGGAATATCGAGCACAAGCACGCAAAGGGAGATTTGAGAACTTCTCATGGACAAGAATCTTTAGCTTGGGGTGTTGGATTCTTTGGACAACCGGATGTAAATTTCTATTTCGGGAGAGCACGAAACAAGGTGATGCTACACCGATGCAGCTACCTTCTCATGGAAAATGAAGCAAATGAAAAGCTAAACCACCGATTTTCTAAGCTTGGACAAGATAGAGGAGAAATCCTAGACACCCCTCACGAGAACACGGTTCACATTGATGTGGACGGATCGGTGATTCAACAACACCAAGCGCGTGTGGGCAAGTATTAAGAAATACTCAAGGGGATTGGTTGATGGGTTTTTACAAACCCCTTTGGCCTACTTTCTGTCATTGAAGCTGAAATTCATGCTATCATGATAGGGTTACAAATTGGTCTTCGAGATGGGGTTACGAGAGATCGTCATATACTCTGATTCTCTTGATGCCGTCAATATCCTTATGAGAGATTGCCCTACTGATCATCCCCTTAAAGACATTATTGGGGCGACTAGAGACCTTGTTCCAAGGCCCGGGACGTGAAGCTTCATCATACTCAGAGAAAACATCTCTTGTGTTGATTACATGGCCAAGGAGGATCATAGTGTTGCCATTGGTGCCGATGTGGTTATGATTCCAACTATCCCCAAAGGTTGCACGGATATAGTATTGAAGGATAAGCAATCCTGTAACTCTTAGTATCTTTCTACTTGTTGTATCGGGGCTAGAGTCTTATAATCTAGTTCCTATTTCACATTTTCAAGCATCGGCTTGCCTTTATTATCAAAAAAGAAATGGTCCAAGAAGGAAATGGGGGGCATCAATGTAATTTTATATTTTTTTAATACCTATAAATGCCTTTAGGCCTTTTATGACATATGACTTTTCTTAGAGCTTTTTTGTCCTTTGGGCCTGAGGAGGATTTTCTCTAGTTTTTTTAGAGGTAAAGCACATGTGTATTTTTGCTCCTTTACTCGTTTTTCCCTTCTCATTAGGTCCTTATAATTTTATCTGATTTTTAATACAATCCCCATAATTTTTTATTCTTTATTTTATAAATAATAGGAAAAAAGGTAAGAAAATATCACTTAAAAATCAAATCTCAAATCAGTTTAAAAAAAAAAAAAATCACAAATCAATGATTTCCAACTAAAATGAGTTATCAATTGATATATTCTTGTATTCAATATCTATATTTTTGCTTGCAACAAGACTTATTTAAGATTTTGAAGTCTAAGTAGTATTTTTTTATTTTTCCCTAAATAACATATACTTATAATAATCTTAATTTGACATTCTTTTAAATTTTAATCAAACATATATATTATTTATTTTGTAATTCTAACTTTTAACTTTATAAAATTTGAATTATAATAATAAAATTTTCTAAAAAAAAGAATATAATTAAATGTAATTAATTTATAGTTAATTATAATTAATTATTGTACCAATTAATTACATTAATAATATTTTCTAATTATATAATTATTAAATTAAATTCAGAAGCAATTTTTTTACCATAAACAAATGAAAGTGGGCACCCGGGGGGACCCATGAGCTAATTTGTTTGCACCACAAGGCACCCATCATTTCAGGCAAAAGGAAATCCAAGTTCACCTAAACATCAGATGAATCTTTCTTTAATATTCATAGACTATTGTATATCTTGCTGGCAACACAGAAACCAGAGCCTGAAACAAATATGCAAATCTATAGTAAAGAGAGGTAAGGAGAATCAAGTGAAAATTGATGAGAGTGAAATGAAATATGATAAATGGATCAGGTTCAAATTCTCTTGATCATACTACCTCCTATCTTTAAAATAAGGATTAAGGTGTAAAAATACGTATTTAGTTCTCTCAAAGGTGTAGCAAAAATACTCATTGACCATTAGTTTGAATTTTTTGTATTTTTAAGGCTAACATGGACGATAACTTGACTAAATTTTATCCTAACTGGCAGTAGAGAACTGAAGAAAATTATAGAAAATGGCTCAGGTAGTTTTGAAAATTACATAAAAGCGGCAACGGTGGCGAGGAGATGAAGATGTGCGACCTGATGGGTAAGATTCGAATTGGGAGAGATAAGGGCTAAACTGTAATTTTAAAAATATTTATGTCATTTTCATTACCTTCCAATAGATATCCCTTAATGTGTGTAATTAATAAGGATACTTTGGGGAAAAACTATAAATTTGCGAGATTAAATGATTGAGATCTCATATTTAGAATTAGATTTAACCCTCAACTAGCTCTTATATTAAATATCATACCAAAGATAATATTTGGTATAAAAGATATTTCAGACTGAAAAAATTATTTATAATCCTAAAAAAATTATTTTTAGATCTTGAAAAAATATTTCAAGGTATTGAAAAAAAAAATATGAAGATACTAACTAGTACTTAAAGGATAATGACTGATACTCAAAAAATTATTCATGATCTTGAAAAAAACATTTTAGAATCTCAAAAAAACATTTTATGATCGTGAAAAAATATTTTATCACAGTCAACCTTAACGGTAATCTTCCAGGTCTTAACGGAACCCACCCTGATCTTCGCCGGCGCCCTCAGTTTCAACGTTAACGGCACGTTTTGTTTGCTCTGAATTGGTCCGTAAAAAGGCCCATATGCTCATGCTTTATAAGCTGTGGACAAATGCACATGCCTAGCTGCTAATGTTATTACTATATTAACATAATTCTAAATATAATAATCCGTTGCTAAATATCCTCAACCTTTTTGAAGTAACAAGGCATGTGGTCACCTAATCTTCTTCCTAGCTTTAATGCTGGAATTGATAAATAAAACAGGAGCTGTAAAATAGATAAATAAAGCAGAGTAAGAAGCAGAAGTGCTTTCTCATTCTTTTTAACCTCTCTCTATCTCTGCACTTTAAATCCCATACTTTTGCTCCCTGTGACGGTTTTACCTTATGCACAATGAACATTCTAGAACCATTTTGTGCCAGGTGCATCAAGTGGTAGTTTGGTGTCCCGAGATCTTGAATCTGCGGTCATGATTTTGGATTCAAGATCTTTGAGCTATAGGTCCTCTCACTTAGAGTTTTGTCGGATGTGGCCTTCCCTCGTCCTTGTGGCAAGTCCACATCCTCTTATTTTTTAAATCGATGCTTAGAGGTGAGATTTATACATTTTGTGTTTATGTTTTTGTATTCAGGGGTTTGTAAAGGTGTTTTGTTCCGGAAAAATAAAGAAGATCATCGGATCTGCGTTCAAATCCTCTTGGTTGGTTAGGTGTTTGAACGTTATGAGATCCATTATTTTTAGTAGCTTCGAATCTTTCGTTCTTGAAAAAGATCTAAAGGTGTTATTTAAAGTGTGGTCGAGGTCACTCAGGATATATTTGATCGAGAGGAGTAGAAGTGTTCTTCGAACATCAAGGGTCTTCTTTCTTTTGAGGTTGGGTTTACGTGTTCTTTACCCAACGGATGGGGTACTTATTTAAAACCCACTTAATTGCATTTGCGCTTCATAAGATTGTGTGCCTTTGGGGTGGGTTTTTCAAAAAAAGCACTTTCTTGCTCATGCTTTATAACCTTGGATAAATGCAAACCAATTTTGTCCATGATTATTACTATATTAACATATATATTTAATGTACGGTGTTAAATTTAATATTGTATCCAATTTATTTTTTTGTAATTGTTTTTACTTGGTGTTTAATGCTTTGCTTTGATTAGTTGTAACCTTTGTTATATCAATAATGAAATACTCTAGAATTTCAATGGAAGTAAATTTGTGGGTATACACTGACTGGGAGGAAATCCTTCAAGCTTGTAAGACATTTTATTTTCTACCTTTTGCACAATGATAAAGAAAATTTCTTACATATGAATACAGGAATAAATGTACAAGTGATGAATCCTAAATTGAAGAACCAGGGTAGAAGGCCAAAATACAACATTACAGCAAGCTGTATTGTTCACAAGTTATGAACAATGCGACTTATTCTTTAATTTTCTGTGATATACAAAAGGTCCATTAGTTCAGATTAGTGACACAAAAATTTAAAAAATATATATCAATTGTGAACAAATCACCAACCAAGAGAGAAACTCCAGCGAGAGAGTTGCAAAGAACAATGGAGTTGCAGAAGTGTTGTGATGGAAGCACATTCCTCACACCTTAGATAAGTGCCAGAGACGATAAAATCTCAAATGAATGTTTTAAGAAGTGAAATTCATTGGCAGGCTCACCTTGGTACTGCTCGTTCTCATGCCACTCGTAGACGTAACGGAAGTCAGTAAAAATTTCTCCTTTTATGGACACAGGTAGGGGCTTAGTATGTGTACTGCTTGCCATTGGGTTTTGGTCCTTCCAAAACAAATTCAGCATACAAATCCTTCAGAGCAATCATAACTGTAGTTATCAATGGCCCCATAATTGCCCCTGAAGAAAAACAGACTCGTCCAGTCAATCCAACAATGCCACGAGTCATTAAAGCAACTACTATAAAAGTTCACTGGGAGGTAAACCAAACATTATGACTATGAAATCAAACAAAAGCATAACCACTTTACTATTATGCTTTATATTCTGATGAAATTGGAAATTCAATTATAAGGTGCTTATCAGACAAGGTACTTGAGAAATTCTTTGGGCTTTGTCCTAGTTTTGGGGAAGAAAATTACTTGAGAGTTAATTGATCCTACAGGTCTTGCCAAATCTCTAGCCAAAGTAGATTACAGCATATAAAAGTTCCTTTTCTGATCAAGCCAATTCCGGCATCTAAAGTACACTTTTTTACCAAGGCCTACTGCATTTCATATGTTTTAAAAATAAATGAGTGGTTTCATGATTGAAATATGACTGACTTTTCAATTTAATCCTACAAATTGTAGCCCTTTCAGTTTATTTGCAGAGTAAGCTTTTCCCATCATTTTCTCCCCTGGAATACTAGATTAGAAAGTTATTTGCCAAGACTAAAAGATGGAGCGGCAAAAGTGATAGGGGAAAAATTATCACGAGACTAAATTGAAAGGTTTACATTCTGAAGAACCAAATTGAGATGTTACTCATCTTTCAAAACTAAATAAAAAGGAAATCTAACCTCCAGAGCAGATGGAAATAGAGTCATTCCACCAATGATGCTAAGCCCAGTAAGATATGGACTATGCCCTGGTATATCTTCTAATATCTCAGATGCACCATAATCCATGAGGAACAGGTGAACAGCAGACAAAATAAGGGCCTCAAAGTATCTTCCTTCCAGCAACAGTTGCATAGCTGCTGGAATTGTTGCAAGCCAAGATGGGAATATCGGCAGCAAAGGACATAGGAAGGCAAGAATAGTCGACATGTACAAGAAATGAATTTCGTATAGCCTAAATAAAAGCCAAGTGAGACATCCTTGAAAAAATGCAATCTCAACGGTAGCTAAAAGGACTCCTGAAATGGCCTTATCCAGAACTTCAACACATCTGACCCTAGCTGAGCTTGAAATAGGAACCAAGTGCATAATTTGTTCTGTCACCCCCCCTGATTCTGATGTTATGAGATAGTACAAAACCCAGAAGAATACCATTAACTGAGACACAAAATTTAAAACCTCTGCAGCTCCAGAAATAATGGAATTGATGATGGAGAACATGAATTTTGCACCACTTCCAAGCGCAGTTTTACCACTAGCAAGCACACGTTGACATACATCCATTCCCTTCACAGCAAATCCTTTTGCCTTCTCAACTAAGTCCTCCCTTGTGATTATGAGTTCTCTCAAAAGGGCTTCTAGCTCTGCATAAATCATGCTCCACTCTCGATTTTTAACCCGAGTCCTCAAACTCAGAAACTTGTCTGTGTATTTTGAGGGTATCTCTGGGGCTGCTGAAGCTATTGAAGAGTTAGCTGAATTGCTTATAGCAAAATATTTAATACCAGTCACAAGCTCAGTCATATTGTATTGCATCGCCATTACATCTATCTGATCAGAAACTGTCTCATAAAGCTTAGTACTATACATATCTACCAATTGAGGAACATCATTGTCTTCCATCCACTTCTTGACCCCAATTCTCTCAGTAAAATTGCTCTCTTCCACATGTACTTTCAGTGAAATCACTGCATCTTTTCCTTCGACCCCAATCTTGTACGAGAAGAATATCACCCCAACCAAAAACGCAGTTATCATACCGACAATCAACCCAATTGCTACAATGGTTTTCAATCTTTTTAGTAGTCCTCGAGTAAAAAAAGAAGTATGCCACATGCCACTGCTCCTAAAGGAAGATGAAGTTGACAAAATTGATTCTACATTTTTAGAGCTAAACAAGAAGCCCAATCCAAGAAGACAAAGAGAAGCAAAACCACCAAGCCATTCATATGCAACAATGAATACGCCAAAGGACACAAGCAAACGAAGTAAATTAGAAAATCCACTACGGTTCTTCCTTGGGTTCTTAGATTCTTTTAATTTTCTGAGAAGAACTCGCAAAGAAGCTTCACGAATTTCAACAAGCGTGCCAACTAAAACTCTTAATATGGTCACAGGAATCGCTAGAAACGTCTCAGTAAGACCTAATTTCAGGGGCTCTGACCAGAACGAAACAAGGGTTCGCTGGATACCCCTAAGAGGAATGGAACAAAGCACAGCCCACTGAAGGGTTTGACATATCCTTCCAACAGCTTGTACGCAGCGTAAACTGCAAAAATGGCTAGGGCGAGTCCAGCATGAGCCATGGCTATGTAAAGAGCGAGGCGTACCTGGGGACCACCGGAGATGGTAGATTTCTTTTCCGGCTCGGCGGCATTTGGCCGCGAATCGGATTGTGGAGTAGCCAACGGTTCTCTGATAGAAGCAGACCGGAACATATCATGCCAGGCCAGAGTATCGGATTTGGGGTCCGGGTATGGGACGAGCTCCATTTTTGAAGATAGAAGAATGGAGGCGAGAGGCAAAATGAGAGTCAGAGAAGGAAGAAGAAATGGATAACATTCTGGTAAAAGAATTGGCTTTGACTATATAAATCGATGACGACGACGATGACGAAGGCCAATGGTTTTTGTGGCGTCTTGTTTTGGTGTGGAACTGTAAAACTAAAATATTGAGAGGGATTCAGTTACGGAAGGGTGGGTCACTTTCGAATCGATGCTTGCGTCCCGGCTCCATCACATGATCAACTTGGAAGAAACAGATTGGTTGTCTTTTAAATAAAAACAACCATCTTTTAATATAAGGAAATTTATTTGTTGTTTTTATAATCAAAATTGGATTGTTTTCAAACAGAAATTATTCTGTTGATCCAAAAAATGAGAAATTATTCTGAATTTTTAGTTTTAAAATAAATTTTTATACTTCACACTAATTTTAAATCATATTAATGATATGATAAAAATATGGATTAGTTTCAAGGAAATAAGATTGTTGTTTTCGAGAGCGCCCGATGTTTTCAAATATTTTTAGGTTTTAAATATTTAAGATGTTGTTTCAAATTAGATATAAAAAAGCGTTTGGCCAGATTAAGTTTGACTTTTTCTTGTGGACGATGACGTGGCATTTCAAAGGTGCAAAAATAATTTTAGGATCTTGAAAAAATATTTGGGTATTGATCGGTACTAAAATGATCTTTTGAAAAAAATATTTCGACATTCTTGGCTTGGTATTAAAAGTGATATTTTGGGATCTTTATGTTGTATAAAAAAAAATATTTGATAATTTTGAAAAATTATTTTAGGATCTTGAAAAAATATATTTAAAATTGAGGTGATAAAACTATATTTGAAAAAAATATTTGAAATGCCACGTCATCGTCAGGTCGCTAAAAGTCAAATTAACGGTGGTGCTATTTATATGCACATAATTTATACCAACATAGTTACTTACTTTGAAAAAAAGCATTGCTATTAGGCGACTCTGGAAGAAAACGATATGCATTTGGCCACCTAAAGCGCTAAAAATATTGTGAAAAAGATAATATGATAAAAATAAAATTTAAATTTAACTACGATATTTTTTCTAAAAATATTTTACGGGTGTATAGTTAATTATCTGCACTCTTCAATAGTCATATTTATAAGTTCATTTTGATCCAAATCTCATATATATAATAAAGTATAGTTGATAGCGATGATATATGAGATAAATTTTTTCAACTTTATGCTCAGTTATGATTGGGTGTTTTTCAATTGTTTTTCTCTATCAGTCTTTATAGGTAAGATTAATATGGGTAAAATTATCCCAATTTAATTTATTACACATGGTTGGACTTATAAATATATTTAAATTTTTTTTCAGTTAAATAGAACATAAATAGGAATGAGTGGTAGTATATATATATATGGGATAGGATACAAAGGAATCCACGGTTGCCATAGGGATTAAATCATTAATAGTTATTGTTGGTGTAGAACTCGGATGTCCAGGCCTATTGAAGGTCAGGTGATTTGATATAGGATCTGTGTGCCCTTCTGTATGCTTATGGGACAAGCGTTCGGGAGAGGGTATGATCACGAGTACACAAGCGGGCGTTTCGCCTAAGGGGTCTTGTGTGTCGCCGTGTATTTGAATGTAGATAAGTCAAGGCTTAGAATGAATGTACACTGCGCCCGTCTCCTTCCTCGTATATATAGAGTATACTGGTTAGTTAGTCCCTTGGGTACGCCACCAGTACGTGTCATGTGCGTGTCGGGATCGTGTGCGCATGTCCGGGATCGTGGGTGCATGTCCGGGATCGTGGGTGCATGTCCGAGGGGTCGTGGGTGCATGTCAAGGTCATGGTGGGTCCCACGGATGGTGGGTTGCCCCTGTACTAGCGGTGAGATAATGGGCCTAGACTAGGTCCGTAACAGATTGCCCCGAAGCTCGGTTGCTCGGGTCTCGTGCGGTAGAGTTTAGATGTTCGCTTGATTAAGAGCGAAAGTTCGAGTCTTTGTTGAAGTCGAGTCTTTGTTGATCGCGAAGTAACATGATGTCCTTGCCCCCAGTAGGGTTGTCCAGTCTCTGGTCAGCGGGGTGGACATGTTCTTGGATCCTCTAGTTGTATCGGAGCTGCCCCAGTCTTACTTTGATAAGGTGTCTATCGAGTTTCAAGCAACCTCGGAACTACAAGTCTTGGTTGAATTGCCCCAGAGACATGTGGTCAGGGTTATGTTTGTTTAAATTTTGTTGTTCTTCGACCATCCGGGCTCGCTTCTTGCACGGTCGAAGACTCCAAATGCGGGTCCTTTCTCAGAGTGATTAGCCTAACGAGTGAGCCGGGATAATTGGCTTGTGACTCCTGCTCCTTGTGCCGGATGCGGTTTTGTCGATTCCTCTTCTACGTTATCATTTGCCTATGCCAGCTGGCGTCCCTCGACTGTCGTGAAGCCGAATTGAGGGGTGCTGGCCTATACGAAGCTTTAGGCGTAATTAATGCTGACAGGACGCGCATTAAATGAAAGGTCACGTCATCCTTTCTAACGGATGGAAAAGGCGCTTTTGCCCCCGTCGATTGGGTTTCGAAAGGTTTATACCCGCCAAGTCTCCTTCATTGTCATTTTACCAAAGTTGTTTTGAAGAGCTTCTCTCCCGACGATTCTCGCTTTCTGGAGGATAACCTGTTTCGTGAACCATCTTCGTTCCACAACTTCCATTGATCATCTCCATATTTTAGGTAGGTATTCTTGTTTCCTTGCCTCTTTCTTTTGTTACGCTCGATCTGTAGTTTCCTGTAAGATTGCGTCAAGTATTTAGTTGAAGTTCGGGTAGATTCCCTTGTTGAGTGGGTTTTCGCGTAGTCTGTTTTCGGTTCCTTCATTTGTGCAAAACTCCCCTGTTTTTCGAGTGAGCCGTTTCCTTTTCGTTAATACCTTTAATAGAGTGGCTCCCAATGTCGAAGGACATAAAGGATATGACCCCCGAAGAACGGCGGAACTACGCCACACCGTCAAGGAAAAGCCGTTGGTGGCTTTGGGCGATGAATCTTCTCGTCCAACGTCGCAAACCGTTGCTTTAACCGATCACCGTGGAGGCAAGGGAAAAACTTCTGGTGGTGGGCGGCGAAAATCCGAGACGATGCATCGTCGGTTAGGGAATCCGAATGTTTCCTTCCGCTTCTTCCTAATCCAAGGGAGTTTAACCCGAGTTTCGACGTGTCCACTTCTCCGGGCCTTAGAATAGCCGGTCTAACAAAGTGGCCGGCTCGGGTCCTAGGGCCGAGGTTGATTCCTACATCGGGCCTTGCTACTACGGCTTGTATGAGTGCTCCCGACTTATTTCTTGTGGGGATTCCTCCGGTACCGACTTAATTTTGGGCTCTGCCGAGACATAATTTGGTCCCAGGCTCCTCAAGCTATATCGCCGAGTCCTGTTGACTTGGATTTTAATCTTACCACGACTGTAGAGTCCCGCCTTCAATTATTGACATCGGGTATGCTAGGAAGATTACGATCTTGCTTATATTTTTATTTGTGTTAGGTATAATGGCGTCGTCTTCTTCTTCCCACATTTGAGTCAGAATCTGGAAATGCCAACCGCGCTAGCCCCCCACAGGACTTAATTGACCAATTCCCTTGGGTTACCCAAGAAGTGTTATCCTATCGGTCGAAGGCGACCATGGAAGACTTGGAAGGTCTTCCAGTTCGAGATACTAACACCTACTCTCTTTGTCTCCTGAAGAGGAAGAGCTGTGTGCTCGAGTGAGGAGGGGAGCCCACAACTCCTTTTTCTTTTTCTATGTTGACTACATTACCAGGCTTGGGATTCGATTTCCCTTTTCCGAATTTCAAATGGCCACCCTTCAATTTCTTAGTATAGCTCCCTCGCAATTACACCCCAATGGATGGGGTTACTGATTGCCTTTGAGTGGTTTTGCTGAGCCTTGGAGCGCCTTGCACCACTTCTATGTTCTTACTACTTCTTGAGCCCCACACCTCTCGCTGCGGGAAAGAACCGCCGGAGCTCAAGGTGGACATCCATTCGGGGAATAGCCAATCGGCGCTTGTTTACCCAGTCTCAGACTCTTTCAAACGCTTCAAGGGCAACTTTTTCAAAGTCGTCGCTAAAACTGGTGCAACTCCTTGGTTCCTCAAAGGGCCAGACTCTGCAAAAGTCGACTGGGAGTTTAACTTGTATTGGTGTCAAGATCACCACAATGTGTCCCCTAGCGCCTATAAGGTGGAGCGGTCCAATCTGTTTGAAGCACGAAAGGAAAGCCATCGATGCCATAATAGACCACGTTCGAGCGAACGGTACTTGTTGGGGCGGCTCCTTAGTAGCCCAATATCGGGCGAGGCTCGGCGTCAAGATGAGATGGCGTCGGGTAAGTATGGCATTTCGGTTATTTAACATCGGCGTTGTTCCGCGTCTTAGTACGTATTGATCGTCTTTGCTTTCCTAGTAGCTAACATGGTGTATGTGTTTCGTCGCGGGTCTTAAGATGAAAGAGCCGCAATATCTTTACGGGATCCCCGAGCCCCGCCAGAGGGAGAAAGAGGTCGGCCAAGGAGGCGGGCAAGTCGAAGGTCGGAGAGTCTTGAGCGAGGCGAGCCAAAGAAGCTTAAGGTCGGGGAGTCGTCCAAGCCCGAGCCAGAAGTCAGCCCTGTGCTCTCTATCAGAGCCTCCCTGTCCCGAAATCGCCGCTTCCTAAGTCGGCCGAGCGTCGAGCCCCTCTCCTTGCACGATACCCGGTTCCCCCTCGTCCTTCCACCGTCATTCCCGTTCACATTTGTGGAGTAAGGGCATTACAGAAGAACTCGGCGTCGCTCTCCGCCTCCTGCCCGTTATCAAGAGCCGGTAGCCTTGCGGGAAGTAGACGTACGAGAGTCCGGGCATTGGGAAATGCTTTCTGAAAGGTCTTTGGTTTGACCCAATCTTTTCTCACCTCCACCACAAATATGCGGAGGCTGCCACGGAGCTGAAGCGTGCCGAGCAGACCGCGATGAAGCTCACGAAACAATGGCAAATCGCTTGAGCGAGTTCCGGGCTCGTGAGGTTCAGTGGAGAAAGTGGAGTTTCGACTAAAAGAGGCCGAGGGGCTCTTGGCGGACTCAATGTAATAATTGAAGGCTTTAAGGCGGCTCAAGCTAGAAGCGAAGAGCGGTTGAAAGCCATGGCAGTGAGAGGACGGGTTCGAGCCGAAGTGGACGGGATCAAAGCCGGGAGCGTCCTCAACACATCTGTCCGCGGAGATAACCCGGCTGCAGGGAGTTGCTCACTGGGTTCAGTGGTGGAGCGTTTGAGAATTCTCTTGCCCGGATCCGGGCTTTGAACCGGGATCGAGCTCAACACTACGGGGCATCATTTCCGGTCTTATGTGGCTGACGGGCGGGTGTCCCCTATGTGGAACCTCCTGGCTGGCTCCGAGACCGGATAGATGGCGATGCGGCCGTCTTTGGAGGCGGAGCGAGGGTGAGGAAGTCTCGACCGCCCCCAAGCACATGGATTGATTTCTCTTTTTTTTTTCTTTCTTTTTAATTTGTATAATCTATCCAGGTTGTTTTACAGGCAATGACTTTATTGAGCAGTTGGCCAATATGGCCATTTTTGGCTACGATTAACAATAGATGGTAATTTAGCAACCATAATGCATCGTATAAGAATATAACTTTACCGAGTTATCGCGGTCGACACAGGCCAAGGTCATATGAAGGTAGCGAGAATCTGCGAACGCGCTTTTAGTCATAAGACCATAATGTTTTAAAGTGCTAGTGTTTGCCTTTGTTTTATAAAATTCTGGTATAATGGCAAGGTCATCAAAGGTAAATGAAAATTGCCACCTGCCGGGTTCGGTTTTGTCCCGATAGCGTCAGAGCATTTTGACCTGATCAGGGTCGGCATGACATTTTCTATTGATACCCCGGAGTAAATTAGCGTGTCTGGGCTGCGATAGCTATCCAGACGTGTTTTCTTCAGCTGAAAAGCTAATAACAATTGAATCTTGAAAAAGACAATGTTTGGAATTCAATAGATACCCTCGAACGAGAGTTTCATTCATATTCGACCGACAATTGTTGCGAAGGGAAAAGCCAGACGGGCCAACGTTGAACAAAGAACATAATGGAAAACGATGCTTTAAGAAAAACAAAAGATAAGCCTAAGCTGAAATATGCCTTTAATTTGTCCGCATTCCATGTTCGCTTGATAGGGGTTCCATCCAAATTTTCCGAATGTAAGCTCCTCTCAAGAGTTTCCCGAGCGCGATAAGGTCCGTCCCATTTAGTTTGCAAGCTTGCCGTCTTTGGAGTTCTTGTTCCCGATGTCGGCCCTTCTAAGTACCAAGCAACCAGGATTGGAATCTTCTTGGTCTAACCTTCTTGTTATAACGAGCCGCGATCGTTTGCTTCATTGCAATATCCAGACAATGGGAGGTGACCAGGGCCTCATCGGCGAGATCCAACTCAGCCGCTAACGCCTCACTATTGGCTATTTCGCCTTGTGATAAAATGCTCTTCTGCGCCAAGACATCATCCCTATTTCCACGGGAATCATAGATTCACAACCGTAGGCGATCTATAAGGAGTTTCTTGGGTGGATGTACGGCGGTTGTTCGATTTCCCCGAAGGACAAAAGGTAGTTGATCGGCCCAAGAGGTGTCGGCCTCGAACATACGTTTCTTCAAACCATCAAGGATGACCTTATTGGCGGCCTCGGCTTGCCCGTTGGACTGCGGGTGTTCCACGGAAGCAAAGTGATGCTTGTATTCCGTATTCATAAATCAAATCACGAAATCCGACTCCGTGAGGCGAGTTCCGTTTATGCATTACTATCTCATTTGGTGCTCGAGCGCGTAATTATATTAACTTCAACAAATCGCTGCACACGAGCCGAGGAGATCGTTGTGAGAGGTTCGGCCTCAATCCACTTGGTGAAGTAGTCTGCCACGATTAGCCATCGCAGGTTGCCGGTCTTTGTCTTGAATGGCCCCAGAATGTCCATGCCCCATTTGTAAAATGGCCGGGGGCCGTGATGGAATGAAGCTCAGTTTAGGGGGCGCCAAATAACTACGGCATGTTTCGACAACTATCACATTGTCTTACAAGGGTCTTTGAATCCGCCTCCAACGTCGGCCAGTAGTAGCCTGCTCGAAGGGTTTTCGGGCGCGCCTTAGCCCATATGCGACCATTGGCCCCTCCATGAATCTCGGCGAGGACATACCACCGCTTCATTTGGGTTCAAACACCTTAGCATGGGAGAATGTAATCCTTTTCGGTAAAGTTGATCCTCCGCATTTGTTGCTTGCCGCGCGTCACGAATCAACATTTTGCTTCCATTGCATCGTGCAGGATGAGTCCACGTTCAAGGTAGTCTTCTATCGGCTTTTTCCGGTCGGATTCGACCGAAATAGCCATCATGCATACAGGATCTTGAGATTTTCTTTGGACAACCGTGCGATGACAACCGGACACAGCTTAGTGCTTGCCAATTTTGATAAAATGTCGGCTCTTGCGTTTTCTCCTCGGGAATGTGAGTAACGGTTGCTTCATCGAAACGACATCAAGTCCTTAGCCTTTAGGAGATACTTGGCCATTAGTGGGCCTTTAGCACGATACGTACCCTCGATCGGCCAGCCACTGGTGGGAGGTCGGTGAAAACCTTAACTCTTGTGGCCTCATTTTCCTTGGCTTGAAGAAGCAGGCTATCAGGCCTCGTATGCACCTTGATTGTTCGAAGTTGGGAAGTTGAGATGCAACGAATGCTCAATTGTAACCCCCTCACGGACTCTCAATAATGACTCGGCTCCGCTTCCTTTCGTGTTCGACGATCCGTCGACATCTACGCCTTCCATTCGCTGCCCGGTGTCTCGTCGGACTTAGAAGCGGGTGAGCTCTCGATGAAGTCGGCCAACGCACGTGACTTGATTGCATGGCGAGCTTCGTAGGTGATGTCGAACTCGGAGAGTTCTCATCGCCCAATTAGTCATCCTCCCGCTAGGTCAGGCTTATGTAAGACTTGTCGAATTGGGCGGCTTGTTCCAGCTACTGATATGGTGACCACGGAAATAAGGTCTTAGACGGGCCGCAATAAGCGGAAGCGAATGCCACTTTCTAGCTTCGGTATCGGATCTCGGCATTACTGCGGGAGTTACTGCGACAAAATACACGGAATTTGTCAGTGTTCCGCCTCTCTTACCTAAGGCCGCGGCGCGGCTTCCTCGCCGTCGACAAGTAAAGGAAAAGACTCTCGCCGGGGTTGAGGTTTTGAGAGAATTTGGAGGATTGGCGGACATTGCTTTATGTCTTCAAATGCGTCATCGCACTTTGAATTCCATTCCACCGATGCCTCCTTCTTTAAGAGCACGAACATGGGTAAAGCCTTCTCAGCGATTTTGGCAAAAACCTAGTTAGGGCGGCGGGTTTTGACGATCATGTCATCTATATACACTTCCACATTGCGGCCGATCTGGTCTGCAAAGACCTTATTCATCATCCTTTGATATGTAGCTCCCGCATTCTTCAATCCGAAAGGCATGACATTGTAGCAATAGTTAGCTCTTTCAGTAATGAAGGCTGTTTTTTCCTGATCCTCTGGGTACATCGCTATCTGATTTGATAACCAGGTTGTATACTGTATTTCCCGAATAAATCCGGCTTCAAGCAATTCTTGGATGTGAATTTCCAGCGCTTTCCTTTTTTCTGGTCCGTGGTTCCTCTTTCTCTGCGACACTGGGATTGAGCCCGGATAGACTTCTAACTTGTGACAACAAAATTTTGGGTCTATTCCAGGTACCTGAGATGAATCCCAGGCGAAGACATCCCTGTTTTCCTTCAGGAATTCCTCCAACCGACTTCTAAGTTCGGAAGATAGGTGTTTGCCAATCTTAGTGGTCTGGAGAGGGTCTCCGATCACCAGATCTTCCAGGTCTCCTGCCGGTTCTGGGCGAGCCTCATCGTCTCGGATGTCTAATTCCACAGTATTAACTTCTTCGTCGGGAGAATCCCGGTCCGAACGGTCCAGATAGCTGATTCTTTGGGGCTGCGATGAAGATCCGCCCTCCCCAATTCTGACGGTTTCAAAATAGCACTGTCGAGACTCTCTTTGATCCCCAGTTACCGTGACCACGGTTCCTTGGTTGCCTATCACCTTGAGCTTTTGATGCTTTGTAGACACCAGCATGTCCCACTTGTGAATGGTTGGCCTTCCCAATATTATGTTATAAGGTGAAACGAACTCGGCCACTATGAACCGCACTCTTTCGGACTTAAAGGCGTCTTTGACTCCAAGGGTGAATCTGAGGTCGATAAACCCCTTCGGACGAGATTGTTCTCCATTAAACCCGATGAGGGTTGTCTTGCAAGGCTTTAAGTCGTCCCGGTCCAGGCTCATTCTTTTGAACGCTTCCCAGCTTAGTATGTCGGCCGAGCTACCGGCATCCACAAATATCCGCTTGACTCGGCTGTTGACGACTGTTCCGGTTATCACTAGCCCATCTTGATGGCGGGGACAACGTCCTTGAGGTCGTCTCTTGTGAAAAACAAAGGCGGTCGTGCTACCTCGGTGTGATGTTCCTTGAATTTAGGTCGGTCCACGACGGACAGGACTTCTCGAAGCTGGCTCATAGTATCTCCGCCACCGCCCATTGCTCCGCTGATTACGTTACAGTCGAATTCCGCTTCTGGAAATTCGTCATCGGCTTCAGGAGCCTTTCGTTTATCTTCCTGCTTTTTGAACTTTCGAGGGGGGGTCCTACTGCGGTTCTTGGTCTTTCGTTTCCCACCTTTTCCTTGATGCTCTATGACATACTGTTGAAGTTTGCCTTCCCGAACAAATCGTTCGATTGCATCCCGGAGCTCGTAACATTCATCGGTTGTATGTCCTCGACCATCATGGAACGAGCAATATTTAGACTGGTCTATCCGGATCTTCGGTAGGACAGACGAGGCCGATCGACCTTCTTCATCTCGGTCGTTGATACCTCCTTCCAAACTTGAGATCGAGGCACCGTCAGGGCCGAATATTTCTCGTACTTGCTCCGCTGATCAAATTTGCCACCTCGGCTCTTGTTTTCATTCCCCCTTCTCCGGGAATCCCTATTCCTGTTGTCAGAGAAGTCTCGACCCCTGGGAGGGGAGGTTCTATCTTGGTCCCGCCTCGAATTGGGATTGTTTGCCATTCGCATCTGCTCGACGTCCAAGTACTTCTTTGAACGGGATATGAAGTCGTTGAGATTCTTTGCCCGCTCCTTTAAAAAAGATTCTGCCAGGCGGGACTCTTTATCGAGGCCGTCCACCAATAAGTGAACGTGTACGTCTTCGTTAAGTCCGCGCACCTGCAGTACCGCATGATTGAAGCGGTCCAGGTAACTTTGGAGCAGCTCTCCCGGCCGCTGTCTGATTTTGGAGAGAGAATACTGGGATTTTGGTTGCCGTTTGCTAGTCGCGAAGTGCAACTCAAAGGCCTCGGCCAGGTCTTCAAAGTTGTGGATCGACCCAAAGGGAAGAGTGTGAAGCCATTTCAACGCCGGCCCCTTTAACGTCGCGGCGAAGATCCGGGGCACAATTGGTTCCTTGAGACCTCTAACCGACATGTGAACGTCAAAGTCTTCTAAATGAGTCGTCGGGTCTTGTGTGCCATCATACTTTGTCAACTCGCCCAAATTCAGCTTCTCAGGGAATCGGGCGTTCTGGATCTCCTTGGAGAAAAAGCTATTGTGCATTTGGCTGACATATCTCCGTCGCTGGAAACCACTTGGGGGAACCGTCCTGTCACCTCGATGGTTCCTCGCCTGAGGTCGACCCTCTTCATCCCGGTTCTGGTTCCTCCTATTGGCCCTCCTGCTGTCGACGGTTTCCGCCTTCTGCCTGTCAGTGCGATGAGCCGAGCTCTCGTCATCGTCGTCCTCTCTCCAAGTTTTATCTTCCCAGTCCTCGCTGGAAAGGGTGTGGGTCCGTCTTTTCTCCCGCTCTTCCGCTCGCTGATAGTGAAGGGTATGGCGCTTGTCTATGTTGTCCACCCGTCTCATTATCGCAAGCATCCCGGCTTGAAGAGATCGAAAGTCTGGCTCGGCATGTGGGATGTCCCGGCCTCCTCCAGAATTGGAATTCTGTGGTCCACGGTCTTGGTTTCGTGGAGCCGAGGACTCCGTGTCGGACAGGTTGTCCTTTTGATGTCGTTCATTGTTGGGAATCAATGGTTCTTCTGGCTGCCTCTGTATATATAGAGTATACCTGGTTAGTTAGTCCCTTGGCTGCCACACCGTACGTGTCATGTGCGTGTCCGGGATCGTGTGCGCATGTCCAGGATCGTGGGTGCATGTCCACTTGTTTGATCTTGTTTGGTCTTGTTTCCCTTTGTTCCCTTGATCCTTTTTTTGCAATTCGATCTATCTTGGGTGTTGTTTTGCCTTGTTTAGAGCCTTTGTTTGCCTTGTTTCAAGTCTTTGTTTCGCATATTTTGGATACTATTTTTGCACTATTTATTATATGGTTATTGTGAGTATTTGGTTATTAGTCCATGGCTGAATCTAAGGCATCCAGGAATGTGCTCCCATGTCTGCTAAGATCAACGATGCAAAAATTAAATTGAACGAATTATAATGATTGGAATAAAGCATTCGAGTTTATCTCATGGGGGTTGCAAAGGAAGTTCATTTTAACTCGGGATCCTCCTTACGGTGATGATGAGAAGGTTTGGAGTGGTCTCGAGCATATGCTCGTCTTTTTCCAGTTCGTAATTCTATTGAACCTCGAATACGACACATTAGCCATTGTAACACGGTAAAAGATATTATGGCTTATGGAATTTATGTTCTCACGGTAAAATGGAACTTTACTAGTATTCATGAAGTATGTAAAAACTTCCATCGCTCTCCCCGCGGCAAGGTCGACCTTTAAAAGATTTCTACTTGGATTTTAAACGGTTGTATGAAGAAATGAAGGTACTTATGTCTCCCGACGAGGCGGATCTCCGGACCAATATCAAGAATCTAGAATTTCAAGCTATCTTTAGTTTTCTTGAAGCTCTTGATCCATCGTCTGACCTTCATCAATTCTCAAATTATGTCTAGTCGGGAGCTTCCGTCTCTTGAAGATGTATTCTCATGGGTCTTCGTGCGATGGCATGCTTCGTCCATACGGTGATCGATGCCGGTGCTTTGGTGAGCATGGCCCCTTTAACACTAGTAACTGCGGGCTGAAGCAGAGGCCCTTCTTGTTCCCCCTACGGCGGTATTACTGCTATTATTGAAAGGAACTTTGGGCACGTCAAGAAAAATTGTCGAAAATTGCAGGCTAAACAACACGTGATCAGCGGTGTGGCTTTGCTCATATTGCTCGGACACTGATCGAGTCGATTCGCCTCTGGGGGAGCGCTTAGCTGGTACTTTGTCTTCTAGCCTTGCTACCGCTTCCACAAAGTGAGTCATTGTTTATGGTGCCACCCAGACACATGAAAGGTAACCATGCGTTTATTTTCCTCGTATTATGCCACTGTGCTGACCCATCTTCCATATTTGTCGCCAATGGTTCCCCGTGTGTCCTTGGTTCGGAAGCTGTTTTACCAACACCATCCATTTCCTACTCTTAGTTCTTAATGTTCTGATCTCACTTTAATCTTTTGTCTCCTAGTAAACTAACTCGTCATTTAAGCTGTTGTATCTCGGCTTATGCCACGACCATTGTTTAATTCGGGATCTTTCGACGAGGCGGATTATTGGTAGAGCTACAAATCCGGTGGAAATTACATCCTTGATGATCGGAGTGCAGCGTTATGTGCTTATCTTGGTGGGTCATCTCCTTTTGAAGTCCATTGTCGTCTCGGTCATGTGTCCCTTTCTTCCCTGAAAGCGGTTTGTACCCTCATTTTTATCACGTGTCTTCTTTGGATTGTGAGTCGTGTCGGTTGCCCAAACACCATCGTGTTCATTTGGCACCTCGAGTCAATAAATGAGTGCGTCCCCTTTTGATTTAGTTCATTAGATGTTTGGGGTCCTTGTTGGGTTTGTCTCGGGTGGTTATCGATACTTTGTCACCTTTGTTGATGATTTTCCGAACTACTTGGCTTTATTTAATGAAACAACGCTCAAGGAATTGTTCACTCATTTTCGTCATTTAAATGTTTGAAATTCAAACACGGAGTTTAATACTCTGTGAAAATTCTTCAAAGTGATAATGCCAAAGAATATTTTTACGCCATTTGCGATTATATGCATAGTCATGGCATCTTCATCAATCATCATGTGTTGATACACACTGCCCAAAATGGTGTTCTTTGAAAGAAAGAATCGCCATCTCTTAGAAGCGCCCACGTACTCTCATGTTTCACTATTGCGTACCAAAATTTTTTTGGGCGATCTTTGTCTCTGCTTGTTTTCTCATCAATCGCATGCCTTCTACTGTCCTTAGTTGTTCTGTGCCATATTCCATTTTGTTTCCCACCCTAAGGTGTTCCTGTTGATCCCAAAATTTTGGTTGTGTTTGCTTTGTTCGGGATGTCTAGTCTAAGTGTTAGTAAACTTGACCACAAGTCATTGAAATGTGTCTTTCTTGGTTATTCTTGAGTTCAAAAAGGCTATCGATGTTACTCTCGACCTCCATCGTTATCTTGTGTCCAGTTGATATGACCTTTCATGAGTCTTTGTCTTTCTTCAAGTCTTGAACTTATAAAGGTCGGTCTGTATTGATGAACGATGATCTTCTAGTTTATCATGTTCCTCTCTCGCCGATCCCAACAGTAGCTCAGGCCCCCGATTTTCCTGATTATGTTGATGTTGTCATTCCTCTGCCTTCGCCGGTAATTTGCTTGGCAAGCCCAGTTCCATTCATACCTCTCTGTGGTCCTTGAGAATCTCATTTACATTTATCATTTCTCTTTCTATTGAGATTACGATCTAACGGTGAAAAGTGGTAGTGACATAAAATTGGTAGTGACAATATCATATATATATATATATATATAAATATATGGGAGTTTAAACTTCTCATGTTACATGAGAAGAAGAACATTCCTACACACATGTGAAATGGTGGGACCCACATATATATAATTCTAATTATATATATATATATGGATCCACCATTTCATGTGTGTGTGACATGAAAAACACTTCTCTTACAACATGAGAGTGTTTTCCCTATATATATAGGGTTTAAACTTCTCATGTTGCATGAAAAGAAAATGATTTTTACACACATAAAATGGTGGGACCCACGTATATATATAATTCTAATTATATATATATATGGATCCATGCATTTCTGTGTGTGTGACATGAAAACACTTCTCCTACAACATGAGAAGTGTTTTCCCTATACATATATGGGGTTTAAACTTCTCATGTTGCATGAGAAGAAAAGATTCTTGTGCATTGCGTAAATGGTGGGACCCGCATATATATATATGCTAATTATATATATATGTGGAGTCCCCCATTCATGTGTATGTGACATGAGAATACACTTCTTCTACAACAAGAGAAGTGTTTTTGATGTTCTCATAAAAAATAAATAAGATTGGGTTGGATTAAATTAAAATATTTAAGATATTTTTATTATATATTTAAATAAATTGAGAATAAAAAAATAGTAGTAATAAATAAGAATGAGAGAGAATATTAAAAAATAGCATAAAAAAAAAAGGAAAACTTAATATAGGAGAAAAAAGAAATGAAATTTATAGAATAATAATAATAATTTGTCAATCCTTTTATTTTACAAAATTTTGGACAAGGCCATGATAAATAACCTTTTTTCCTTTTTATTGTATCCTTGTTGTAAGAGGTGGGAAAACAAGTAAGCTGGGGCCAACCCTTAACATGGTCAAACCTAAAGAGGTTGGTAATGAAAAGTCTGCTCGGCCTAAAACACCTTTACAATGTGTTTGGTTTGAGGAAGAAAAAAAAATATTTACCTTATTTTGACCAAATTATCAATGAAATTTTTAATATTTCACAACTATACTATAAATAAATAAAAAAACCTTTTTCTTTTCATTCATTGGTAATTTAGTAAAAGTCCTCTCTCCCCCCCTCAAACTATACACACACTTAAAATTTAAGCATGGTCTTTGAACTAATAGGCTCAAGGTTAGCCCGCAAACTTTTCATCCATTTAAGATTTACAATACGTTGCAAAAAAAAAAAAAAAAAAAAGATTTTTACTTTTTTAACTAAAATAAAATATCTCATAATTTTTAATTCAAATAAAAATTAATAGCAAGCTAAAATATCAAATTAAGTCTAAAATTAAATCAAACTAAACTGTTATCCTAAACCTTAATAGAAAAATGATCCATAATTGCAACACATCTTAATATTTTTACAGCATGATTGATCATGTAATTTATAAAAGATTAAAAATATATATATAAATAAATACTAACTAAAATATATCTCAAATGAAAAAAATAGATACTCTTTTCAGTCCTAAATATAAGATAAAATTGATTTTTTTAAAAAATATTAAGGATACTAATTAAATCACTTTAAAATATTTATATTTATCATTTTTTCTCCAAATTATTTTGTCAACATCTAAACTAATATATAATCTAATGATATATAGCATATGATATGATTAAGTAACATTTAGGCTTTACTCAATATCTCCAAAAAAAGTCAAAATTATTTTATATTTAGGACTAGAAAGAGTATTATAGTGGTTTAACAAGCTAGCCATTAATAGAAAGGAATTAAAAAGTATTGGGCTTAAAGGCCTGCTTATCCAAAAATAAATTTTTGGATGTCCAATACTCAATTTAAACGGATTAAAGCAAATAAGCCCGATGGGATCAGCCCAAACACCGACCTAGTGCCAAATTGTTTTTTCTTTGGAAAAAAAGGAGCTCACTTTAGTTTTCTTTCCCCATCTTTCGTCTCTTCACCCAAATCTTTTGTGCCATGTTCAAGCGGCGAAGGTCGAGACTTCCTCATCTCAAGAGAGGGGTTCGATTCTGCGTGGTCAAGACGTTGGGGGTGACATCTAAAGTGCAGGAAGCGGTGGAAGCGCGGGTAGAGGTGGAGGCATATGTACTCTGTCCGATTATGCTAGTGGAATGGGCTCTAAGCGTTGACTGCTTGGATTGTGGGTGGCCCAACCCCTTTCCTAAAATTTTTTTATCAAAAAAAAAAAAAAAAATCTCCCTCACTAGCACATATTAGTATTCGTAATGAGTTGGATTGATGGTTACAACATTTTCGGTGATAGTTCCCATGCGGGTCCATCGGGGAAGACTTGGAAGCTTAGACTACTTCTACGACGGTAGTGCTTCCATTTCTTAGTATATGTTGGATAATTGTACATTGTCACGTTATGACTCATTTGCATACTCGATTTATTTTGTATATTTTGATAAATGTTGAAGCATTATTAAGTTATTGATCAAACAATTATATACGAGTGGAAAAAGGCATTTAAGGCCAGGACAAAAGAGGCATTGTAAGCCGGACCGCGTGGTCTTGTTCCAGGCGATATTAAAAGTCTCACTTTTAATATCAGACTCGAACCGGTCTTAAAGAAACTCTTTTAGACCGGACATTTAAACATCCGGTCTTAAAAGTGTTTCAAAATAAAATAAAAAAAAAAAAAACTCAAATGAAACAAGCGGTCCCAAATCACCGAGATCGACAACATTTTGAATGTCCCTCCATCATCAACGACGGAGAACCAAGAGAAGATTGGAAGCAACAACAACAACAAAAACAAAAAGATAATTACAAAGTCCGGAAATAAGCAAAAATAACAAGAAACGAAATCATTCACTATGAAAATCGAATTTGAAGTCCGGATCTACAAAAAAATCACAAGCTTAAAGCAACCAAATCGGCGGGGATCCTCTTGTCGGTGCTAGCAAAGCTTCAAGCAACCAAAATCGAAGTCCAGATACGGCGGGAGTGGTCAAGGTAGGAAATAAACAAACTTAAGCAAGAAGAGATCTGAGTTTGATTTCAAGTCGGATCTATCGACGGCGGTGTGGAAGGAGCCATAGATCGAAGAGGAAGGAGCCGTCGTCGTCGAGAATCCTCAAAGTAGTACGCTTTATTTGTTGTTGAGGATTGGAGTCAACGCCATCGCAAAACCCTCGAAGCATCTCACCGCCAACGTTGCTAAGGATTTGAATGTTTGGCTCTTGGGATGACTTGAGGATGACATTCTTGCTGAGGATTTGACCCGTGAGGCTCTTGGGACACTCGTTGAATCTATAACTAAGCAAATGTTATATCACCAAGAAGACAAAGCAGACTTACGGACTTAACAGGTTTAGCGAATTTAGTTTTTTTTTTTTTACACTTTTAAGACCGGTTTTTTGAAACAACCGGTCTTAAAAGTATACTTTTAAGACAGGGTTGTTTTAAACAACCGAGTTTTAAAAGTGTAAAAAATATATAAAAATTGATCTAGGTGACAATTTCTTAAATATATAGAACACTTTTAAGGCTAGGTTGTTTGAAACAACCCAGGTCTTAAAAGTGTTCTATATATTCTGAAATTGTCACGATTATACTTTTAAGACTAGATCTATTATAATCCGGTCTTAAAAGTCTTCTATATATTTACTGAAATTACCTGCAGTCATACTTTTAAGACCGAATCTTTTATAATCCGGTCTTAAAGTGTTCTATATATTTGTTGGAAGTTAAGATTTAATTAGTTAGCGTATACGATTATATTGTGCAATTATCTTAATTAAGTTATTAGAGAGATTTTGGAATTAAGTTAGCGAGATCATGGTTTTGAATTTCGTAATTAAATTCCTTATTGTAATCATCTTAATTAAGATGTTAGAGAGATTTTAGGAATTAAGTTAGCGAGATCATGGTTTTATGAATTTCTTAATTATATTCTTGATTGTAATAATATTAATTAAGTTCTTAGAGAGATTTTAGGAATTAATTTAGCGGGATCATGATTTTTGAATTTCGTAATTATATTCCCCGATTGTAATCCCTAGATTATAGGAACTTCCTAAGTCGGAAGATTATTTACTTATAAGCATTTGTATATAATTTCAATTAAGCGAAGGAATAAATCATCGCATTAATCTCGATCGAGCGTCTTCTCACAATATTTACGAAATTGTCATAGGTCATACTTTTAAAATAGGATCTTTTATAGTCCAGGTCTTAAAAGTGTTCTATATATTTACGAAAGTGTCACAGGTCATATTTTAAGACCGGATCTTTTATAATCCGGTCTTAAAAGTGTTCTATATATTTACAAAAGTGCCATCGGTCATATTTTAAGACCGGATCCTTTATAATCCTATCCAAAAGTTCTTTATATTTACGAAATCGCCACCAGTCATACTTTTAAGACCAGATTCTCTATAATCCGGTCTAAATGAGGTGGTCCTAAAGCTCTTTTTGCACTAGTGATAATTATTATGTTAGTTAAAATGGAGGACTTTGCACAATGCCTTGTTGCGAGATACCTTATGTAAATAACAATTAATGCTACTCCACGCAATTGAGCCAGAATCAAGTACTAAGCAGAGCAGAGCGAACTCCTCAAAGTAAAAAGAATATGATGATGATTGCTGAGCAGATCATGTGATACGACTTATATCAAAGTAAAAAGAATATGATTTGTACAACTTTTTGTGGAAACTGTTTGAAGAAGGAAGAGAATCTAACGCTCTCGTTTAAGAAACAGAGGAAAGGGTCCTGAGTTATTTAGATTAGGGCCTACAACAGCTAACAGAATATTAAAGATGAAAAATCCTATAGTGTGGTCTCTATATGCTCATTATAACTCCAAAAAGATAGACTATTACAACATGAATGAAGAAAGAAATCTAAAACACAGATGTATGAGAACCCCAATTTTAGGCACCATGGCTTTTAGCTACGTACCGTGAAGCTGGACAAATTTTTTTGGTACACAGGCCGAAATCTTGCAAGGAAACTTTCAGATGGGGCAACGAATGTAGTGGCTATGGGTCAACAAACACAACTACATGTCCTTTTAAGATTAGCAATGGAATAAAGAAAAGCCGAAAATGCGAGTATGCCGCTGAGATTATTTGTCTGTGTAAAATGATACTAAAGTCTCTTTACTGGGATGCACCATGTTTGGCGGTGTAACATGTTTATTAAATATGAAGAGCAAAGGGGTTTCTCATATCTAAAGACAACCTGATGATAAGAAGGGAAAGGCTCCATCGAAATTACAAGACTCCTCTACCACTACTCTACATTGATCAACTAGCTTCTTGTTCTTCATTCTCGCCGGATATTTCTCCAAAGATCTACCCTTTGTCTCCGGCATCAGGAAAGTACAAAAGAATCCCAACACGCTAATGACACCCAACGCAATAAGCGAATTCCTCACTCCAATTCCCAAAGGGTACCCTGCATCTGTCTTGCTCGACTCCTTGCTCTGTGCCAAATACAAGAACCCAAATGCCCCCACAATAGCATCCAATTTGCAGGACGCAGATGATATGCCATATTGGCAAGTTGATCAGAATCTCCCAGGAAAACCTCTGCCGGCACAACCATTATAAGATTTTCCTAATAATCTTTGAAACTCATGTTTGTATTTATATTTTTATAGGGTATTATATTTATTTATGATGTTTCCGGTTGTGTTCTTGTTGTTGGGGTTAACTTGTCATACATGACCGAGATTATTCAATCCTTGACCCGATTTGGGGAATGGTTTATAGGATACGGGAGCTCATCACTCATGATCTACACTATTAAATTAATTTTGGACAGTATAGATTTAATGTAATTAAAATTTTATATTTTAAATAAATTTTTAATGGATATCCTATAAATTAATTGTTCGTTATTCGAACTTCAGGTATCACGCTTTATTTATTTTAACGTTTTACGTGTGAGGGTAGGACGGTTGTGAATGGAAGACTCATGAGAATAGGCACCTGTTTACCTATTTATCGCCTTGTATTTGTCTGGTTTTGTTTTTGAGAAGTATATTGTCGTTTCAAGGTTGCTGCATACTTGCGATGCCTTTACTCCTCCAAATCCATCGTATAACGCTATTTAGGAAATTAATCTTTGTCCTAATTAAATATAATATATTGTTTTCCCATTACGATTTTTGTTGATATTATATAAATATGGGTAAATACAGTTGATATATTTTTACTCGAGGAAAATCTATTACAAGTCTCGTAAATACCATTGATAAACTTGTTAATCTCATTCGACCTTTGCTCATAATATACAAATGTGGTGAATTGATTGACATGTTTTCACTTAACGAATACTTTTATCAAATCTATTACGGTCTTGTGAATATCATTGATGAACTTGTTAATCCCATTATGACTTTTGTTCATAGTATTCAAATGTGGGTAAACCCAAACTAACATATTTTCACCGACAAACGCTTTGTTAAACCCATTACAAGTCCTATGAAAAGCCATTAATGAACTTGTCAATCCCATTACAATTTTTGTTAACCGTTCACATTCTTTTTTAAAAACCTAGATACTATTCAACTCGGAGGATAGGTTCGACGGTGGTGCAACAAACCAAGAAGATGGTTGTTCGCAACGGATCTAGAAGGAGAGCACGAACACAAACGACATCATTAAGGTAAAAAATGGATTGGGTTTTTGTAGATCTGATTTTTGATTTAGGTCTTTGAAGAGGGAGATTGAAGATGATGGGATGATGATTGAGGTTGAAGATGAAGGTCTCATGATCATTGCGATGGGAAGAGAAGAAGAGTCCGTAGTCTTTGTTGGCGTGAGGAAGAATGGTAGTTTGGTCTTTTACTTAAATGTTCAAAACTTATATTTATATCTGGTTACCTCTTTGTCATTTTCCTTATTTGAGTAGATATTTCTAGATTTTAGAATTTCATTTATTATTTATTCATCATTCTCACTATCATGTATCCTCGCCAAAATATACATTAATAACTCTTCAAGTATGTTAATCTTTGTTATCCGATTATGATGCAAGCTTAATTTACCATCACTAACATACTTAAGTTATTGTGCTTAGGAGAAAAGATAATAAGAAATTGTGTATATTGATAATAGAACAATAATACTCCTACAAGAAGTGTAATGTGATTGAAAGTAATAGTGAGAGTGTGGACCTTTTATATAGACTAAACCCTAACTAACTACCTCTCTAACTAACTATTAAGGCATTCCTACATAATGCGCGGGGTTAATTCACTTCAATGCGATCAACAATATGAATTTACCGCACTTTCAATTACTTAGAAACATCAATTTAGTATCCTCGGTTATATTTTAATATAATCTTTTTTATAGTTCATTCATAACAATGATACCCACCACACAATTAAAAAAAAAAAACCGCTGTTAATATTTTAACAGTTGTGACATGTTTGCTCTTGCTTTCAAAGTTTATAAGTAGTTTTGAGTATATATTTCGCACATTTACCTAAATAATGTAGATACACCGTTATAAAAGGTCTTGAACTGACGTTTTTGCAGCAATTATTAATAACCAGTGTAGAAAAGATTATCCAAAAAAAAAAAAATCCTCTTTACTTTCTACGTTGATTATCATCACATACTGATACGATCAATGTGAAAACTCTATTAAAGGAAAACTAAGTATTGCTTAATTTGTTTGTTTGATTTATAGCTATTTAATGTAATTAAAGCGGTTTAAAGAATAGCCAAAACATATGAATTTTTTTGTCAAAAACATATTAACCAGTTTTAAGGTTTCCCTGTTTGATTGAAATATAGACTTGTGAAATAGAATAAGATGAGTGTATCGCATATTTGCTAAAGCGAAAGCGTAACCCTGCGCTTCCGTTCTTCACTGTAATTTAGCATACAGCCACCCCCGGTCTTGAACTCTCAAGTCTCAGCGGCACCACTATCAGCTGTGGAGCTGCCTCCGGCCGCTATAGACACCGTCTTTGGATTCCGAGGACTGCTACTTCATTCCTAGTAAGATTTTTTGGGCTCTGTTTAGTGTCTTCCCATTGTTATGATACAGCGTTCGCCGTTTTGAAGTATTTACAGGTGATAGGGTTAATTGAGTGATTAGGTATGGGAAAGAAAGGAGGAAGCCATCAGAAAAATGAGAAAAGGAACGCCAAGACAAGTTCACAATATGATGATTCACTTGTAGTCGATGACATGCACGACGAAATTGATGCCTGTAATTTCATTCTTCCTCTTTCAGTACTTTAATTTTTCATGTGCTATTGCCACTACTTTTGTCGATTTTTATTGTTTTCTTTTCTTTTCTTTTTTCATGATGAATTTGCACTGTACTTGTCTTACTTGAACTTTATATTCTTTTGCAGTTCATAAGCAAAGGGATATTATCCCTCTTGACATACATGACGATGTTGAAGAGTCAGACGAGGATGAAGAACTACCCGTTTTTGATTTGAAGGTTTTGGTTCCCTTCTTCTGGTTCATATCTGTCATAGCTCTGTGTTGATGACTAGATGGAATTATTTCAGTGAATTTTCAATACTAGATGAAATAATTATAATGAATTTTCAAGTTGGAATGAAATATTAGATCTTGTTTCTTCTTTTCAATGATGAGTTTGCATTCGTAAACAAGAGTATTTTGTTCCTAGGGATATTTTTAGCTAGTGACAACTATAAGCTCTGATAGTTGGAACTTAGAAGCATGGGCAATGTCCCTGTTCAATACAGAGGCGACACTTCAAATTTTATACCCGATGCATGTATGGTTTCACATTGAAAATCACGAAAACCATGGTTTAGTTACCTGCTTCCTCCTAAACCATGGTTTCAGTTGTTCTCTACTTGAAACCAAACATACTCCTAGATACTTACCTTTGTTGTAGTGTCCATTTCATGCTCCATGTCTTTGTCAGTGTATACTTCTCAACTATTAGCCTTTTTGAATGACGATAAACTTCTATTTGTTCAATGAAGCAAGATAGATCAGACCTATTGATGTTTAATCAGTTACTTTGCCTAAGAATTAGAACCATAAAGTAAATTGCATCTTTCAATTTTGTGTTATCATCTCATCTATTTTCTTTCATGTCACTCATAGGGTTCTGATGATGATGAGGATGAGGATGAATTTGACGACTTACGATGCTGGTTATGATTTAAATGATGATATGACTAGAAAAAGTAAGGATTTTTCGTTAGATATTTGTTACAGTAATGAATATTGAAAGGCACTTCAATGGGAACAGAGTGTACATCTTTTCTATCCCATGCACTTGAGTTTGAATTTATTTTATTTTCTTCCCAAAGCTATGGGATACTTTTTTTTTTTTTTTTGAAATTTCAGATCTTACAGTCTTGTATAACCATTAAGTGATATAATTTTGGCTTGAGCTTATGTGCTTAATCATGGTCATGATTTATCTAAGAATAGTTTATGTAGGAAACTAGAGATGTTCAGATTTGCAAGTAAGAAAATGCTAGGATCTACGGGGAAGCTTTAGTTCAAGGTTTTGAAGTGAAATTTATGTGTAAGTTGTGTAATTGTGCTAAGCTGTTGTATTATTTTCAGTAATAAGGCAAAGAAGATATTTACGTGCAAAATTTGGGGAAGGTGAGGATGAAGTGCTTGATGATGATAATGAGGATGATGATGATAAGCCAATTCTACCTGGAAAGCATTTCCGCCATGGTGCTGATAATCGTCATTTTGAGGTAAGGATTTGAGCAATTTATAGCCCATTTTGTGAACCTTACCTTTAATCAAAGAATTTTTGCCATTTTGAACATCTACGTTATTACTAAATAGTTCTCCTTTGACTTACGCCGTGTACTGTCATCCTTCTCTTCTCAAAATTTTTAATAATTTTTGTTGAATAAGCATGCATTTATGTTTTGGTGAAGCTTCAATCAAGCGATGATGAGGCCCTAAAAGAAGAGGAAGAATTGGCAAAACAGTTGCAGAGAGAGAGGGCAAAATTTTATACAGAGGAAGACTATGATCTTGTGGGTTTGAAGGTAAGCGTTGCTGTTATCTTGTTACTATGTTATGTAATGCAGTCAACCCTCCTTGTTTATGAGATATAACTTCTGATGGTACAGGAATCATCTTTTAAAGAAAAGGACTCAACAGAACCCTTGATATTAGAAGAAGATACAAATAAAACTTACGAGGTTGAAGACTTGAATGCTTTATCGAAAGATGAACAAATGGATACATTGAATAGGTTAATTTTCTATCTTTATTTTACAGTACTATATTTTGGATTTATCTTATGGCTTCAGATGCTATCCCAATTGTTCCTGCTTTATCAAAATTCAAATTCAAATTCAAATCATTAAAATATATGCATTAATCAATGTCATTGATGATTGCACTTTGCAAGTGTACTTGGGAAGACAAACTTCTTGTCAAGGCTTTGCATTTTCAACCTAAAATTAAAATGATAAATTCTGTGCTTTGAAAAGTGAGAAGAGGAGAAAAAAATTTGCTGAGAAATTTATCTTAGTTAATAAAAAAGTCAAAATTCCATGTGGAAACATGGTGAATAAGTATATATTAATATCCTTAGCGAGATAGTCAGCAAATACATAAATGATTAAAATAAAATCCATCGTTGCCTTGATGATTTTACAGTTTACAGGAAAAGATACATTTTGCTTGGTCAAATATAGTTTAAACCAGCTATAGAAATACATGTAATAATTTGGTGTGAAAAAAAAAATCAGCAGTCAGCCCTGTTTATTGGACTGTTGGCCTAGCAGCATGCATGGCCATTGGTTTTGTTATTTTCCTTGATATGGATTGTAGCTAATGGTTTTGAGTATACAATTTTTTGCTGATTATATCTTGTGTAATATTTTTTTCCCCTGATGACTCAGTGATTAGCGATTATATTCTTTTTGCAGGTCTTATCCAGAATTAGTCTTCTGGTTGTCGGAACTAAATGATGCTCATGATCAGCTTGAACTTAAAATAAACCCATTGTTAAGCAAGGTTTTGTCCCCTTCTTTTGTTGTGATCTATTGTTTGTGCCAAACACACCAAAGATGTTATCAAAAATTGTTCTTTCTATATAAATACTTCTTTTGATTGCCTAAATTTCCTCCCCCTTTAATGGGCCCCTATTAAAAAATGCAATTTATGTCTCTTTAGAGACTACTATTGTTAGGATCCCACAACCTCTCTTAGTTTACTCTAGGAAGAGGAGACATATGGCTAATAACTTAGAGTAGTTACTTCATCTTATCTGCTTGGTAGTTTTTAGTAGTTGTTCCTATCCTATCTAGTGGGTAGTTTTATTTAAGCAGTTATGAGTAGTTATAGGAAGTGTGCTATCTGTATTCTATAAATGTTTGTAAGTTGGTCCATAAAGGACAGGCATTAATATATGAAAGTTACGTTACAATGGCTGGAGTTACAGATCCTAAACTCTAGAGACCCTTTTCCCTTCTTTCCCTCTTATTAATTCAGTAAAACCTAACAATTTGGTATCAGAGCAGAAGATTCTTGAGCCTGTATGTACCATGGTGAACACTAGAAACTCTACATATGAGAATGATTCACCATTAAACCCAAATATGAACCCAGGAAACCCACAGATTACCAATCCCCAGGATGATCCTGCAGTGATTCTGGTCCAACAGCAGAATCCAACGCAGTCAGGATCCAACCAGCATCAACTAGCGGCTATACTCACCCAACTGAACATGATGAACTCAGAAATTAGTGCATTGAAGAAGCAAAAATCGCCTATGATGAGCCACGGTGAACCCAGCCATAACAATAGGGAGGCTTATGATGAACATGAAGAAGGAGAGATGGACACACCTTGGTGGGGAAGAAATTCCTCAAAGCGACCATACTCAAAAGTGGAGTTTCCAAAGTATGAAGGAGGAGATCCAAGAGGCTGGATATTGAAAGCGGAAAAATATTTTCGCTATTACCAAACACCAGAAGACGTAAAAGTTGACATCGCAGCAATAAACCTAGAGGGTGACGCACTGGATACTTTTTCTTGGGTTTCAACCGGAAGAACCATCAGATATTGGGATGAATTAGTGCAAGTCTTTCAAGAGCAATTCGGCCCTACGGAATTTCAGAATCCAGATGTACATCTTTGCGGCATCAAGCAAGTCGGTACAGTGGGAGACTATAAATCAGAGTTTGTACGCCGACAAGCCCAAGTGCAAGGATGGCCGGAACATTGTCTTCTTGGCGTATTTATCAATGGTTTGAAAGAAGAATATCAGGCAGATGTTAAAATCCAGAAACCTCGGACAGTTTATAAAGCAGTAAGCTTGGCTTTGGAATTTGAGGCGAAAATTCAAAACGTGGGTATTCAACGCCCTTTTTCCCGTTATAATAATGTTCGATCCTCAGATGGAAATTGGAGAGATCAGCGGAATAATTCAACCAATTATGCCGCCAAACAGGGGATTCCCAGTGCTGCAAATCAGGGAGCACAATATTCGAATTTTAATTCGAATTTTCAGAATTCAAACACCCTTAAACCGTCACCTACAATCTCGGCCAGTACCCAAAATGCTCCACGATTTCCGCAACCACCTCGACTATCTGATAGCGAACGTCAAATCCGTCGTGACAAAGGCTTGTGTTTTCGCTGTGGGGATCGTTTCACCCCTGGGCATCGCTGCAACAACTCCACGCTTCGCATAATGGACGTGACAGACGATAATGAGGAATCAGGCGATCTGGCCGAAGAAGACTCATTGCCTACCACCGATAATATGGCTGAGATTTCGCTGCATGCCATTTTAGGCAGCAACTCGCATACGACGCTGAAAGTCAGGGGAATGATTGGCGCTAAATCAGTTCTAATTCTGATAGACAGCAGATCCTCACATAATTTCGTCTCCACCCAGATCGTACAGACCCTGAATCTGCCCTTAACCCAACTTCCAACCTTCGGTGTCCAAGTAGGGGATGCACGCATGGTTTCCTGTAACTCCATTTGCATGCAACTTGAGGTGAAAGTTCAAGATTTAACGATTAAAGATGACTTTTTCCCTTCTCCCGGGCAATGTAGATATGGTCCTCGGTATAAAATGGCTAGCATCACCGAACACCGTGGAGGCTAATTGGCAAGAACTATTCATGGTCTTTTTGTGAATGGAAAGAGATACAAATTACAAGGGGTTCCTCAACAAGTCACTTTGGCTACCTTATGCAGTTATCTATGCACTGACCTTGTTCAACGGTTTGATACACTTGAAGGATTTCTGCATTCCCATTCAACTTTGTTCCAAGAACCTCAAAGCTTACCACCTTTCAGGCAGTATAATCATGCAATTCCTCTATTTCCTAATGCTGTACCTCCAAATATTCGTCCCTATCGATACCCTTTTGCTCAAAAGGATGAAATAGAAAATCAAGTGGCTGCCTTGTTACAAAAAGGCTTCATACAACCTAGTGTCAGCCCTTTTGCCAGCCCTGTGCTTTTGGTTCCCAAAAAAGACTCGACTTGGCGATTCTGTATCGATTATAGAGAACTCAATCGTCTTACCATTCCGGATAAGTACCCCATTCCTACCATAGATGAACTCATTGATGAATTACATGGAGCTAAGCTCTTTTCTAAAATTGATCTTTGCTCCGGTTATCATCAGATTCGAGTCTTTCCATCTGATGTTCCTAAAACAGCATTTCGTACTCATTTCGGTCACTACGAGTTTATTGTCATGCCCTTTGGCCTGACCAATGCCCCTGCCACATTCCAGGCCGCAATGAATGACCTATTCCGTCCCTTTTTAAGGAAATTTGTCCTGGTATTTTTTGACGACATCTTGGTATATAGTACCAACTTTGAAGAGCACATGAGGCACTTAAATATCATCTTTCAGACTCTACAGCTGAACAAGGGGTGTCAGTTGATCCCGATAAAGTCTCTGCCATTACTAAATGGCCATTACCTAAGGATATCTCTGAATTGCGAGGGTTTTTAGGCCTCACTGGCTATTATAGACGTTTTGTCTATCGTTATGGCCATATTGCAAGGCCTCTTGTTGACATGACCAAGAAGAACGCTTTTCATTGGGATCATACCTCTCGTTCTGCTTTTGAAGATCTTAAGGCAGCACTTACAAAGGTTCCTGTTTTGCACTTACCAGATTTTTCTAGGCCCTTCATTGTGGAGTGTGATGCCTCCTCTACTGGCCTGGGTGCTATTTTACAACAGGAAGGACATCCTATTGCTTATTACAGCAAAGGATTGTCATTTTCTAATCAACATAAGTCAGTCTATGAGCGGGAGTTACTAGCCTTGGTGATGTCTTTGAACAAATGGCGCCATTACTTGCTTGGGCGCAAATTCTTGGTTCAGACAGATCATTTCAGCTTAAAATATCTCTTGGAACAGCGTGTTACAACTCACTCCCAGCAGCGTTTGCTTCTCAAACTCCTCCCATTTGATTTTCAGATCATTTACAAGCCAGGAAACACAAATCAGGGTGCTGATGCTTTATCCCGTTGTCCTCATTCTGGTGAACTCTTTACACTAGCAGTACCACATGCATCTGATTTTGAGGATTTACCAGCATTGTTACTACAGGATGCGACGACCAGTCAGATTCTCGAATCCTTGCAATCTGATCCTCATTCTATCCCTCACTATTCCCTGGTCTCGAGAAGGTTATACTATAAGAGCCGCTTAGTCATTCCTGCAAAGTCATCTCTAACTCAATTGCTTATGTCTGAAGCACATACAACTTTGGCTGGTGGCCATGGGGGGGTCCTCAAAACACTCAAACGATTGCAAAATTACTACTATTGGGCTCATATGAAAGAAGAGGTAACAGAATTCATTCAACAATGTTTGATATGTCAACGAAGTAAGTCTTTACCCCAATCATACGCTGGTTTACTATAGCCCTTACCAATTCCCCATCACATTTGGGAAGATCTTTCACTGGATTTTATTACTGGGCTCCCTAAATCCAATGGTTTTGATGTAATCTTAGTAGTGGTCGATCGTTTCAGCAAGTATGCCCATTTCTTGGGTCTTTCCAGGCCTTATACAGCGAATCTGTTGCTGTTCTCTTTTGTAAAGAGATTGTTCGACTTCATGGCACTCCCAAGTCCCTCATTTCTGACCGAGATCCTATTTTCCTAAGTTCCTTTTGGCAGGAATTATTTAAACTTTCTGGCATGAAGCTGAAAATGAGTACCTCTTATCATCCTTAAACGGATGGTCAAACAGAGGTTGTCAATAGGTGCTTGGAGACTTATCTTCGCTGTTTTTGCCAAGACCACCAGAAGAGTTGGTTTCGTTTCCTCCATTGGGCAGAATATTCCTACAATTCTGGATATCACACCTCCACTGGTCATACTCCCTTCAAGATTGTCTATGGCAAGGAACCAACGGCTTTGGTACCCTATGTGATACACACTACACCCATTGCTGAGTTGGATGAATTCTTTACTGAAAGGGATGCTGTCATGGAACTGATCAAATCCAATTTATTGGATGCACAAACCCACATGAAAGTTCATGCAGATGCACATCGCCGTCACCTAGAGTTTCAACCTGGAGATATGGTTTTCCTAAAGATTCAGCCCTATCGTCAGAGGTCCCTTTCTGGACAGCGATTTCAAAAGCTATCAGCACGCTATTTTGGGCCTTATTCTGTGATTCGCCGTATTGGAGCTGTAGCTTATGAACTCCTTCTACCCCCTGACTCTAAAATTCATCCTATCTTCCATGTCTCACTACTCAAACCAGCTCACGAATGTGATCCTCAAAATACTGTTTCTCCACTTCCAGTCACTGAAAAGTGGGAGCTAAACCTGCAACCTACACAGGTGCTGGATGCACGGGTTGTGAAGGTAGCTGGCATTGAGGATATTGAACTTTTAATTCAATGGAAGGATAGACCACAAGAGGATTCAAGTTGGGAACCTTATGACTACATTGCTACTCAATTTCCTCTTTTCAGCCTTGAGGACAAGGCTTATTTTCAAGGGGGGAATATTGTTAGGATCCCACAACCTCTCTTAGTTTACTCTAGGAAGAGGAGACATATGGCTAATAACTTAGAGTAGTTACTTCATCTTATCTGCTTGGTAGTTTTTAGTAGTTGTTCCTATCCTATCTAGTGGGTAGTTTTATTTAAGCAATTATGAGTAGTTATAGGAAGTGTGCTATCTGTATTCTATAAATGTTTGTAAGTTGGTCCATAAAGGACAGGCATTAATATATGAAAGTTACGTTACAATGGCTGGAGTTACAGATCCTGAACTCTAGAGACCCTTTTCCCTTCTTTCCCTCTTATTAATTCAGTAAAACCTAACAATTTGATGCATGATTAACATATTCAAATGTTGCTTCTTGGAGTCTAAACATTTCCATTTGGATTTATATAACTATGAATACCTTTTCACATACATGGTACAAATATGTTTTCATATGTCCATATTTTTAGATAAAAATTATTAGTGTTTCAAAATTTACTGAAATTAGATATTACTTGATTCCCCAGTATGCTAGATTACATAGAAGAAGCATTGTTACCCTTGCTTGCAGTTTAGTGAACTTGGCATGGGTTTTGTAAGATTAATGTGTTGGTATTCTAAATCATACTGAGCTGGCAAGTATAAATGTTGTCTTCTAGAATTGTCAGTAAACAGTTACCACGTTGATCGAAGGAGTAACATGCAATGTTCATTCATTATTGCATGCGTGTGTAAAATCTCATGTGTGAAGGGTAACTATCTAGCATTTTATCTCCTGATTGCAAATCATTGGTATAATGTGAAATTAGGTATTAATATGCATTTATGGTATCCTTCAATCTTGACCATTGATTTTGATCTAGTGGCAGATAGTTACCCTTCTAACTTCTCATATGAGACCACTTTTCTCTCATGATATGCTTCCTGTTCCACCCACGGAAGGGATCAATTGGTATCCATGACTAGATCCCTTATACATGGCACAAAAGATATTTCTCATCCGCAAAATTAACCCTTTTCAGTCCATTTTCTGTTTTATCACGTTCTATTCTGTGTTAAGATGGACCCCAACTTAGTGTAGGATGAATTTCAACCAAAATCCACTGTTGGATTAAAATTTCTTTAGCACTAGCATTTTCCTTGAAATGTTTGACATTACTCGGGGAGTTATTTAATGACCTATTCGTACATCCAAAATTTAGTATACGGTGCACACTTGTAGGAAACTATTTGCTGTTTACTTGTGTACTTATCTGATTATTATATAATATGGCTGCAAAGATCACATAATTATGACTTCTAGTCTGACTGTTGGAAGGAACATCAATTATTAATGGCATAAGACAGTCTAATCTTACACCAGTGTCAATTAATCATTCAATATGTCGTAGTAAGGGTAGGGTAGAAGATTTTCACCTAGAGAGAATCCATAGTATGCTAATGACCACTTCCCCCTTTTTTTGTCTAAATAATGGATACATTACTCTTTGTGCTCTTACATGCAGTTTTATGATGGAAATGGTTCTTTAGATTTTGACGCTTCCAATGTGTGACTCACTTAACAGATGCAAAAACTGGATGCAAAACTTCCAGTCAAACTTGATGATATTTTTGAAGAAAATCATGGGTTGAAAATGGTATTAAATTTGGGTGATACAAATGCTTCAATGGCTGATTCCTTTGTGGAAAACCATGAACTGCCTCTTGCCTCTGATGTGTTGCTAAAAGAAACAATGGTAATTATTTTTATTTGTGTTCCTTTTTCTCTTTCAAGGATAATCTTGCATACAGCCTTTACATTTTGGTCTACTTATGCAGTCCCATGAAGTAGTCGAGATGCATAAGGTGGATTCCTCTAAGGATAATGTGAATGAAAAAAGAAAACAAAAGCAGGAGCATAAGGTGAATCAGAAACAATTTTGTATCCTGATATTTTTGTATCTTCTGTTTAATTTTGTAATCACTAATATTACATACTTTTGGATGTTTCATGATTTTGATTTAGTGTTATTGCTGTAAAAGGCCTATTATTTTGACTGGGATAAGTTGAATGTGGCAGAAGGATCATATTGGTGTGCTGAGTTCTGAAATGTTAAAGATCAGAGCATCCCTTGAAGAAAAATTGAAACAGAAGGGTTTCTACAGTTCCAGTGCTCTAAAGACTACTAGTGCCCAAAAACGTTCAAGACCATTAAATGGGTATAAGTTTGGCCCTATGGCCCTTTTCTTTGCACGTTTCTCATTTATGAGATTAGGAATGAACTTATTAGAGACTTACTAATATTGCAGGCTTGACACTTGTGATGATTTTGATGATGACAATGTAAATGTTGATAAGGCAGCTACGTTGATTAATGGTATTGGTTCTGGTAGAATTGCTCAGCTTCCACACCTTAATCGGAAGAAACCTAGGGTACAGACCTTGATGTTTTTCTATCAACCTGCATTAATTCTTCTCACTCACTTTTCCTTATGATAGATTTCAAGTTGTATTTTGAATAACATATCTGACTGATCCTTTTTTGAATAAGGTGATTTCTGGTGATGATGATTTACCTAAGAGAGATGACATTGGGGAAAGGAGGAGGAAATTTGAACTTAGGGCAATTTCTAGTGCTGGTTTAAAATCTGAGGATGTTGATGAAGAAATAGGTGATCCTGGATTTTCTGATCAGGAGGATGGGGCAAGTGAGGACTCGGAAAATGACTTATATGAACAAATAAAGCAACAGCGAGCTGAAAGATTGGCTGCTAAATCTAAGATTTACTCTAGGTGAAGTCTTGTACCCTTTTGCTTTTCTCAACTTGTTCAGCGCATATTACTCTATCACGTCCTTAAATAACATTTCAGAGGATGGATGGTAATTTGGATCAAATGTTCATTTCTTGATATTATATTTGCAGCTACTACAATTTGTGATTATGATGCACTTTTTTTATTTGAAAGTATGCTTTTAACATGTGTTGTCCTGTTGGGCAAATAAGCATATTAATATTTAGTGCTTTAGCTCTTCCGCATCCTCCCTAAAGATATAGAATTTTTCTCATTGGGGCCTCCTTATCTAAGTTTTCTTTAATTGTCTATAAGGCCTTTTTAGTGATTTGTCTTTCATTTAAAATATGCAAGTTAAAGAATTCAAAATGAATTTTTTTTGGCTTGGTTGCCAATGTTTTAATGATTTACTTCTTGTGCAGGAACTCTGAAGTCCCCAATTTGCCAGAGCCAGATACTTTAGATAAAAATGGAAGACGGCCAATTTCTTATGAGGTTGTGGCCTCATCTATCTTCTTATCAATTTTTTAATGATCTTATGGACTTAGTTTTTACACCTCTGATACCAAAATGGTGCAGATGGAGAAGAACCGGGGGTTGACTCGATATCGGAAGAAGCTGACTAAGAATCCAAGAAAGAAGTACAAGGTAATTTTACTTAATATTTGATATATGAGTTATTTTATTATTGACAGGTCTCCAAAGGGGATTGTATCCTGTGTAAGGTACTTCTTTAGATGAACATATATAAAATAATGGAAGTTTAGTGCAAGGAAAATATAATAAAACCTAAATAAACTCTATCTGCCACTATTCTGTTCGCTTACCTTCCAACACTTGAAACAATGCAAAACTTAAAATTTCTGGGATCCTTGGAACTGTAACATCTGAGAGAGAAAATACTTTATCCATTGGAAAATATACTCCCTTCAGTAAGAGTTTAATAGCTAATTTTTCGGAAATTTGTTAAGTTAGTTATTTGTTACAAATTTGTGTTGGTTTTTCTAAAATACCTACTTTAATCATATACATTGGAACTATCCCTTGATGGAAACTCCTTTAATATGTGCAATTAATAAAAATACTTTAAGGGAAAAAATATAAATTTGAGGGATAGTAGATTGAGATTTTATATTTAGAACCAAAATAAACTCTGTCTAACTCCTATATTTAGGACTGGAGGTAGTATTGTACAGTTGTGATGCTTTGCCAAAATTAAAATAGAATATTTGAGATTCTATCTGTACCTGGTTGCTTCTCTTTATCTAGAGGAGTGGGTTCTTGTTCTTTTGATCATAAAAACACTGAGAAGATCACCTTACAGCTTGTGTGAATATTCTGGAATAAAGAAGTTTTTCATTAAACAAGCACTCTTCTCGAGGATAGCTGCTGTTAAGTGTAATTCACTCTAAAAGTGTGTGCTGTTTCGTTTTACTTTGTTTTGTTTGTTTTTATTTTTTGGAGTTCAGGTATATTTTTAGAAAAATTAAGTAAGGTAAACAGTTATTACTAAAACAATAAGGTGTTTGGATCCGTCTCATAATATAACTTAGTAACTTCATTGTTTTATCTCTTGCAATTTTCCATCTGCAGGAAAAGCACAAGAAGGCTCTTAAGAGACGCAGTGGGCAGGTTCGCAGTGTCAAAAAACCGACGGGTCCATATGGCGGAGAGTTATCTGGAATTAACCCATTTGTCAGTCGAAGTGTCAGAATCAAGAGTTGATATTTTTGTTGCAGTAACCTCAGCGTCCTCATATTCTCAGGTTCCCATCAATTAATTATCTGAAAGCCCACCCAATTCATCCTTATGGTAGGAGACTGAGCAATTTACTGGTCTCTCAGTTTTGTTGAGAATTAGGAAGTAATAGGAGAGTGTAATGTAATTCAAGTTACTTTGAGATTTATGGTTGAAGTCACTATACCTTAAGAAATTGATTCATTTTATAGATAAGTTTGCTTCAGTGATTAGTTTGTCTAACATTATGTGCGACAATCTATGGTTGCTTCAGTGATTAGGTCTTCTACGATTATAATTATGAAGATTATTATGGGATTGATTCCTTCTGACAGTCATCTACTTTTTTTTTTAAAAAAAATCAATTAGAATTTATACATTTAACTCGTGGTTTGGTTTGTGACTGAAAATGATTTAGATATGAACAATAACATGGTAATGGTGAATATTTTAAATTAAAAAATAGGGTTAATGTGTAAAAATAGACATGTGCTTTTGTTAAAAGAGTGCCCAGAACATGTTTTTAGGTGCAAAAGTATTGTGGTTACAAAAGTGGAGCAAAAGTACACATTGATCGTTAGTTGACTTTTTTGTACGAAAATGATGACGTGGATGTTGATGGTTTCGGGTTGTTATGAATTACACTTCACTCCGACACATTTAAGATGATTTCAAGTTAGTTCCTCCATAAACTTTTAAAAGTTTCATTTCAATCCCCGGTCAAGTTGCCCCACCCCGATTTTGACCTTCTTCTTCGCAAAGCCGAACCAAGCTGCCCCACCCCACGTCGGCTTCATCTCCATTTCCAGGAACAAGTTCTTGAAGATCCTCAACAAATCTTTTATCATTGTATTTTCCCTTCTCCAAACTTAGCGTCGTGCCGGTGAAAAACCCACAACCCCCATCCTGTAAATTTCGTCACCCCATTAAAAATGAACTAGCCACAACTTCAACCTTCCTCAAATCTGAAAAGCGATGGATATGAGAAACAAAATCTAGGTTCCTACGATATTGCCCCTCATTTCTATTTTGCCTCCCATGTCTCTCTTTGTTGTTTCTGTCGCCTCCCCAAACCACCTCTATTTCAATATTTTCTCCTTAAAATCATCTCAGTTTGTATCAAAGCAGGGGTGCGTGTGAGTGTTTTAGATCACCAATCCAATAGCAAAAACCAATAAATCATCCTAAAAGGCGATCAAATAAATACAAACAATGGACAAGGAAATTTCAAATGACAAAACCCAAAATTAACAATCATAATTTCTTGCAATTTACGAAAATATTCAAGCTATTTTGGCGTCATTGGAAACACAGAACCAAAATCAAACCGAGAAAGAAGAAGCTTCCATTGAAGAAGCAGTGGCGATTCGATGTTCAAAGTAGAAGAAAAAGGCATTGAAATCTTAAGAAAAGAGAGAGAAGATAGCAGATCCGAGATTTTCAAAGCAATTAATAACAAATCCATATTTTGTTTCTCATATCCATCGATTTCGTCACCCCCATTGATTCTCGGCCACGTTGTCGTCGTCCACTATCGGCAATCGCACTTGTGAGAGACTTTTGGAGCTTTAGATCGGAGAGCTCGAGAATCGGACACGGACAGAGACCGAGTCCTCACACGCCGCCATTGTTGCTTCTCCTTCGGCCTTCACACCATCGTAGCCGCCGCCTTGAAAGCTCAGATCTGGATCGATTCGATGAAGGGGAGGGTAATTAAGGAATTTTCGATCTGAGTTTTCCAGACGTCCCAATGCTCATGGGGGCCATCATTCTAGATCTGAGTTTTTTCATCGTTTTGAGCTTCGGAAGAAGAGGATGAGATTTTTTTTTCATCGTTTTGAGTTTTTTTTTTCCAGATTTGGCGAGAAAGAAGGGAGTTCATATGGAAGAGAGAGGAGTGACAGTGGCAAAAAAAAAAAAAAGAGAAAGAAGGAAGATGAAGTTGATATGGAAGAGAGAGGAGTGACGGTGGCGGTATTTTAATGAAGAAGTCGATCCCACCGCCACGTCGGCGTCGGATAACGGTCAATAGTAATTTTGCTCCAGTTTTGTAACCACATAGTCACTTTTGCACCTAAAAAAAACACTTGCTTCTTGGGCGCTTCTTTTGACAAAAGCACATGTCTATTTTTACACCTTAACCCTAAAAAATATTTCTAATATGTGTTTTGTTGTCCTTGGTAGTCATTATTTTGCTTTCCAATTTATTTTACTAAAATGTATGATATCAAAAAAAAAGGGAAAATCTCATATAAAGTAACTTGAAATAAGAAAATTTTAAGAGAAAATATCTTCCATTTCCTTCCATCCCTCCCCTCCATTCTCCTTGCATCTCTTTCCTTCCCCTTCCTTCCAAACTCCCAAACAAAACCTACTGAACCACTAAGTCAAAAGGGCAATTAAATTCCTTTAAGAGAAAATAGTACAGAGGACGCTAAAAGCTTAAACTAGTGGTGGAGAAATATTGCATAAGAATTAAGGAAATGGTCGAATGCCCCTCCACTATCTGAAAGGTGCCATCTGCCTTTTTTCCATCATTTTTTTAAGAAAACAAAAAACAAAAAGAGACTATGAAAGTGTAATAAAGTTATTGTACCTATATTTTAAAGGGATAGATATTGTCACTACCAATTTTATGTCACTACAAAGTCACTACCACTTTTTCACCGTTAGATCTCGAATCTCAATAGGAGAGAGAAATGATAAAGGTAGATGAGATTCGATCTAACGATGAAAAGAGGTAGTGACTTGGTAGTGACATAAAATTGGTAGTGACAATATCCTATCCCTATTTTAAAATCTTAAATTGAGTCTATAATTTGATTAGAGATTTGTTGAGTTTAACAACTGATTTAGAATTTTCTTATTTTATGCGGCTTTATATGAGATTTTCTCTAGAAAAAATCAAAGGAAAAGAGCTATTAATAATGTTGCGTAAATTATTATGTTCTTATCTGATCAGAATAACAAAAATTGATTTTTTTAATAAAATTCAAACGTATTAAAAATTGAAAAGCTTTTACATCAAATGTCTAATATCATGTAGTAACATAAGTTCAGTAAATGTAAAAGCCTACTGTCCAAATTGTTGAATGTTAAAATACTATTAAACGTAAAATGACTAAGAAGAATACTGATATCCTGATAAATAATATTTGTAGACCAAGATTTCATCCCCTTTCGAGGAAAAAACTGTCTTTTCAGGCAAAAAAAAACTTGTAGTTGCTCCTTTATTGAGTGACTAAAAAAAGGAGATGCAGTGATCCAATTCAAGAGTGTTCTAAAATATAGCATACCCAAGGAAGCCTTAGACGAGAAGTTTCTCCATTTAAAAGATTGCAAATGACTCTCCTTGACAGCAAATCCGAACTTTACAGCAAGACATCTGGTTTTCCTATTGCTTCTGCAATATAATTGCCCATCCAATGCTATGAATAATTGAAATTGAGTTATCCGACAACAGCCTGTTAGAATATATATAAATAGATAATATTTGTAAATATTTGATTGTATATATTCTGATTGTAATTGTTTTCTATTAGTTAGTTGTTGGACAGTTAGGATTTATTTGCCTATAAATAGGTACCCTGGCAGCATATTATTTGTAGGTGTGAAACTTCTATATTCATAATAAGATTTGTCTATTTTCTCTCCATTGCAATATTGCCCCTATTGAAGATAACAGGGATGAGAGAATCTAACATGGTACTAGAGCCAGGTTACAAGAAAGTCTTGATGAGTGGATGTCCTATATGGACCCCATATATTTATGTGTATGAGCTCAAAACAGTGAGTAGTTTTAATACAAGAAGACTGAAATGGAAACTTAGTTTGCTTAGATTGAACACATATATCACATCGGTGATTTATCAATTCAGTGTCATTAATTGCAAAATTCAAACGCTTCATTACAGAAAAAGGGGCATGGCCAAATCTCCTATGCCACAAACGTACATCAGCAAACTTCATATTAGTACTGTGGTTCTTTGTAGTGTGATTGTGTGCAACATTCTTTACATGAGAAATATTAGGAACTTGAATGATGTATAGTCCATCTATCATTCTACCAGTCATCTTCGTCCTTCCATGTAGAAGGTCCCTGTAAAACACAACGGTCAAGGAAGAAGCAAGCCATACATTCAAGCGCTCTAGTGACTTTGGAGACTGATATAAGATTGAATTTCAATTTTGAAGAATACAGTACACCGGCTAATGTAATGTTAGGGGCTATAGTAATTGAACCAATATGCGTAACAGGGATTCTCTCGTCCATCCGGGATTTTAATTGACTTAATAGGACAATTATATGCGGTACACTTATCTAATAAAGAGATATCACTGATTAAATGTGTAGTTGCTCCTCAGTCTAGAATCCAATATGAATTAACAGAATTTAAAGATGGAGATGTATTCAAACTGTACCAATCAACGCATGCACAATTGATTCCTCATCCTTCGTAACATAACAAGCGATCGCTCATATTGTTCTTGATTTTCAGTCCCGTTTGAAAGGGTTTATGGACATAAGGCTGACCTCAAACACATGAAAGTTTTTGGTTGTCTTGCCTATGCCACAGATCTTAAGATTCATGATAAAATACAATCTCGTGCTCTTCCTTGTGTGTTTCTAGGCTATCCAGAAAATCAGAAAGGCTATTTGTTATTAAATCTGAAATCTAACATGTTATTTGTCAGTCGACATGTCAGTTTTGCAGAACAAATGTTTCCTTTCAGGCATACACACTCACAACAGCAGCAAGCAATACATCCCACCATCAAGGAGATGTTCTGGTTTGAATCTGATACACCTTATATACAATCTGATTTGCCACAGGATAAGTATGATCTTCCACAAATACATGATACGAACAAGCTTATCGGAAATTCTGATCGGGTTGTTGACGTTCAAGTAATTTAGATCAATCACGTCCTGTAAGGGATAGGCGACCACCGATTTGGTCTAATGACTATGTGTGTTCACTTTTAGTTTCGGCATAACTACGACACATGTAACCAAATGTTCATATCCCATGGATCTGTTTGTTTCTAATATTGGTATTTCTACTGATCATTTGGCTTTTCTATCCTGTATTGATGCAGTTCCTGAGCCTCTACATACAAGCGAGACAATTGGCAACCCTGAATGGGTAAAAGCCATGAAGGCTGAAATGGAGGCTTTGGAACAGAATCAAACATGGGAGCTGGTACAGTTGCCCAAAGACAAGCCGGCCATTGGTTGTAAGTAGGTATATAAAGTCAAATATAATTCTGATGGTAACATAGATAAATATAAAGCTAGGTTAGTAGCAAAAGGATATAGTCAAAGAGAAAGGATTGAATACCATGAAACTTTTTCACCCGTTGTCAAAATGTTTACAGTGAGGTTGGTATTGAAATTGGCAGCCATGTATTCATGGAATCTTTATCAAATGGATGTCTATAATGCATTTTTGCAGGGTGATCTCAATATTCTCTGTTTACTATGGACTGGAATGACCGTGTGGTATTTGTCTTAGTATATGTAGATGACTTGTTGATTACTGGTAGTTCTGAAGAAGGTATTAGTTATGCCAAGGGACTGTTGCATGATAATTTTAGGATAAAAGACCTAGGACATATGAAATATTTTCTAGGCATAGAAATAGCTAAGTCTGAAAAAGGTGTGGTTTTATCTCAGCGAAAGTTTGTATTGGATTTGTTATCTGACACAGGTATGAGTGGATGTAAACCATTGAGTATTCCAATGGCACAGAACTTGAAATTAATGCCTTTTCAGGAAGGTAGAGACAATATTCAGGATCTGTGTAAGAATGCAGAGCAGTACTGTCGATTGATTGGAAAATTGATTTGCTTAGCCATGACAAGGCCTGACATTTGCTTTTGTGTGCAGACATTAAACCAATTTATGCAACAGCCAACTAAGTCACACATGGCAACAACTAGAAACGTTCTTAGATACCTAAAGGGTACCGTTGGACTTGGTATAAAACTGACATCAGATGGGAATTCTGACTTAGAATGTTTTTGTTATTCAAATTGGTCTTTCTTGTGGGATTACACGGCGCTCGGTCTTTGGATACTTGCTGAAATTTGGAGGTTCACTTGTGATGTGGAAGACAAAGAAGCAGACCACGGTGTCAAAATCATCTGCAGAAGCAGAATATAGGGCGCTCAGTATGGCCACATCTGAAATAGTGTGGGCGCTTGGGCTACTTCGTGATTTGCGAATTCCACAAACAAAACCTGTGCCGATCCACTGTGACAGTATTGCAGCTATACACATCGCTGCCAATCCAGTTTTCCATGAGCGAACGAAGCACATTGAAGTGGATTGTCACTTTATTCGTGATAAATGGCGAGAGAAAGTGATAGACCTTCTGCATGTTCGTTCTCATGAACAAGAGGCTGATTTGTTAACAAAGTCAGTGTCTAGAGATGTGCAACGCAAGTTATTGAGCAAGTTGGGGTCTCTTGATATATTTGCGCCTCCAACTTGAGGGGGAGTGTTAGAATATAAATAGATAATATTTGTAAATATTTGATTGTATATATTCTGATTGTAATTGTTTTCTATTAGTTAGTTGTTGGACAGTTAGGATTTATTTGCCTATAAATAGGTACCCTGGCAGCATATTATTTGCAAGTGTAAAACTTCAATATTCATAATAAGATTTGTCTATTTTCTCTCCATTGCAATATTGCCCCCTATTGAAGATAACAGGGATGAGAGAATCTAACACAGCTTATATGAAGAAACCAAGGCCTTTGGTGGTTCAAACCTGAAAGCTAAATCCACAAGAGATGAAGCATGCCTGATTTCATCAAAGATAGTTGTCGGTAGATTTCCCTTGATGAATGATCTTGTTCCTTCTCATCCATCCAATGGAGATAAGTTTAATTATGTTAGTCACCATCCAACTTTGCCCATCTTGGTACAGCATAAGAAGGATATGTTTAAGCCATAATTTGAAGCCTGATACTGATGGGAAAGGAAACATAATGGACAGGCAGCCAAACCACACCGCTTTTGTAAATGGGCAAGTTACAGATAGATACTTCATGGTCTCTAGTTCATAGATGTGATGCTTGATTCATATATATATAGAAAGAATAGCGTTATTCAGAATTTTCCATATAGGAGCATCCTTCATTGGTAAACAAAAATTGATTTGATATATAGCCTGATTACAAATAATTACAGCTGGAAAATAATTACAAACAAATAATCTACAGCGTCCAGCTTCATTTAACGTAATCAAAGGCACAGTTGTTGAGTACAAACCTATTTGGGTTAGCGGTATTTTAGAAGCTATTTGACTTTAGAAAAAACTCGGTAAGAAAAAATTCAAGTTGTAAATATGATTTGTATTTAGATTGCTCGTTTGACTTTTGTAGAAGTGATTTTTTTTCAAACTAAAGAGTGTTTGGATTAGTATTTGAAAAGTGAGTTGAGATGAAAATGACATGAATCTTGTTGAATGTAACATATATATTAGTGGTATATACTATGATAATTGAAGATAAAAATTTTAATTTTAATTTTAATTTGGAAAAAATAAATGATTGAAATTGTTAAAAGATTAAAAAAAAAAGGAAAAGTAAAGAAGTAGAGTAAAAACTAAATTACTTGTGGCAGGCCCACGCTGTCATATCTGTCTAGCCAAAACACCTCATGTACGTATATATACCATAAAAAAACAGAAAAGGCGGGGCCCAGATGAGCCCAATTGTCCAACGCAGCGCCACAAAAGCTCTCCTCCCGAGCTGTTTCGTTAATGGGCGTTTGTTTTAGAAGCCCAGTGACAAAAAGGAACTCCAAACACCTCCATATGAGCTTTTTCTTGAAAGCCAACACCACGCTAGGCTTTTTCTTTGTAAAAGCTCCCAAAAAGGTGTCTCCAAAAGGCTCAAAGTCATTATTCTCACCAAACCATGAGTTAATGGACTTCAGATCTTCGTAAAAAAATCGCAGTATAGAAAGGTGGAACACGAAATACATACATCATTACCGAGGCCTAAGGGGTTCGGAGGGTTGGGCTTTAGAAAATTGTGTTCTTTAAATAGGGCTTGTGGTGCCAAGTTAACTTGGAAATTGACTCTGGGGGCTTCGGTCTATGGGCTCTAATCTGCAACATAGATATATCTTGAGGATGAGGAATCCTTGTTCTCTAGCCGCCCAGGGATTCGAGGGTTTGGAAATTTCATTTGTGCCCAAAGTAGTATCATTTCTCAGGGTGCAAAATGGCAGGTGAGGGATGGGAGGTCGGTAAAATTTTTCATTGATCCTTGGTTGATGGGTCTGTGGCGTTTGGGGGATGTGTGTGTGAGGCGGTTATCGGTGGCCGAAGAGTCCTCTGTTGTGGCTGATTGGGCTATTGGGGGAGTGTGGGACCTTAATGCTCTGTTTGCAGTTCTGCAACCTGAGGCCATGTTAAGGCTTAGGTCTCAACTTCCACCGAGAGAGGCGGCTGGTGAGGATTTGTTGGTTTGGGGTCCCACAAGTGATGGAATTTTCTCTGTCAAAAGCGCTTATTCACTTATAGAAAGGAACGATGCTAGTGCGAATAGATGAATTTTTAAAGATGTTTGGAAATGGGGAGGGGCTGAAAGAATTAGGGTCTTCCTTTGGCGGGTTGCTCTGAATAAGCTTCCCACGAATCTGTGGCGAAGCTCTTGGGCTCAAACTTCTCTTGGAGACAGTTTTCCTTATTCTCTGGTATTACTCCGGCTGTCACTAATGCTAGGGCGCATAATCAGCTGATGTGGGAGAAACCAGGTGTTGGGTGGTGGAAGCTTAATGTGGATGGGGCGGTGGCTAGTAGATCTTCGAAGGGGGGTTGCGGAGGGGTGGTGAGGGACGCTGCGGGTATGTGGATTGCTGGTTTCTCGAGACAGTTGGGGATTTGTGATGTGTTGTCAGCGGAGTTATGGGCGATAGCGGAGGGTTTGGCGTTGGTTTGGGATCTGGGAATTAGGAGAGTTATCCTTGAATCTGATTCGGCTGAAGCGGTCTCTCTGATTAGGAGGGAAGAGATGGAGCTGGACAGTTTGTTGGTTAGTCGGATTAAGGATTATTTGAATTGGAATTGGGAGGTTTCTATTATGACTATCCCCAGAGAGATCAATCGCGTTGCTGATGGGTTAGCGAAATCTGGTATTTGTGTATCTTCTATCCTTGATTCTTGTCCTGTGTACCTTCGGGCCTGGGTAGATCAGGAGAGCTTGGGATTCATTTCCCCAGTTTAATTATGTGTTAGTACTTTCAGCGTTAAAACTTCTTTTTATCAAAAAAAAAAGAAATACATACATCATATGAAATTAATTTTCTCAGTTTATATTAGTTTACTTATATTTCTGCCAATGGGATTGGCATAGTTGGCTAAGGCGTCGGCCTTCACCCCAAAAGGGGGGAGGTTTGATACCCGTTGGTCGATGTGAGGGCCTCATTGGTGGGCGATCTGTAAGTATCTCTGTAAGCACTCTTTGAGCCTGGAGACATGCCCTAGCCCTGATAGGGTACCGGTGTCTACCTCCACCTAAACTTTTTTACATCAAAAAAAAAAAAAGTTTACTTATATTTCTTTGCTATAGACTATACTATTACATATAATAATTTATTTTTCGAATTAAAAATAAGTATTCAAGTTAGTTATGCCTCACAGGTTGGTTTAATTGAAATTTTTAGGATGCTATGATTTGGTAAGAACAAGAGATACTAGTACGGGTGAAAATAAGTTAGGCTAGGCTAAACTTTAACTAAGTAGGTCTGAGCTTGTGATGAAGATTTAGAGTCTAAGCTTGGGCCTGATCCATATATAGACTTTTTTTTTAGGCCTGAGTCTGAATCTTTAAAAAGCCTGATAAAGCCTGAAACCTATTTAAAGACTTACTTAAAATGTAAGCCTTTAAATAGGCTTAAAGCATATGCATCTAATTTTATATATAAAAAAATTATATATAATTCATCAAGTCTATTTAAATGCTTACATTATGTCTTAAAAGTATAGGGATTCATTTTTATATAAAATAAAAGAGTTAGTAAGAAAAAGAATAGAACACTTAGTGCCAACAATTGTCTGAACAAGTAAGAATAAGAAAAATCAATAATCTATTTACTAAAGAGATATATTTTTTAAAATTAACCAAGCACAATAAGTGGCATGTAAAACTAGATTTTACCTCTTGTTTTTCTTGCGAGAAAATGAAACAAACTCCTCATATTGAGATTATTTTCATTTGGGCATCACTAAAATAAACTTATTGTCATTATTATATTGCATCAAATGATATAAATCAAAGGAGAGGTAATGAGCTAGCATTGCCATCTCAAGAATCAAAAGGAAAAGAAGTAGATATGATCAATTGATGAATGAAAATGTTGAACTCATTGATAAATGATGAAATGTGAAAATTAAGGTTAAAAATAAGTTATTAATTGTATAAATAATTTGCAAAATTAATTTAGATTAAGTTGTATATAATTATGCATAATAATACCTTTTTTTTCAAAAATAAACTAAATAGGTTAGGCCTACGAGGCTAGGCCTTACCACTCTGGTCCTATTTATAAATCCATTTTGACCAAATCACACATGCCAATGAGAGGTAGTTAGCTCAATGATTATGGGGTAAATTTTTAACTTTACCCTCATTTATGAACGTGTATCTTTCAACTCTCTCTATTTTCATCGGTACAATTAATATGGGCAAAATTGTCACAATCTTATTTATTTGGTCAAAATGGACTTATAAATAGAATCAAATTTTTAGACCAAAAGAGATTTATAAATAGGATCAGAGTGGTATGAAAATAGGCATGGTCTGTTTATCTAAATAGACCTAAGTCTGAGCCTAACCTATTTATTAAATAGATTAGGTCAGGCTTAAAGTAGATTAGATCGTAGGTCCCTAATATGAGCCTAGCCTATTTCCACCATAAGAGTAGAGTTGAGAATCAGGGTTGGCCCGGCCCGTGAAGGGCCAAGGCCTAACAGGGCCGGCCCTCCAGGGCCTGAGGTAAGAAAAATATCTATTTTTCAAAGCCCGACCCGAGCACCAAGGCACCGAGAGCACCAAGGCCGGGCGGCCAGAGCACCAAGGCTCGAAAATTACTATTCCAAATTTTAACTATTTTTCCTCCATTTTTTTAAAGAAATATAATTAGTAAATTACAACATGAATCATCCACAAATAAGCACCGTCAGTAATTCATAATCAAAAGCAAACTATGTTCACAAATAACTCATATAAAACATAAGAAGCATACCACTAAGTAACATTAGTATGACGACTATTATTGTCGTCATCTTCGCCACTATAATAAATTTCAATGACATTTTATTGTTCTTCACTTTGAGTAGTAGCCTTTAACTCATAAGTAAGAATATCATAAATTTCTTCTCCCGCATCATAAACACATCCATAATGTTTATTTGCAACAAATAATAAACCAAATCATAAAATTAGAGTATAGTTATTATGTATTTGTAGTTAAATGGATAAATAACTCTATAACAAATACAAAACATATATAAATTAATAAATTAAAAAAAAAAAAAAAGGCTACAGTGAAAAGGGCTTGCAGGGCTGACCCGGGGCCCTCCAGGGCCAATTTCAAATATCTTGTTCATTTTTCAAGCCTGACCCTTGACGGGCCAGTGTTTAAACGGACCGGCCCGATGGACTCAGCCCGATTTCCCAACTCTACATAAGAGATAGTAGCCATTAATATACACAATTGACCAATCTGTCAGGACAGTTTTGAACTGTGCCTTTACTAGGCAACGATATGATTTGGTAAAAGTATAGGGAAGGATTAAACTTAGAAATTTTATTATTAAGAAGATTCTTAAGTTTGTCATGCAAATTTATTAGAACTATGAGCATTAATAATTTAAATAACATACATACATACATAAATTACACTTAAGAGTAAATTATATAAAGGGTAAAGGTGCAATAATACACATGAAGTTTACCTCCGGGAGCGCCCAGCACCACGAAGTTTTTTCAGGAGCAAAAGTACATACGACGTTACGTTTTGGGAGCAAAAATACCACGGGCCGTCAGTTGACCGTTAGTTGACCGTTAACTTAGATGGAACGCTGACGTGGCGTGACATGGCGCTTATTTGGACTGACACGCTGACGTGGACAACGACGTGGACGATGACGTGGACGCTGATGGTGAGTAAAAAGAGAAAATTACCATTTTGCCCTTTTTTTCAGTAAAAATTACACTTTTGCCCTTAGTTTTAAGTAAAAATTACACTTTTACCCTTAGTTTTAAATAATAAAAAAACCAAAAATACCCCCTCCCCGGTCGCCCCACACCGCGTGCCGCCCACCACCGCGCCTCCATTGGCAGTGGGGCAGCCGGGGCTAATTTTTTTTTAAAAAAAACTTAGGGCAAAAGAGTAATTTTAACTAAAACTAAGGGCAAAAGTGTAATTTTACCCGCGTTACTGTTCACTTCCATCCAAGTTAATGGTCAACTAACGGTCAACTGACGGCCCGTGGTATTTTTGCTCCCAAAACGTAACGTCGTGTGTACTTTTGCTCATGAAAAACTTGGGGTGTTGGGCGCTCCCGGGGGTAAACTTCATGTGTATTATTGCACCTTTACCCTTATATAAAACCCCATGAACTTTGGGTCGGTTGCATAAAACCATTATGACATTTTAAAGTTTAAATTTAACCCGTAACCTTTTATTTTTAACTCTTAACCCCGTCATTAAGTGATCGTTATCTTTTAAAGGAAATTATCATGTTGGATGATGAAATGACACGAGAAATCCTACATGGCATTCAACTGTAAATTACTAATTTCATAAATCCCCGAATTTTGAACAGTTGCACATAACCCCCATTAAGTTTGAGAAGTTACCAATAACCCCCTCACATTTTAAAATTTAAATTTAACCCCCTTCAAACTTTGATTTATAATATTAAACCACACGCCGTTACATTTTATCATTTTAATAAATTTTGTTAAGATTATTATTATTATTATTATTATTTGTCAATTAAAATAATAATAGTTCTTTTGTACGACAAAGAAATAGAAAAATAATATTTAGGAAAATATAAAAATAAACGTTAAACTTCTGATTCAGAAAAAAAAAAAAACTAGTAATAAAAAAATTAATGAGGGCAAAAATATGAATTACTAACATTTATAAAAAAAATTACTTATTAAGTTTTTTTTTATCATTTTAAAAATTTTATAAAATGTTTTACTATAATTTATCAATTAAAATAGTTTTCTTGTATGAAAAAACTAGAAGACTAATACTTAAAAAATATAAAAATAAAAATATAATCATTTGGATAACATTTAATTATTTTCTTGGGATAATTGAACATTGATGATAAAGAAATGCCATCATTAGTGTTAAATATATTTTTGGGATGATTGAGCATTGATAGTTTAAATATTACATTTGTGTTAGAAGATAAATTTTTCCTTCATTAATTTTGTTATTAGTAATACATATTTTTTCTTAATAAGAGGTTCAACGTTTATTTTTATATTCTTCTAAATATTATTCTTCTAGTTTTTGCCATGCAAAAAAACTACTAATATTTAAATTGGCAAATGATAGTAAAAATCTAAACTCTTAGTAAACTTATTCAAAAGATAAAAAAAAATAACGGCGTGTGATTTAATGTTATAAATCAAAATTTGGAGGGAGTTAAATTTAAATTTTGAAATATCAAAAGGTTATTTGTAATTGATCAAAATTCAAGGGGTTCTCTGTAACTGTTCAAAATTCAAGGGGTTTTATGAAATTAATAATTTACACAGAATATCACATGTCATCTCATAATTTGACGTAGCATTTTCCGTTAAAAATATAACGGTTACTTAACGTCAATGAGTTAATAGTTAAAAAATGAAAGATCAAAGGGTTAAATTTAAACTTTGAAATGTCAGAGTATTATATGCAATTGACTCAAAATTTATGGAGATTTTGTAAGTCTACATTTAATACTATATTGTTATAAAAATGAGAAAGTTGGAGAATATGAGAATAGGGAAAAATTGGAGAGGAAGCAATGATGTATTTCTCTTTCATTTGTGTGAAGCAATGCTTTGTATAGGGCCACTATTTATATGCTTCCAACTATTAATAGAGAATCAATTAAAGAAGAATATAATGATGACATCAACTGTAGGAAACTCCTACATAATCATTCATTGGGAGGTTATGAATCTAGGCCATTTAGAGATTCAAGTCAAATATGAACCACAAAATATTATTCATTGTGCAGATTTCTTAGTTAAGGAGGCGCATTACAATCATGTGGACCTTGATACAGGATCCACATCCTAAGGAGCAGAGTATTGTGGATAGCTTACGCTCTAAGGAGTTTGCTCATGTGTAACAATACCAAGCTTTAAGCTTGCCTTCCTGATTCCAAAAGAAGAAGTTATAGTAGAATCCTATGAGGAATCTAAGAGTTAGTGGTTGTGGACATGTAATCATGCAATATTTATAACACTTCAAAGAATATTTATAACACTCAAACAATATAAATTTAATAGGGTTAAAGGGAAAAAATATCATGGAAGCTTTCACCAATGGGCATTAGGTACCAGAAAGTTTTCGAGAGAGTAATTTCATCCTAAAAGTTTAAAAAATGGGTCAAGGTTGCCTGACCTAGTAGATCCAAACGGTTAAACATTAGTTAACTAATTATACTGAGGTGACATGCCTACTTGGCATCTAAATAACATTTTTGGGTTAAAGGACATTTTTGCCTCAAAAGTTTCCATGGAAGAGTTGTGGGCACTAGAAAGTTTTTTGAGAGAGGCAATAACACCCCGGAAGTCACATGTTTTTGTTGAATTTTTCTTATCTATGGTGCCACCATCAAACACCAAATTAATGATCAAATAAATTGAAAAATTAACAAAAATAAAGAGCACATAAATCAAAATACAAATATATGAGACATAAATAAGAAAACTCAAATTCAAAACCAAAACAAAAAATCCTCAAGTCCAAAAAAAGTAAACAAAAAGATTAGGAAACGAGAAGGTATAACGAAAGAAAACATAGAACATAGAAGAGGATAAAGCCACATGGGCCTGCCACATTAGTATAGCCAATCGACTAACAGATGCCTGTATGGATTTGTTAAGGTAACGCAAAGTTGCACTATTTTGGAAATTTTTTGGACAAAATTGCCCCTTAAAAAACTTCCTAGTACCCCCCATACCCATTGGGAAAAACTTCTGGGGCTTTTATTCCATTTAACCCAATTTAATGCTACATATAGTCATCAATGTAATACCTATTTTCCTAATTTGATCAAATTAAGAAAGATGGTTAATATGACATTTTATTTTTAACATGCTAATCAATAATTATCTTTCTTAATTTCTTCAATTTCCCTCTTACTTGATTATTGTTGAAAGAATATTAATAAGAGTAAACTAGAAAAATATTGACAAATAAAAAAAAATATCTTACATTTAAGACCAATATTAAATTACTAATTAGGTCGGTCTTATATTAAGGACCAGAAAGAAGAATACAAATTCAAAAGTGAAATATGAGTCTTTATCATTTATGGTCCTTAAAAAAGGGGAATTTAGTTTTTAGACATAATTGTCTCTTTTTTTCCATATGATGAGGCAAATAATTGAATAATAATAATAAAGAGTGAACCGTCAAGAGCGAATTCGTTTTTTTTTTTTTGTAATAAAAATTTAGGAAAAGGGTTAGACTCACCCACGATCCAGGGTAGAGCGAAGTCTCCCTTCCTCCTAAGTATCTGAATATTAGACAAGGCTAGCCGTCTATCAGCCTTGGACAGACGTTTACCTAATCAAGAGCGAATCAAAATTAGGAGAGATATGAGTGATGCAAGCTGGGCCTTACAGAATCATGTGTGCACGCAAGTTAATGGCGTGGATCAGATCCATACTCCTTGATCACTATTATTTATTTATTTATTTTTGCCGGAACCTTGACCACTATTATCACATGGACCATTCTGATCCTATTATGCTCTCACTATAAAATATTGTATACTATCCTAAGATGCGGGTGTTCCAAGCCGTACCGCTCGGGCCCAAGGCTATGGGACCCGCTTTTGTTTATACTACCTCCAGTGCCATGGGAGTATGATTTGCACTACCAACGTGATGTTAAAGTTTGGAGGTAGGATACTTTTACTTTTAATGAAATTTATTTAATGCCATGGGAGTATGATTTGCACTACCAACGTAATGTTATATTAAAGTTTGGAGGTAGGATACTTTTACTTTTAATGAAATTTATTTAGCCTATGATTTTATCGTGCTATTACTCGACCAATAATATTTTATAGTAGTAAATGTTAGGTTTTCTACATAAGCATAAAGTGAGGTAGCTCAAGTGAGAATGTTGAGATGAATATGTGGTCATACAAGAAAAGATAATGTTTATAATGATGGCTTATACAAGGAAGGATAGAAGTGACATTAAAAAAAAAATGGTAGAAAATCGTTTTGAGGTGGTTTGGACGCGTATGGAGAAGATCATTGGATGCGTCAATGATGATAGTAAATAAAGTTGTTTGGCACACAATCAAAGAGGGCAAAGGAAGACGGAAGGGAATGCTGAATGAGGTTATTGAGCGAGATCTTTTAATGAATGATTTATCCATAGATTTGGTTTTCTGCCAAGCTCAGTGATGTGGCATGATTTATATAATCAAACCCACCTAATGAGATAAGACTTTGTTGTTATTATTGTTATGTAGCCTCTGCTTCTATGAAGTTTAGACATATGAATTAATTATTTTCTTACAATCTATATGAATTAATTATTATGTGTTATTTTCATTTATCTAGACATTAGCATATAAATTATGTAAAATAAGCGACACTATTATTATATATAAATAAATAAAGTTTATAATCAGTATTAGTTTATAAATGGGTCAAGGTGTAAAAATAGACATGTGCTTTTGTCGGAGGAGCGTCCAGTAGCAAATACTTTTTTTTGGCGCAAAAGTAACTATGTGGTTACAAAAGTGGAGCAAAATTAGCATTGACCATTAGTTGACTTTTTCTGACCTGAAAATGATGACATGGACGATGACGTGGATGTTAATGTTTTATAAATTACAGTTCAGCCCTGGATGCATTTCAAAAAATTTTAATTTAGTCCCCCTATAAACTTTTAAAATTTTCATTTAAGTCCTTCTTCTTCCTCCAGCAACCAGACGAGAATCTTGTCTCTCTCCGCCATGAAAAAAAGCCATACCCATACCCAGAATTGTGGCATGGGTTCAAAGAAGATGAATTCAACCAACAAAGCTTTCAACAAAGCAAAAATCGCAAATCAGAAACAAATAAGAACACCAAATCAGAAACAAATCAGAAACCAGAATGGTGGTGGCCACAAGAACGATTATGGGATGAATATAAAGGAGGAGAACGATTATGGCTTCCAACAATTATGCAAGAAAATTTGTCCAGAAATAATACAGATCAAAGAATCCTAGAACGAATCAAGAAAATCCCAGAACGATTATGGCTTCCAACGATTATGCAAGAAAATTTGTCCAGAAATAATACAGATCAAAGAATCCCAAAACGAATCAAGAAAATCCCAGAACGATTACGGCTTCCAACGATTATGCAACCAAGTTAAAACTTCTGATTTGGATCGAGATTGGGGAGGGGGCGGCGGTCTAGATTGAGTTTGTGGGGGGGGGGGTTTCAGATCGAGATTGGGGGGGGTGTCGGTCCAGATCGTGGAGGTGGGGGGGGGGGGCGGTCCCGGATCGTGGAGGTGGGGGAAAGGGGAAAATCAAACGCAAATAATGAGGACACCGCCGCTTTGCCATCCGTCGCCGTGGCCAACACCTCCGCCGTCGGCCGCGAGTCCGACTCCTTGCACGGCTCTAACTCTATTTTCTCACGCAACAACACCTCCATTGTGATACGAGCACACGCCTTCAACCATGTCAATGGCGGAGGCTGGAACAAAATTTGGAGGGCGTGTTCGAGTCGGCCAGGGCGTGTTTAGGGTTTAATTTGTGGATTTTTTTAAAATTTCTTCTTTCACTGCCAACTAGGATAAAACGTTGCTGAGTCAGCATCCATGTTAATGTTTTTGGTCAAACTAATGGTCAACTAACGGTGCATGTCTATTTTTGCTCCACTTTTGTAACCACATAGTTACTTTTGCGTCAAAAAAAAGTATTTGCTACTGGACGCTCCTCCGACAAAAACACATGTCTATTTTTGCACCTTGACCCGTTTATAAATTGGGTTTTTAGACCATAATACACAGAAATTTGTATACAAATATAGATTAGGGAAAGCAACAACAACTTAACAATTTCTAGCTTGATGGCTTCTTTCTCTAGTGCTCTTTGATACCTAATACTCCAATTTCCTTTTTTTTTTTTAATTTTCTTTTTATTACTCTTTCGTCCCTAAATATAAGACATAGTTTGTAATGTGACCGGAGGTAATATGATATTCTATATAAAATTAGTGACATTTTGATATCTTATGGATATGAAATGATGTAGTTTTAATTTTTTTTATGATTTTTTAAAATCAAAACTGCACAATTTTAGAGTATTTTTCTTTGAAAAATCATTAAAAAATTGAAATTATACCATTTCATACTCATAAAATATCCAAAAATCACTCATTATTTTAGGGAGAATCTGATAAATTTTTTTAAAAAAACACAATTGGGAAGTTAGGGCATTACAAATGGTATTGAAGATAAATATATTAGAGGCCCAAAGCTCAACAATTTCATGTAACCAACTTGAATAGATTGCACCCATTGTTTGAATGGTGTGTTATGTTACCCAAAATAAATAAATATTTTTTATTTAAATACTTTGAATTTGGAAAGGATACATAGGTCCTTACAGAGGAATTAAATATTTTGAAATATTGTACTTTTATCAAATGTCCTCACCAAAAAAAAAAAAAAGACAAATCCCTCTTTCTGGTCGGAGCTCCGGTTACAACTTGAGCAATGCAATTAACTACTTGAGTATATAGATTGTCATCTTTAACTCTCTATGCCTTATCAACTGTCTTTGATAAGTTGAATAAAGGGAATGCCAATTTGAGTATAGAAATTAATAACTTGATCTCCCCAAGTTGTCACTATCTATATCATAATTGCTAATTGCAATACACAAGCAAGTTGTCATTTTCGTTATTCAACTTGTCAATGACGCGTGATAGGGTTTAAGGAGCTAAAGTTGTCAATCTTTATACCCAATAAGTTAATCACATTACTCAAGTTGTCACTGGAGCTCTGAACTCTGACGTCGGAACTCTAGCGGTTGGTAGTGGTGGCGGCGCGCGAGTGCGGCCGACGAAGGGACATTTCCTTTTTTAAAAATAAAAAGTGAGGGGCATGTTGATAAACAACTTGTTTGGCATAGCGGTAAGGGAGGAAAATGGCCCATCGTGCAGTGATTTAAGCCCAATGAAGAAAAGTGGACCGTTTGGGATAGTGGTAGTCTCAGATGAGCTTATTTAAAAAAAGTGACTTCTGATAGAAATCACTTTTTTGAGCTTCTGACGTGACTTTTTTTTAGCTTCCGGAGAAAAATGTTAGGGATAAGTGATCAAATAAGCAATGTACTATTAAATATACATTTTATGCATTCTAATTTATCCATTAGAATATATTTAATTAAGTACTTTAGAGTTTCTTATTTTTTTTATCAAATTTAAATTTAAATTTTTATCTTCAATTATCACAATATATATAACGAATATATATAGTATTCAATAAGTTTTTTTTGTCATTTTTCATTTCAACCGACTTTTCAAATAATCATCCAAACAAGAGCCCATTAGGAAAAAATCACTTCTCCTACCGCTATTCGAAACACAAATCACATTTACAATCCGACCTTTATCCTATCTTACTTTTAATTAGTTTTCTTAGCATATCCAAAAAAATCAACTTTATCTTATATTTAGAAGCGAAGGGAGTATAATATTCAGTAAAATTTACCAAAACGGTTAGTCCAGTGAAAAGGGTTAGTCTTTTATAGTTCGTTCAACGAATGTTCGAATATTTGTTGAGAGAGGTGTTTAGTTTAAGGTCAAACTGTTTGTGAAGAAAGGTTTGAGAGGTACATATATTTAGTATTTGAATGTTTATAAAGGAATCCGAGAAAAAAAAAAGAATGTTTATAAAGGAAGGTTCAAATCATTGTTGAGACATGTGCTCAACTTTAGTGTATGTGCTAATAGAAAAATATTTTGTAAAATTTCAATATGGATATAAAAATGAATTTTGACTATGATGATGCTGTAATAATAGCAATATAAATTCAAATAAAAAAAAGCAGTATAAATATATTTATATGTGGGTCAACATATCTTTATATATGTGCAAACGAATTCTGGCAAAAAAAAAAAAAAGAGGTGCAAACGATTTTTTATTTTATACCAAGTTAAAAATAAATACTCTCTTTCATTCTTTTTTGGTACCTTTCAATTCTTAATATAAGATATATTTAACTAATATAATTAGATTAAAAAAATTATTTAAGTTAGTTAATGCGTTAAGGTGAAAATTTGACAACGAAGGGTTGCCTAGCATAATTAATATACACACATTTTCTAAACGGGGCAAAAATAACAAATATGTTAACTCTCCTAAAACTACTATTACTTTTTTTCTTTTGTGGGACCTACGTGTTTTCCATCTCATCCCATCTTTCACAAAACCACCTCTCTCTTCTACCCCTTAGTCTCGTCGGGGTCTCCTCTCCCTCTCCACCACCACCATGGCCATTGGATCTGAGCTCAAAATGTCTCACGAAACTATTTAAAGTACGATTGTTTGAAAAGCTTCCATGGCCACAGCAAAATAATGCAACAAAAAAGTCATAGCACATTATAGAGTAGAGGATTAGAAACAGAGTCAAAGAGCGAGAAATACCAATTATGGCCGATAATGAAGAGGACCTAGAACATGGTGCCTTAAAGGGGCCAATAGAGAGGCTAGAAGAACTAGGAATCGAAATGAAGAGCGAGAGCAAGCAGAGAGAGGGCAAGAGACACGTCCCTGAGAACGTAAGAGAGGAACCTACATGGATTATTGACCCAACAATGGGCTAAAATGGTAGCTCAAATATGATTGATAGTGAAGGGAGGAGGAGCGTTGGGATCGACGACGGAGGAAGGTTTCTCGGTGGAGAGGCCGTGGGACATTTTGAGCTCAGATTCGACAACCATGGTGTAGTGGGGAAAGAGAGGAGAAGCTAATGAGATTGAGGGGCTGAAAAGAGAAAAACTGGGGTTGTGAAAGATGGGATGTGGTGGAATGAATGAGGGTCCCACAAAAGCAAAAAATAATGATGGTTTTAGGAGAGTTAACAAATTTGTTATTTTTGCCCCATTTAAAAAATTTTATGTATATTTTTGCACATAATAAACCATAATTATGCGACGCCCTTTCTCTAAAATTTGGTTATCAAATTTGCACCTTAACCCTTAATTAATATAACATATATTTTTTAAAACATTTTAATTATTTTCCTTAATTCTCTCATTCCCCCTTCTCATTAATAATGCAAGCCGTTCAATACATAGTGATAAGCACGCAGTATAGCATTGAGGAGGATATATCAATATGCCACCATCTCTCTCAATATGCACTCATGAATGCTCGGTATAGGAAGCACCTATCTTTGTCTTTGGCTTTCTGCAGGAGCATTACTAGAGTTAAATTAGAAAAAGATTGATAAATATAAAAAATATATATCATTTTTGGAATCAAAATTAACGTTATTTTTAAGAACCCGTGGCCGTGGATGGAGTATGATGTAATTTTAAAAAAAGGAAAATTGCACCTAAGTCCTAAACAAAAAAATATGACAAAAAAGTCATTTGAAATTTCAAATTTGTAGTGAAGTAATGTAGGACATTTTTGTAATATATTCTAAATATGAAAAGTCCAAAATAACCCTATTGATTAAATAGAGAGAGGGAGCAGATGATTGTATATCATTAAGGGTATTTTGGACTTTTCACATTTGGATTATATTGCACAAATGTCCTATGAGATTTTATTGTAAATTTGAGATTTTAAGAGACATTTTTATCATATTTTTTCTTGTTTGGGTTTAGGTACACTTTTCCCTTAAAAATAGTTTTGTAATGGGAATTTTTTAGGTTTGACACAGACATTGACCAAGAGACATCAATTCAATTCAAGTTCTCTCATTCCCCGTAAGCGGTTGCCGTAGTGTTGAAAAAGAATGCCTATAGAATCGGTGAAGAAAGTAAAGGAAATATATGGGAAAAATTACACTCAAGTCACAAATAAGAAAAAATATCCCTTAAAATTTTAAATTTATCATAAAATCCCATTGGACATTTGTGCAATATATTTAAAATGTGAAAAGTCCTAAATGCCCTTAATGAATTCGGTCACATAATCATCTATTTTCTCTCTCTATCTAATTAACAGGGTTATTTTGTATTTTTTCATATTGAGAATATATTGTACAAATGTCTATGGGACTTCACAGAAAATTTTAAATTTTAAGGGATTTTTTATCACATTTTTTTTTTTAATTTGGGCATAGGTGCAATTTTCCCAAAAATTTCTATAATAGAGAGTCGATAATAAATGGGAGAATCCGTGCCAAGGCCCAATTAAGGTCCAAAATTATAAAAAGGACCCCAACAACTTTCACATACCAAAAAAGGCCTAAAAATTTCAGAAAAGGCCCTAAGACCCTTTTTGGTATGTAAAAATGGTTGGGGTCCTTTTTACAATTTTGGGCCTTAATGGGGCCTTGGTACAGATTCTCCCATAATAAATTCGGGTCGTTATCCATGGTAGTCACACTCTGATAAAGAATCGAATCCTAAGTCACTGCCACGGCAAAAGGCATCTTCTCACTGTCTTCACCATTGCCGTCTCGAACCCAAACACCGTTCACCTTCTCTGAGCTTCCGAAGCTGATTCTCTCCTCTCTCTCTCTTGAGTGAATAGTGATCAATATTTTTATTTATTTTTAAATGACGCAAGGAATCCCCTTTAAGGTAATGGTTTATGACACATTCCCTTCCTTAAAAAGGAGCTCAAACCGAGGCTGTCTTATCATCTTCCAGATCCCAATTCATACTCCAACAATTTATCTGCCGGCTCCTCCGGCATGGCCCCGTCGACGAGTCGTCGATTGGTTTCCATGTTTGGCGGTGGCAGAGCTATGCTCGATGTTGACTCGGAAGAGCTGAGTCGAGAAACTGACCGGGATGGCTTGCGTGAGAAGCACGCGAGAGTCCCCGGGAAAAATGGCCCCAGCCTCGGCGTCGGCTTACTCGGCAACGGTCGTGTAAAGAGAACATAAATCACTTCGCTGCGGAGACGTATTTGATTTCTCGGCTGACTTTCACGCTTCTGCGAAAATTGGGGTACTTGATTTGATTGATTACTTGCTGGAAGTAGAATCTACGTGTTTAAAACTGCGAGTTATTTAACTTTCCGTTATGCTATGCGGATGTAATCGGAAAAGAAGAAAGATAATTATTTAGGTGAACTTAAGTTGGTTATTGATGTAGATATGAGAAATTAGGTTGAAAAATATGTGACTATTCCATATTTATATGAAGCAGAAGATGTGGGCACCCTTCTTGTACTTCCGTACATTAACAATCTGCAATGGCTCTTCCTCTAATACTTTGAATTGTATACAGCAGAAGAAAATCTGAGCTTCTTTCCTATTCTTTTCTTTCTTCCCTCTTTTAAGCAGTGAATTTAAAACTACATCCGACCTACGTGATTTGTTCACATCAACAAATGTTTTTGGGAGTTGGAACAGAGTTCTCTTACCTTGATAGATTTTGATGAAGTTGGAGTTAGTTAAACGCAAGAATCTGTAACTCAGCAATTTGTAACTGGAGCTGGTTGATGAGAAAAACTAAGATTTAATCCATTTATGAATCATTATCCCAATTGTTGTAATTTTTTTCACTATTTAAACTGTTGAATTTTCGACAATCTTTTGTTTGTTTAGGTAGTCTACAATGATTTTCAGTGTTTCATATTACTCCCAGACTGCAGAATGCACTTTAATGGATCAGAAATTTATTTAGGCATGCTAATTGTTATAAGCTTCTCTACATCAAAATTTCCATTAAACTATAGCAACTAGGATCCTTCTATTATGACATTGATTTCATTCATGTTTGCAACTTAGTGTTCATCAAATTTACTATTGATACTTTATGTAGGGTAGGTTACCGGTGGATTAGCCAATTTCTTGCCCTTGTATGTTATGCCTTGCTTCTCATGCCAGGTTTTCTACAAGGTATGTGTTGTATTATTTGTGTTACTCCCCCCACGGTTTTTTTCCCCTGTCAGTTGAATTCATTTTCTGGTCTAATATTCAGTTTTGCTGATTTAGGAATAGTCTATCATGCAATTTTAACGAAACTTTTGTGCGATATTTCTCTTGCTATTTGTTTGGCATCATCATTTTCTGCAGCCTTGTAGTAGTCACTTGTTAGATTGGTATATTTGCTAATCTAACAGAAAGTGTTATCTCAAAGTCATTTGTAAAACTTCTCAATGGCATTTGTTTGGCCAGCATAAGCTTTACACCATAATTCTGGTTTCTGTTTCTAAACCTTGCTTCTTTGGCACTTTTTGACTACTTCGAACTTTTTCGTTCTTCATGCGAGTAAAAACTAGCCATATACGCCTTTATCTGAATGGCATGGAATCTTCAGTTTCCTTGGATTTTAGAACTTCTTTCTTATTTTCTCCTGTTCATTTAAAATAGTCAGTGATAAACCCTATGATAAATGTATTTTGTATTGATTCTCATGTTGGCCATCCTGATGTGTAGTTTTCCTTCTATACTACAAGCTATGATTTCTCTTTCTTGGGAAGGGGTGGAAATTCACTTTGTTAAAAGGTGTCTCATTGTTGTATTGTAACTTGTAAGTAAGCGACAATTGTACATTACTAGAATGTAATATTTCTTGTTTTCTTTAAACCCTCCCTGCAGTTGCATATCACTATTTTTCCTCAAAGCAAGTAAAGCGAAGTGTTATTTATGGAAATATGCCGAGAAATAGGTAAATTAAATATTTATTAAATGTTTTAATAATATTTTCTCTACATCCTGTGATGTTAATCATATTATTTATTGAATGATGACTAGTATTCTGGTTTCAAATGGTTGTTTTGCAGGATGGATCTGTATTTACCTGCTAATATTCGTGAACCTAAACCAGTTTTGATATTTGTAACTGGTGGAGCATGGATTATTGGGTGAGTGATTTAAGATAGACATGATTATTTCTATCTCTCCCCCCTTCCCCTCCCCTGTTTCACATCATTAAAGATTCATGATGGAAGGGCTTCCTAATGGTGGTAGACCTGGCTTTTTGTCAACATTTATGGGTTTTTGGTATGAGGGGAAGGGAGGGAAAGTGGGTGGAGGGAAATTTTTTTGGAGTCGGATTTAAAAAAATTAAAAAAGTGGGGTTATAAAATATTAATAAAGAGATGTATGATAAAAGGTTAAGAAAAATTAATTAAAAACTTTTAACCCGCCTTCTCCAATTTTTTTAAATCTAAGGCATAAAATTTTTCCTTCCCCCTCCAAATCCCTCGTACCAAACAGGCCTTAAAGTTCCTGAGCTGGAAACCCAAAAAATTTCTATCTAAAATTAAACTGGAAATCTAGCCTATGGTCAGATCTTCTCACTTGGGAGTGCTATGTACCTTTTGATGTGGCAAACAGTGTTGCGTGTGCTTTAACTGAATATATCTGGATATTTGCATCGAGTATGAGCATGAGTGGAAATGTAATATGAACTTGTGTATACATGAGGAAGCTTAATTTAACTTGTCACTTCTTATTGCTGCTTTAACCGCATGCCCAGTTTGAATTTATATTTTAAAAATAAACACTAACTAGTAGGGCTTTGTTTATGCAGCTGTAAATTTGAATAGTTCATCACATTCTTCTGCAGAAAATAATTATTGTGAAGCATGGTAAGATTAGAAGTTAAGTTTTTTCCGTTTTCATTATGATTTAGGTACAAAGCCTGGGGTTCCTTTTTGGGACTGCAGTTGGCAGAAAGAGACATTGTAGTGGCAAGCATTGATTACAGGTATGTGGTATCAATTCTACATTCAAGTAGTATAAGACCGACGCTTCATTTACCTATAGTTAGACTTGATGTGTTGTATTCCAATGAAAAAATGTTAGTATATCTTGTAGCCTATTTTTAGGACATTTCCATTCAGTTTCCATCACAATTGACTTTTCAAACACTATTCAAAACAAGAGCCCATCTGGAAAAAATTCATACGCCACCGCTATCCCAAGCACAAATCACATTTACAATTTGACTTTTATCCTATCTTCTGTTTGCAAAAGCCCATTGGAAAAAAATCACTTTTGCCACCGTTATCCCAAACAGGCACTATGTATCTGGACTAATAATAACTGCAGGGATGTTTGCCTCATGATATGCTTTTGCTGATTTTTTTTGTTTATTCTTCGTAAACTCCATTTTACTTACTGAAAGTGATGTGTGAAAGACTACCTTAAAATTTGCAATATATTAGACCTACTGTTCCTGCTAAATGAAGCAAATGTTCAATTTGTACTGGAAGGATTTCTTTAATCATGATTCAAATATCAAAAGTGCAACATATTATTTTTAGGATAAATATATGCATAATTGATATTATATATGCATAATTGTTATTCTAAACAATATAGGTATATTTTAATATGAGGTTGCCTTTGAGGTGAGCTTTTCTTGCTTATCACTATGGCTTGAAGGGTGATAATGAACATAGTTACGTTAATTACTTTACAATGTCTGCAATAGTTAATAATCTGTGAATGCAGAAATTTTCCCCAGGGAACCATCAGTGATATGGTCAAAGATGTTTCGCAAGGAATTTCTTACGTTGTGAAAAATATAGCTGATTATGGAGGTGACCCTAATAGGTGACTTCACATTCAACTGAAAGATTGATTGATTTATTTTTTTTTTTTTAACTGATAAATTTTTTGCAGGATTTATCTAATGGGGCAATCTGCTGGTGCTCATATTTCTGCTTGTGCTTTAGTGGACCAAGCAATCAGAGAATCTGGAGGAGATAGTGTTGCTTGGAGCATCTCCCAGATAAAAGCTTATTTTGGATTATCTGGAGGGTAAAACACTGTTGCTTTATGAAAATATGATGATCACTAGTCTTGATTGTCCATTGATGGATGGAGTTCCTTATTAGGAGCCTTATGTCAATTAAGATGTCTTTGACAAAATCATTGTTTGTGATAGTTATAAGTTTGGAGCTTAAGAGGGTTATTGCCTTGTGATTGTATCCTTTGTGGACATGGGCATTAAATTATGAAAGTGGATTAAAAAATCCTAAGGAAAGCCTATGAGTTTGATGGTTGAAAATTAAGATAACATCTTATGATGGCTGATTGGATCCTCTAATTGCCTTTAGATCAACTCAAGTGATTATAATTAATTGTCTTGCTAAGGTTCTTTGCTCATCATTGTATATTTTCAGGCTGTTAATGTTTGCTAAGTGATAATGTCATCATACTAATTACCTGATTCAAGTAAACTACAGATTACATATCCAAACATATATGACAATGGAGAAAAGGGACATTAGGTGCAAGTGCATTCTGGGATTTGACCTCAGATTCTAAAGCCATAATCATTGATTTATAAATGATACATGGCTGATAAATTGCAACATCAGATTTCTGTTCCTCCTTCAAGCCACCAAGGAAAACTCCTAATAAACAATGCTCTATCCAGTTTTGGCTCTAGCAAATCTTTTTACAAACTCTTGACAATATTACTGTACAGTACTAGTATGCTTTATACCACTAAGAAACTCATCACGATTTTGATATTCCAGTGGGCCATAGAGGTCTACTAATGCTTGGACCAACTCATCCCAATACAAAACTGTATGAACAGAATCTGGCCTTGCAAAGAGATCTATGCATCTCCTTCCCGATATATTGATGCCACATCAACATTTGAATCTGGAGTTTGGTAGTGATTAAAATATTTCTCAGTCTCGAGACTCCACCCACTAGGATCCCCAGCTTCAAATTTGGGAAATTCAATCTTAGTGTGAGTACGTGTTAGTTTTCACCACCATAGCACATTTCTGTCATAATCTTCTTCTACAGAGCCAAAACCTATGATAGGAAGTCCAATTGCCCTGATTCAAAGAAGAATTTAGGCTGAGTTTCATGGATGCTATATTTGCACCCATAGATTCCAACTTTTTTGCAAGAAAAATGTGGTTGCATGTTTGATGGTGTGGAGACAGCATGGGAATTGATAAATGGTCTGCTTTTGTTCATTGATAGATTAGTTTATACATGATAGTGGGAATATTGTGTAGTTGTTATATTTTAGGATTAGCTATGAATATATTATATCTTAGGATAGATATGGATATATTATATTTTAGGATATTATATCTCAGTTATTTTAATTTATTTTGATTGGATTAGATTAAATTTGATTATAAGGTTTGCCTATATACAGGCCCATATGTACTATGTTTTATTCAAGGATTTATACTAATATTTCTCTCTCAAATGATCCATATGGTATTAGAGCTACAAGCTCTAAATTCTCATTAGGTTTTTCACGGCAAAGTACCATATGTATTTCTTAGTTTTGAGGGTTAGGGCATTGGTGAATGTACTGCTAGGAAGAGTTCTAACACTCACTGCCTACCCTAAGAGGACCGGAAATGTCCAATCGGTTAGCCTCGGGAGTTTGACGAAGAACGGCGGCGCATGGCACGTGAGAGCGTGTGACACAACTACTCCGTTGTGGCTTCCTCCGCAGCGTTTATGTGTGGTTTCGGCGAGATACCGTTCTTCTTGACTCGAGAAATCTTCCCTTCAAAACACATGCTTTGACCCAATTTCAAAACACATTTGTAAGCTTTGATGTCACCTTTCATGAAGAGGTTCCCTTATCCCAAGTCTTCAATTCAGGGGGAGAGCATGGGTGATGAACCTCAGACTTGGGAATCATAACCTAGGATAAAAGCCCGCCTGGTAGCAAGAGGATTCACTCAAACATATGGTCTGTATTATCAAGAAACATTTGCACCAGTGGCAAAGCTAAACACTATTAGAGTTCTATTGTCTGTGGCAACCAACCTTGAGTGGCCACTTCACTAGCTAGTCATCAAGAACGCTTTTCTCAATGGCGAGCTAAAAGAAGTATACATGACGCTATCTCCAGGTTTTGAAAAGGGAAAAATTGATTGAGTATGCAAACAGAAGAAATCTTTATAAGGTCTGAAGCAGTCTCATAGGGCATAGTTTGACAGGTTCTCAAAAGTCTTAAAGTCAGAGGGCGACAAACAAGGATTATCAGACAATGTTTGATAAAACGGAGGATAGAAAGAAGGGCATCCTTATTGTGTATGTTGATGACATAATCCTTACAATAAATCATATTGAGGAAATATCAAGGATAAAAATTGTACTTGGGAAAGAATTTGAAGTCAAGGATCTTGGAAACTTGAAGTATTTTTTTGGGATGGAATGGAAGTTGGCAGGTCATGACTAGGCATCTATGTCTCTTAGAGGAAGTATATACTTGATCTTCTAAAGGAAATAGGCATGCTGGGTTGTAGCCTAGAGCGAACTCCTATTGAGGTCTAGAAAAAGAGGAAGAAGAAATCTAAACAAAACAATAAAGAAGAGTTAGAAGAAGGTGACTTAGATGATGAGACTAAAGAAGAAGAAGAAGATCAAGAACAAGGAGCCAATGAAGCTGTTGACAAAGGAATATATTAGAGACTTGTTGGGAAGTTGATTTATCTCCCTTATACAAGACTTGATATAGCCTTTGCAGTAAGTGTGACCAGTCAGTACATAAGTGAGCCAAAGAAGAAGCACATGGACGCAACCTACAGAATCCTGAGGTATCTAAAGGGCACCCTTGGAAGAGGGTTATTCTTCTTGAAATAGGACCGGAGAACTATAGAAATACACTAATACAGATTGGGGAGGAACTCATACTGACCAAAGATTGACCTCTGGTTATTGCTCATCTGTATGGGGAAACCTGGTTACTTGGAAGAGCCAGAAACAAAGGGTTGTGTCTAAGAGCAGTGCTGAATCTGAGTTAAGGCATTGGCTCAAGGGATTTTGGAAGAATTATGACTGAAATAGGTCCTAGATGAGATACAAGTCAGCTTGGATTTACCTCTGAAACTCTATTGCGATAAGGCTGCCATAAGCATGGCCTTAAATCTTATTCGGCATGAACGATCGAAACAGGTAGACACTTTATCAGGGAGAAAGTAAAAGAAGGGGTCATATGTCTCACTTATCTACCGAAAAATCTTCAAGTTGCAGATGTGTTGACAAAAGGATTGCTCAAACTTGCATTTGAAAGTTGTATAAGCAAGTTGGACATGATTGACATCTATGATCCAACTTGAGGGGGAGTGTGGGAATATTGTGTATTTATTATATTTTAGGATTAGATATGGATATATTATATCTTAGTTATTTAGATTAGATTAGATTAAATTGGATTCTAAAGTTTTCCTATATAAAGGCCCATATGTGCTATGTTTTATTCAAGGATTCATAATAATATATCTCTCTCAAATGGTCCACGATGATCAAGTGTTATTATATGTTTGCAGGTACAACTTAGTGGATTTAGTGGATCACTTTCATCAACGTGGCTTGTCTCGTTCTGCTTTTTTCAGGCAACTTCACTAAAACTTGTTAATTGCAGTTACCTAGTTTTGCCTCCTCTTGCTTACCCTGCCCCACCCTCCTCCCCGGCCAAAACATAAGGCCCAAAAAAAAAAAAACAATACTGGTGTTGTTTCCTTGTAAGACTGAGTTTCATTGCAGCATAATGGAAGGTGAACAATCTTTGAGGAAGTTTTCCCCAGAAGTCAGAGTTCTGGACCCTAGCTTTAAAGACGCCATTCTTCTCTTGCCACCTATTATTCTGTTTCACGGCAGTGATGACTTTTCGATACCATCAGATTCCAGGTTAGTATGAAGTCTTAAAAATTCTATGGTATTAGGTTATCTATTATATTTTTGAAGCATCTTGATGATATTCTTACAATCTATGTTATTTGTGCTATTATAAATCCTCATTAGCTCTTAACATCATTACTGTAAGCAACTTTATTGGCACATTAGGTTGTTTTTTCCTTTCTAGTGTCTCTGATAAGTTTTAGGTCAAAATATGAAATATTATATTCTATGGAAGCTTAAATTCTATACCTAACTTTTCTAAACTAGTACTTATTTTCGTGGAACTGCTCTTGGCTCTATTTATCGCTTTTAGATTTTGTATTTTTTTTTGGTGACAATCGCTTCTAGATTTTGATAAGTAGACACTTTACAGTAAAAAGTTTGCTGATGCTCTAAAGAAGGTGGGTGCAAGAACTGAGCTGATTCTATATGATCGAAAAACACATACAGATTTGTTTATCCATGTAAGTGATGAGCAGTACCAATTTTTTTTGGGTTTATAATTTTACTATTTGTCGACTGAATAGACAGGCTTAACATTTGTGTATCTTGCAACCTCTAACATTTAGGCAATATATGTGCTGTCAATTGTGTAGAACTATATTTTGAATCAGCTGGTAAACTTGGAATTGACCTCCTCCTTTTCTTCTGTTACAGGCTGCACTAATTTTAATGCCTTAACTTGATAATGCAATGGTTTGGAATATTTGGCTTGAATTTTTCAGGCATCTGCTTTTGGCTTCACAGGATTGGTTATGTCTGCAAATTTTCAAGCCAAGCCATTAGCTAAAGAATAATTTTTACGAATTATGAGCAATTATTGCATTTTTAACTTCTAAGCCCATGCATGAAAATTCTGCTGATCAACTTGACAAAGGTCAATCGATGTCATCTGAGCTGCTTAGCTCATGTCAGCCTCTATTTGGTTGTCTAGTGCTTATTTACCTCATTATCCCCTCCCCTATTTCTAAAGCTACTCGTGCCTTGTGGTGACTGCTGCTAGCTGGTTCTGTAACATGAGGAAAAAGGATTTAACAGTTATCATGGGTTGCCAAAGCCCAAAGTCAGCTTTATTTTGATTTTTGGGTGTTCAAATACCCCTCTTTGCAGTTAAAAAATATGTTAATGGCACACGAGGCATCACCACATCTTTAGTGGCCTTACCTTAGGTGTTGTCCTGGAGATTGGGTGGAACTTTTGGGTTAGCTTTTCTGTGCGAAAGGTTGCATCTGGTGGTGAACGTGATTGAAGTGGAACTTGATTTGTATCCTAGTAGCACGTGATTAGAGTATATGATCTTTGCAAGATTTCATAGCATCGATATGGTACTTGTAATTATTGTGAAATTATACCGAGTATCATAATTATCTCCCAATGAAGGAAACGACCGTTGGGTAATTTTGAAAACCGTTCTTGAACTTTGCAGTATTGCAGACTGGGATTCTATTTACTTTTCTTGTTTCCCTTGCCCTTTGTCTTATTTTTGGCCCTATTTATTGGACTGATGCAAGTGTTTCTTCTGCACGTGTTGCATATAGCTTGCCACTTCTTTATATTCAACAAAGCAAATAAACACATCAAACAACTAACTATATGGATAGAGATATAGAATGGAAAGAATAAATCATATTGCATTTCACTTTCATGTGTACATGAGAGTATATGTAGCTTGTCACCAACTAACTATATTGCTTATATATTCTGAATTTCCCAACATCCTAAACTGACTTAACTAACACTATCTTCATGCTTGTACATCAAGTAATTCAGTTGGTCTGTTTAACTATGCCTTTCTACTGATGTCTTTCTCCTTGATCATGAACAGGATCCATTGCGAGGTGGTAAAGACGACCTGTTTGAACACATAGTTTCTATCATACATGCTGGTGATGAAGAAGCTCTTGCCAAGGATGCAACAGCGCCCCCAAGAAGACGCCTTGCTCCTGAGTTTTTAATAAAGTTAGCCAGCAAGATCAGCCCCTTCTAACCTTTTCCCATTTCTCAGGCTTCCTTTCATGTGCAAGTAGTATAATACACTACAAACTTTGTTTTATATTTAGGACGGGAGGGAGGATTCTTTTCCCTTTTTCTTTTTTGCTTGTTCTATTTATAAGCATTACTGTTCTTTATATTTTACTTCAATTTGCCCGTTTGTTTACTCCATCTACTACATAATGTAATATATTTTTTTAGTCAAAGTTGTGTATCTTAATTTTGAATGAGAGTTGAAGTTCTAGTAAGAATAAATATATACTCTCTTTTTTCTCAATGACGTTTGAATCTTGAATCTATGACCATGTGAGGAGGAAATATTTCCTTACAACCAACCAACATGACGCTTGACAATTGACTTGGTGGAATAAATATAATTACCAATATCAAGTCAATTCTATTGCATATAAGATATAAAATATAGGGAAAATCCATACAGGGGTCCAATTAAGGCCCATTAGTTGTTAACCGAGGCTGATATTGTTGTTAAAGTGACTGATTTAGTTGTTAAAATATTGTTGTTAATGCGACTGATTTAGTTGTTAACGGGTATTGATTTTGTTATTAATGTGGGTTGTTTTAGTTGTTAACGTTTATACCAAAAAAAAACCTAGGGCCCTTTTTGGTATGTGAAAGTTGTTGGGACATTTTTTAAAATTTTGGGCCTTAATTGGGCCTCTGTATGGATTTTCCCTAAAATCTATAGGGAACCATGCTATTCAATATGGTTTATTGATCCTCAATTTCCTGGAACACCATCAATACTGTGTTCGAATTGTTCAAAAAAATCAATACTGTGTTCGTTGGTCAATGAACAAGTCTTCTACCACCTTGTCAATTTGTCTTCAATGACTATCTTGGACCTTCTTTAGTGATCAAATTAGACTCTTACCTAACTAAAAGTTTTAATATTTTAATAAGATAATATTTTTTTTTTTTTTGATAAAAGGGATGGCTAGAAGCCTATATTAAAAGAAAAAGTTACACAATGGGGGAATTAACTCCCAAACACTCACACTCTACCCAAGCCTTTAGAAAGGAAGGGCACACACTGAAAATCTCAGAAGAAGAAATGCCTCTTTTAGCTAAAGCATCAGCAATAGAATTAAAAACTCTCGGAATAACACGCACATCAACCTGCCAATCTAATCCGATCAGATCTCTGGCCTTCAAAACCAGATTACTACAAGAAATGCAAGCATGGTCAAGGATCAAATTTATAACGTTATCTGCATCAGACTCCAAGATAATTCTCTTAAAACCCAAATCCCAAGCCAGCTGCAAACCATCAACCATAGCCCATTCCTCAACAGAATTGGACGAACAGTCACCAATACTTCTAGCAAATCCCACAACCCAGCTTCCCAGCGAGTCCCGGATGACTAATATTAAAACCACATAAATTCTTTTAATCACTTTTTGGTGTTGTTATTAGCATGTGGTGATCCAATAATCATCTGGTAGTCCGTCAAAGGATGTGGTTAAAATGATGTTTTGGTTTTACATGCCTAAAAAATAACATTATATTGGCATTTATTTATAGTTTTTGAACTTAATTAGTATTAATTTTTTATAGCATGCTTGTGATTTTATGGGGCATTTCTATAATTTTCACTTTTATATCAAACTAATAGACATTTACTAGTGGATGGCATTACTCTGTTTTTAATATATGATGGGCAACAATGCGTCCCCTTGACTTTAGGATGCTCAATGTTCCTTAAAAAAATGATCAAAGGCAAAATTGAACTTTAATCTTATTATTATTATCGGAGGGATTTAAATTCAACCTTTATTTTTACTTCATTTTCCTATTGTCACTTGAACCCTAAACCCTAAACAAGATTAATCAAATAAATGATTCCCCATTGTGAAATAACATTTTAGTTTATATACCAAAAAAATAAAAACATTTTAATTTGTTACAAAAAGATAGAACTAACATGAATCAACTACCCAAAGTACTTGATTTAGTCATGCTAGATTAGTTAGATTATAAAATAAGCTAACTGAGTTTGAATCTTAATTTGTTCAAAAGACCCTTATAATAGGATCCAAAAAAATTGAAGGACACTAATTGACCAAAGGGTAATAAATGAATCAAATCAATTCCAAATCATCAAAATAATATTTTTTTTGATACAAAAAATGGTGACAAAGTGTGCAATCACTCCGAGATTCTATCAGACGCCGAAGTAGGTCAGGAAAGTTTTTTACATTAATAAGGGTTTGAAACCAAGACCTCTTGCTTAAGTGACCAGAGCCCCTTCCACTCAAACCAACTTTCATTGGTTTATCAAACAAATATGAATTGAGCGAGATCAATCAAATAAATGACAAATTTCTGAAAGCATTAATAAATAAGGTGAAACTACAAATAGCTAATATCCATATTAAAAATTTAACCGAATCCGCCTATGCACCCTAATTAATTTAACGTGAAACTACAAATAGCTAATATCCATAAAATGAAAGCATTTATAAATAAGAAGTTCAAATTTTTGAAATGATTTTCAAGGACCTTAGTCCTTTTCTTTTAAAAAATTATTTTTCTTACTTGGGACCTATAGATCATTTTCCCTTTACCAAATGTCTAGAAGGATCAATGTTAAAAAGAATAGACATAAATAGAAGAGAATGGTTTTATTTTGTTGGCAAAACAACTGAGTTGCAAATCTCCAAAGCTTTGGTTCCAAGTGTCAAAAGCCAAGTTGTAAATTATGTAACATTAGTTGCAAATAAGTATGGATTGCAGAAATTTTGTAAATCTCTGAAGCTTAGTTGCAAATTTCTGAGGGTATTAGTTGCAAATCAAAGAATGAAATTTAATTGCAAATTTTGGAAATTTAGTTGACAACACAGCTTAGTTGTAAATGTGAGAGCTTAGCTGTAATTTGTAAATCATGAAAGATTAGTTACAAATAGATGGTGAATTATGGAAGTGTTGTAAACCTTTGAAGATCAGTTGTATGTTTGAAATTTTAGTTATAAATTCGGGAAGCTCAGTTACAAATTTCGAAAGTTCAATGAGCAACATATCTAATTAATTATAAATCCTGGAGGCTCTGTTACAAATGTCAGAAGCTCAAGCTCAGTTATAAGTAAAAGAAAATTATTATTAATAGTGTAAAAATTGCATTTCGGACGTGCAACTCGACATTCCTTTAGGTTAAGGCGTAAATTTATCAATAATTTTTTTTTTATAAATGTGCACTTGACACCATAATCTTTACTTAAGTAATAGAATTTCTAAAATGGTGCAAAAATGTCAAAGCTGTTAACTCAACTAACATTAATTGTTTAGCAAACATGCTCACGAACTTGTGCAAAAATACTCATGAAATTTTCAAAATTTTGTAAAAATGCTACGACCATTAAGTTGATTAGGTTGACTTTTTAACAAACAATGTCCACAAGCATTGCACAATGTTTATGTCCTATTGGCTTTGTCTGCGACTATGGGGTCTTCTGTATGACACAAGAGCTACACCTCCTCGGATCACTACTACCCCTCCCTAGCCGCCTCATCCACCATCTTTTTCTTTGGTTTTTATTCGTTGTTGATAGTTTTGCCTTGGAGCTAACGAAATACGAATTAGAGGCACACTAGTACAAAAATCGCTATTTAGACATGATGAAAATCCTTATCATCAAAGACCTCTTGCCCTATTGAGATGCACTTGGCATTTCCATTTCTTTACCATGTCATACTCATACTGTATAACTCTTGCAAAATCTTTTATAAATTAAATGGGTATATATATTTGCAGTACTTAGTTGCTTCTTATTTTTTTTTTGAACACTTTAGTTGCTTTTTATTCAAGCATTCTACACAGGTAACAAAACATTCCACTATCATCATCAGCATTTCTTTTAACAAAGTCTAAAAATTCCCTCACCCCATTATCATATTCAATACTCGTTTGTTTAACTTTTTATCCAACTGCGATAATCCATATTTGAATTCTTAAAGATGGAAAGAGTTAATAGAACAGTTCCAATTTGCAATTCAAGTTGAAAAGTTTTAAAGATAGCCTTTAATCAAGTTAAAGGCATGCTGAAAAATTCTAAGATAATTAATAGAAGCATGTTTTTCAACAGATCAACAACATAAAAAGCAAATAGCTAAAGGCTCAATATACCAAGAAAATAAAGTACATTATCCTTAGACTTGGGAAAACGGGCCTAACCCGTTAGGTCTTCCTGTTTAGACCTTGAATTTGTAAGGGCAGAACTTGAGATTTTTGCCTCAAAATTTAAAACGGGTTTAAAAGAGCTATCCCTGTAGTGTTGGGGGCCTAAAAGGAGCAACCCGTTTAGGCCCATATGTTTGTTTTTTTAAAATTATTTTTATGATACTAATACTATTGAGTTTTTATGTTTTATTAATGTTGTTGCAAATACTTAATTGTTATTATCTTTTTTAGGATTAAGTTTCATAAGAACATCTTGTATTAAGAATTTTAAGAATTTAAAACTTATAAAAGATATTTTTGGTACTCAGATAAATCTAACTTTATAGCTTCAAATAGTGTACTTAAATTCACATAGAACATATTGTAGATCTTTTGTCTGGCATAGTGTTAAGTGAATTTCTTTGTATCTACCAATTCATTTTCCAGGAAGCCAGCAGGAGCTATGTAATGTCTTCTCTATCTTCCTTTGGTTCTTCATTTTCTCCTCACTCTACTTCATGAGAAGCTTTGGGTTGAGTTGGGACTGAAGATTGTCTTTCTTTCCCTCGATGTCCTTGCCTCGACTTGGTAGGGACTTTTGAGGTAATTTCTTCCTCAAGCATATTGGCCATATTTTGTTGATTCTAGCATTATATCTGGCCTCTTGGCGATCTCTTTCAGTCCACCAGGGTGTATCTGAGTTTGAGTCCAAATCCGGTGGATTGGGAGTAACCTTCAACATTTCCTTTCCTTCTAGAGTGATTGCTTTGGACTTTGATCACGTAGCTACTGATTCTTTGATCATCACACCTTTAGCTTTAGGTTGGGATACAGGAGGAGCTTGATCTAGAACCTTTGGCCGAGAGTGTTTCTTCAGCGTTGACTTCGGGTTTGTCGATTTCTTTTGTTTCTTGGTTGAAGGAGGTGGTGGAGACTCTGATGACTCATTTTCTTGTCGACGAACTATCATGGTCCTTGTCATACCAATTGAAGCCCGAAAAGCTGAAGATTTGATGCAGTGAATGTCAAAAACTCAGAATGCTAGAGCTCCAGATTTGAGAGGATTTAGGAAGTGATTTATGGTGAAAATTAAGGGGTTTTGATAAAAAAAAAATGAGTGAGTAATCAAATGTGGAAATATTTGTTTGAGCACTGGGAGTTGTACTCAAAGTGATTTGATGAAAATGACATTGTTTTCGTAAAGTTTTACCCTATTCCTTGACATCACTAGAGTGATCAGAAAATTTTAACAGTTTAGAAATTTGATACTTAACTCAAATAATCTTGTAATTATTCGAGAATAGATCATTTTTGAGAGGATTGGCACATTTTGGCCTTTGTTTGCTTGTTAGATTATGAATTACTCAGTTTCTCTTTTAGCACTGATGATCACTCGAAGGAGCTCTCGAGTAGTTTTTGATGATTACTTGAGTAGTTTTAGCACTTAAAAGATAAGGATGAATATGATTAACTTACAACTCATTACAATTTACCATTCTCAATTCTCTTCGTGTATATAAAAAGTGATCCTTTGTCAGAGGTTTTGTGAAGATGTTAGCCATTTGAACATGTGTAGGGATAAAGACCACTTTGACATCCCTCTTATGGAATCTCCTTTAAGTGAATGCCTAGGTCTTAAAGTTGTTATTTTAGCCACATAACTTGTGAACAACAACTTGAGGCAGCAATGTATTTAGCTTTAGTACATGATAAAGACACCATGTTTTGCTTCTTGCTGAACCATGATACTATAGAGGCACCATGGAATTGACATTTACCACTTGTGCTCTTTCTATCAGTTTTGTATCCTCCATGGTGTGAATCAAAATATGCAATCATATACTTATTTCCTCCTTTTGGATACCATATACCAAGTTCGGCTGTGTCAGCAAGATATCTGAATATCCTTTTTACTGTCTCAACATAATATTCTTTGGGCGCGGATTAATATCTTACACACATGCCCACATTGAATTGGATGTTAGGTCTGCTTGCAGTAAGATAGAGTAGGGAACTGATAATTTCTTGATACTTTGTAACGTTGTAGTCTGATCCCTTGACATCAACATCAAGCAATATTGTTGAGCTCATTGGCATGTCAGCTCCATTTGCATGATACATGCCATATTTCTTCAAGAGTTCCTTGAGATATTTGGTATGAGAGATAAATATCCCCTTCTTATTTTGCTTAATTTGCAATCCAAGGAAGAAATTTAGTTCTCAGATAATGGACATTTCAAATTCACATTACATAATCTTGGAAAATTCTTGGCATAGAGAATCATTAGTATCACCGAATATAATATCATGAACATATATTTGAAAATCAAAATGTCATGTTTCTTGTGTTTGATGAATAATGTTGTGTTTACTTTCCCTTTAACTGAACCTTAATCAAGAAGAAAATTACTTAATCATTCATACCAATCTCTTAGAGTTTGTTTGAGACCATAAAGTGCTTTCTTGAGTCTATAGACATGATTAGGTTTGGCTACATCCTGGGGTTCTCAACATAGACGTCTTCCATAATGTAGCCATTTAAAAATGCACTTTTAACATCTATTTGAAAGAGTTTGAGTCCTTTGATGCAAGAAAGGCTAAGAATACTTGTATGGCTTCCAATCTTGCTGCTGGAGCATATTTTCCTCATAATCAATTCTTTCTTCTTGATTATAGCATTTGACCACCAATCTTGCTTTGTTTCTGACAATGATTGCATATTCATAAAGTTTGTTCTTGAATACCTATTTGGCGCCAATGACCGAATGATCTTTAGGCCGGGTACCAAATTCCAAACTCGATTTCTCTTAAGCTGATTTAATTCTTCTTGCATTGTTCTCACCCAATCATTGTTTAATAAGGCTTGTTCAATGCTAGAAGGTTCTATTTTGGAAATAAAGGCTGAAAAACTTACTTCATTTAAAACTTTGCTTCTAGTTTCACTCCTTCACTTACATTACCTATGACCTGGTTTATGGGATGATTTTTAATAAATTTCCAAGCTCTAGGTTGATTTGTATCGTGATCAACATTTTCATTAGGTTTATCATCTGAAAGTGTGATGTTGTTTAAACTGACTTGGTCTCTTTCTTTATGAACTATTTATGATTCTTCTTTATTAGGTTTGGCTAGAGGTTAATTTTTGCAAACACAAGATTCTTCAACAACAAACATATGTTTGTTAAAGACTCTATATGCCTTACTCCTATTCGAATATCCAAGAAATAAACATTCCTCGCCTTTAAAATCAAATTTACTAAGAATGTCTTTACCATTTTTGTAGATGAAGCATTTGAAGCCGAATATGTGTAGATGAGCAAGATTTGATTTTCTCCCTTTATAGATGTCCCTTTTTATCACAATAATTACAGTATGCAAAAAGGGTTAGATATATGTACAGAATGCTGAAAATAATTTAGATATTTTTTACCACCCTTTTTCTTCTTTCATTTCTTTTTGTTTAAATTTGGATTATATCCTATACCAGACATATCATTTGTAAATCTCTAGGCTTTCAAGATCACTTTAAGCATTTCAATTCTCTTAGTGAATTTCACAAGTGTCATGGTAAGATAAGAGTTTTTCTTTTCAACACATGAAAAGCTTCATAAATATTCACATGAGTTTCCTTGAGTTGTTGCTTAAGTAATTTGACCATCTTTTTAGAACTTACCAATTCTTTAACTATTTTACTAAATTATGAATGTTATGCATTAGGCACAAAGTTAGCCGATGCTTATTCCCAGATACCGTCATTCCTTCTTCTTTGGGAAAAGAAGTTAACGACCCTAGGCCTTCTACCTCCATGTGGCACTCAGAAAGCAGTTCATCATATGTAGGTTCAGAGTTGTTTACCTCTTCACCATCAGATTCTTCATGTGCTACTAAATAGATGCTGGTGATCTCCTAATCTTTTCTTTCTTTATTTGATGAGATGTCTCCCTAAATAGCTGAGACATATGCTTTCATTTTGAAGTGCTTATTCTTCTTCTTATCTTTGTTTTTTAGATAAACAGGACATTTAGATTTAACGTATCCTGGTTTATCACACTCAAAGCAGATGATTTGGTATTTTCCCTCTTTTCTGCTACTTGTGCCACCTTTGTAGAATTTCCTGAACCCTTAATCCTTTTTGTAGAACTTTTTAAATCTTCTTACTATCATTCCAAGTTCATCATCCTCATGTTCTTCTTCTTTATTTGTCTCCTTTGGCTTTTTTTCTTTAACGACATTAAGAGCTGCTCCTTTCTTCTTTTTGTTGTCAATTTCATCTATCTCTCTTTTGGATTTAGCTTTCATTCATACTCTCAAAGACTTCTAAATAGAGCAACAACTGACTCATTGATTCTCCTCTGGCTTCTTCTATTACCGTGACTTTGGCTTCTCATTACTTAGTGAGAATGTTGAGAATTTTTCTCATTTGGGAATTTTGATCATAAGTTCTTCCTAATGATGTAATTTGATTGACTAAATGTGTATATTTGTGTAATACCCTAAAAATCACACTTAGGGTAAATATCAAAAATTGGGGAATATACCTATTGAAAATAGGTGAATATGAGGTCTCAAACACTTTGTATTGGGTTTACTCGTTGTTAGGGTAATTTCCTTTGAAATTAGATAATTTGCAATTAGGTCCCTAAAACGTTTGAAAATTTGCGGATAGGTCCCTAAATACATTATGGGTTATAAATACCCTGTGAAAGCTATAAAAGAGGCAAGTAAATGTCTATTTGAAATAGGGAAGGATATTGTCCCTAATTTAGGTAATTTATTAAATTTATTAAATTACAAACTTGGAGAGATTGTATAAGAATGTCCAGAAAGTATTGAAATGACCAAAATACCTCGTAAATCCTAAAATAATGCAGAAGACATGAAAACAAAGATGTCAGGGCCAAAGTTATGAGGTAATGAGGCATTCTAAATAAGAAAATTATCAACTATTGATAAGAAAGTAATTAGGTAATTATTGGCTAATTACTTAGGCTTAAGCAAATGAAATTTATGAATAATTATGTAAAACCCTAAAATTAGTGGTTTTTGGCTTAAAATTAGTAAAAATATATTTACTAATTAATTGGAAATTTTTGAGAAAAATGGATGAGTTTAGGTATTTTTAGGCCTAAATACAAGAATGGACCAATAAGAGAATTTTGTGAAATTTTTAAATAAAATTGAATTAAGTAATTAATTAAATAATTAAATAATTCATGGAAAAGATTTACAAATCCAAAAATTTGGGGCTGCCGAAAATTGCTCAAACAATTGAAGATAAGAGTGAAAGTTTAATATCTAGATATTTGTTTTAATTAAGCACATGTTTTATTATTTTATAATATAATTAAAAAGGATGAATAGTAATTTAATATTTAGGAAACGGATCCTATCTAGAGAACCAGGAATAGGAATTTCAAAGTCAAGGTAAAATATTGATCAGTGAGTTTTTACCTTCAAGTGACCTCTTCCGGAAGTAAATTCCGAGGCCGGTAGCGCATTTTCCTAATAAGACGAAATAGGGAAAAATGCAGATAGTCACATTTTGGATCCGAAGAAAATAAATTCTAACTCAACATCTAGAAATGAGTTTGAAATTATCTGGACATATTTGGAATCAGTGAATTTTTGTCCAGAAGTTGATGATTCCGTAAATTGCTTCAGAATCAAGCACGCCTTTCGAGGAACTTCGGACTCGACTGTTGGAGCCCTATATGGAATCAAAATTTAGGTTAAATTGGACATTTCTAATGAGTGAGAATATGTCTTCAAAGTTGTAAATCCAGAATTTTGAGATTTTTCCGAAATTACGCGAATCGGTTACCGATCGGGGAAATTCTATCGGACCGGGGCAAAAAGCAAAAGTTGGATTGGCTCAAGGGGGGTAGCTGGACGTTTTGTGCAGCATTGTGTGTTCAAGGGTCAAGATTTTTCCTTATCAAACAAGTTTAATCCAAGGGCTAAGATTAAATGCAAAAGAGACCATTATGCCCTCAATTTTTTCTATAAATAGGCAAGGCTTCTCTTCAAATTTCTCACACCATTCTCACTTGAGAATTTAGAAAGTAGAGAGAGGTTTTAGAGAGAGGAGCTCTGGAGGAAAATTTGCAGCGAAGCTCTGGGTAAGTTTTTCGGTACTTAAGCTTTCGTAGTTCTTTCGGTAGTTAGAGTAGAAATGCTAGTTTAGTCTTTAATCTTCCAAGTATGATTAGATATCATATGATAGGGTATTTTAGTCATTATTTCGAAAATCATGGGTGGGGTCGAAGTTCGCAAAATTTTGGAAGATTAGAGTTAAAATAGCGAAGCTCTGCGAAATTCACGATAGGGCAACAGGGCAAAATGGTGTAATACCCAAAAATACGTATCATAATTTGGTAAGATTATACCTATAAAAAGTAGGTGAATATGGGATATCAAATAATAAGATATAATTATCTTATTTTCTAAGGAAAAATCTCTTGGAAATTAGAGAAATTAAGGGCCAAAGTGCCAAATGACCAAAATGCCCCTAAGAGACATAAATATTTAGGAAAATTGTGAAAAATCCTAAAAGTCAGTGAAATAATTATTTGAATAATGAGAGTATGTTATCTCTAATTAGGGTAATTTAATAAATTACAAACTTGGAGAAATTGAATAAAGATATTCAAAAAGTATTGTAATGACTATAATGCCCTCAAAAATTCTAAAATACTGCAGAACACATGGAAACAGAAATGTCGGTGTTATAATTATGAGGTAATGGGACATTCTAATTAAGAAAATTATCAACTAATGATAATAAAGTGATTAAGTAATTTCTAGCTAATTACTTAAGTCTCGAGCAAAAGAAATTATGAAATAATTATGTAAAACTCAAAAATTAGTGGTAATTGGCTTAAAATTAGTAAAAATATATTTACTAATTAATTGGAAATTTTGGAGAAAAATAGTTGAGTTTAGGTATTTTTAAGCCTAAATACAAGAATGGACCAATTAGGTAATTTTGTGAAATTTTTGGAAAAATTAAATAAATAAATGATTTAAATAATTAATTAAATAAAAAATAAATATTTATTATTTTTTTTTTTGGGCCAGCCGAATCTTGCTCAAAAAAGTGGGATAATATTGAGTTAAAAATATTAGATAACTTAGGATAGAAGTTTTGGATTTTATTATTTTAATATATAATTTATTATGATGAATAGTAAACTAATATTTAGGAAACGGATCCTATCTAGAGAACTAGGAATGGGAATTCCAAGGTCAAGGTAGAATATTGATCGGTGGAATTTTATCTTCCGTTAAACTCTTGCGGAAGTTAATTCAAGCCGTTTGTGCTTTTTCCTAATAAGACGAAATAGGAAAAATGCATATAGGCATATTTTTGATATAAAGAAAATAAATTCTAACTCAATATCTAGGAATGAGTTTGAATTTATTTTGACATATTTGGAATCGGTGAATTTTTCTCGAGAAGATGATGTTTCCGAAATGTGTTCAAACCTAGGACGTCACGGACACGTTTTGAGGAACTTCGATGACGGTTGGAGCCCTATATGGAATCAAAATTTAGGTTAACTTGGACATTTCTAGTAAGAGAGAATATGTCTTCAAAGTTGTAAATCCATAATTTTGAGATTTCTCCGAAATCACGCGAATCGGAGTGCCGATCGGGAAAAACTAGTAGGCAGGGCATAAAGTAAACAATTTTGGAAATTCCTCCATGTCCTTCCAAAACCCTATAAATACCCCCCCTCCATCACAATTCTCACACCATTTTCCTTCTTCTAGCCGAAATCTAGAGGGAGAAACAAGAGAGAGAAGCTCTGGAGAAGTTCTGCAGAAATCTTCAACGGGTAAGTCCTCCGATCTTTAGTTTTAGTTCGGTAGATGGTAGAATTTTTAGTTAGATTTAGGAAGTAGGTGACAAGATTCCTATTCTTGTTTTAAGTCTTGTTTGCGTTGAAAAAATATGCAGAGGTATAAACATAGTAGGGATCGTGTCGTAGAAAAGTTGAAGCTTTCGCAGTTTTTTCAAAAGTAAGGGTAGAATTTGTTAGAATAGCCTTTAAATTTCAAGTATGATTGGGTATCATATGGGAGGGCTATTTTAGTCATTATTTTCGAAAATCATAGTTGCGTCGAAGTTCTGGCAAAATTTCGGGAAGAAAGTTTGCTAGAGTAACGAAGTCTTTGCGAAATTCGCCAATTAGGGGTATAGGGTAAAATGGTAATTTTTACCTAAAATGCCGATTATTGTGCCAAATCACTAATGGGAAGTGATATTACTCTTATAGGACGTCGAAATCCTAGTTTGTCATTGTTACGCTTTGTCCGACGAGCCGTTGTTGACGTTTACGCCGTTTTCGTAAACGTGCCATTTCCGCTCAAAAATACCGGGTACCATCAAACGAAGGTACGTTCGCGACGCATCGTAATACGACTCGATGCTTATAGTCTGCTTATATATGATATGGATAGTTTCATAAGCCATGGGTGGAACTCGCTCGGGCCATGCACAGGTGACTAAGGTAATAAACTTAGATAATCACTTACAAACTTTACGGTTATATTAAGTATAATATCGTCATGTTTTCCTAGAGCTACAGACACGACGAGTACATCGTGGCACACAATTAAAGTGCAGACAAATAACTTTGCTTGTAGGGTAGTTGTTATTAAATGATCAAGAATCATTCTTTGTATTTCTAGAAATATCTGTTGATCATATACTGCTATATAAGCATGAGGTTAACTGTTACTCCGAGATCCGATGAACGTTGGATCTCGGCTCTTACTATAGCATCACATCAAGGTCCTGAGAGAGACCATGGACGGAGGGTAAAAGTAAGCAGAGCGAGACATCACACATGAAGATGAAGACCACGTGAAGACCGAGTAATGATCGGCCGATGAGATATAAAGTCATAATCAGATAATGTATTAATCTTTATGAACAATGAATACGCCACCATTATTGTTATAATCGGTTACTCAATGTTTTTATTCCGCCGATGCTCTACTCGATGTTTTAAAAAAAAAAATTTGGCTCGAAATTGGGATGTTACGGGGTAAAATGGTCATTTTGACTAAAAATGTCCGTCGTAATGATAGAACCTTAACAAGTACATTTTTATGTTGATAGGATATCCCGATTACGTTTTGACCAACCGTCGTGTCGAAATACCGACGGCCAGTCAACGAAGGTACGTTCGCGTACTGTAATACTAATCTGATGTTTAATGTATGCGTGTATGTACTATGTGTAATGTATGCCTATTGTGGTAGTTGATAGCTCTGTGGTATGTTCATATACTGTTAGTATGCTTGCTGGGTATTGGGATACGTTTGCTAGGTGTGAAATGCTAGGTGTGAAACGATTGCTCGGTGTGAAACGACCGCTAGGTGTGACACGATAGCTAGGTGTGACACATTTGCTAGGGGCTTATGGGTTGTTGGGATATGTTTGTTTGCTGTATGATTATCTGTAATGCATATGTTGTGTATGTAAATATGAGGTTAACCGTTACCTGAGATCCGGTGCAGATCTCAGCCCTTAACATAGCTTCAGGATCGGGAGGGCCGAGAGCTGCAGAGAAAGACAAGCAGCCTGCGTAGGAACTCGGCGGGAGACTTGCTTGAAGATCCGACTGAAGATCTCTTTCTATTGTTTTACACTTTTGAACCACACGGTTTCTGTACCGTTGTTATATCCAGCCAGACTTACGGCACTTTATAAATATACATATCAGTTACTCAATTGCTACGTTGCTCTACTCTGATGATTTTGAAATGATGTTTTCGAAAAAAAAAAATTTATACTGCTTGTGAAAGTTGGGATGTTACAATTTGAGTTCAAACTCCACTATACTTTCTCCAAAATTCATACAAAGTTAGGTCATACTGTTACAAGAGTATTGACTCTGTTTTCTTTGATTCAAGAGGATCCTTCATGAGCAATCTCCAGAGCTTCCCACTTATCTTTGGTAGAAGGAAGAGTGCATACTCTGAAATACTTTTTTTGGATCAAAGCACTTTGAATGATCAGAATGGCTTTGCTGTTAAGAGTCACTAGCTTCTTATCTTTGTTGTCAAATTCTACTAGGGTCTTTGGAACCATTCTTTCTTCAACTCTTTTCATCAGGACATAGTCTCCATCTTGAATGACTTGCCATAGGCCATATTCGTTTGCAATAACGAATACCTTGAACTTAGCCTTCCAAAAGGAGAAATGTTCTCAACAAAATATGGTGGTTGCTTGCATTGGATCCTTCTTAGGTTACTAAGCTTGAAACAAGAAGACTTAGCTCTGATACCAAATGTTAGAACTAGAGTTTCACTCAATATGGGTGGTGAATTGGATGATAATTAAAATATTAAAGTCTAACATAAATTGTAAAGAAAATAGAATAGAGTTGAACATATATCACCACATAAGATTTATATTGGTTTGGCCCAAACATCTTGACCTACATCCAGTCCTCAGAAGCTTTCTAATATTTTCACTATACTCCAAGATTCGCTAGGCACTTGGTGCCTTAGTACAAACCAGTTCTTTCTCAAGAATAGGCTCTCCTCCTTATAGTTTGCAATTTAATGCCTACTCAAGATTCACGATCTTGAGTCTCTCAAATAATAAATGATTGAATAAATATATCTATCAAGAGTAGATATATGAATACTAAAGTACAAAATCAAGCTTAAGATCTTTTACTACGAATAAATACAATGAAAGCTTTTCGCAATAGTTTGTTCAAGTTCAGTCGTTTGTCTTTGATGCTTTGCGTATTTATAGGCTAGGCGAATTAATGACCATTGTCTTGTTGAATATATATGTTGAGATTTCCTTGGTCTTTAAGAATTGTCCGTTAAGACTCTGAACATTCATTATGTCATAGAAATTAGCTATTGGAGTAGAGAGAATATTCGAATGTTTGAATGTCTTTGCATTTAATGCTTCTGAGACAAAAGTACTTTTTCAATCTTGTGAATTAAATGCTTGCTGGATACCTGAAAAACACTTAGCACTGGTATAATAATAGTTAGAATGATTGAAAATAATAAGAACAAGTTTAGTAATCATTCCAGTGATTTAATAAATTACAACGCGATGCTCTGTTCTTCTGGTAAAGCATCACTCGAGTGATCTACTCTTGGATTTTGAAAAACTTATCAGAGCACTAGATGTGTTACTTGAGTGTTGTGCTAGTGATCATAAAATTGGATCACTCAAGTGATCTTCTTAGATCACTTGATGCATCACTCGAGTAGTATGCTAGTGATGCTCAAAACTGGATCACTCAATCGAGTGATCTCCTCAGATCACTTGTTGCATCACTGGAGTGTTATGCTAATGATAATTTTAAACACATCACTCGAATGGTCACTCAAGTGATTTTACACTTAGAAATTTTTGAGACAGAACACTTCTAGGATCACCGCTGTAGATCTTTGTGCTAGTGATGTACTTTGTCTCATCACTCGAGTGAAATTTTCTTTAACATATTTCAGAGTAGCATCACTAGAACAAATCACTGGAGTGACGTGCTAGTGATGAATTTTAACCATCACTCGAGTGATCACTCAAGTGATTTCATCTTTGAATCACTCGATTGAAGTTGCAACCATTGTTACTAGATGAATCCCTATGGTGATAAATTATATCACTCGAGCGATTACTCAAGTGATCTTCTTTTATGAAACCATTTTATCATTAAAGAGATCACCATGATGATTTATCTAGGATCAATCACACACGTGATCTATTTTTGCAACTTCTAGTGATTCGCAGTTATAAAAGTTTTCACTTAAGTGGTCACTCAAGTATCCAAATATTTTACAAGACATGGATCTTTTGTTATTCAAAATACTTGGTTTATTATTCAAATCCTAAGTAAAACCTTTTTGTGCTTTGTTATCATCAAAGCATAGTGTAATATTAATCCACAAAGTATCATTACTATGCAAATTTTGTACACATATAAGTATTAGTACTCTAATATGGATTTTTATCAAAAAAAGGGGCCGGGATATTTCTCCAATTTTCTCAAAAAAAAAAAAAAAAAGGAAAAAAAAGAAGAAGAATCAAAGTTTCTCTCAAGATGGTGCAGAATAGATTGCCTGCTAGTGTGAGAAGCAACCGTTCGAGTAGTGCTATGCCGAACGCTGATTGGTGTAATACCGAGAAATATATTTACACATTGTTTTATTTTTTATTTTACTTTCAACTGGTATCCAGAACCTTTTCTAGATCCTATTATGTCATTACCAGACATTTGAGCATAATCTATTCCAATTTCAAAGTTTCTGGCTTTCTCTCTAATATATATATCTCATCTAGAACTCAAACTCGATATTTAAAGAATTTAGGAGCCCTTACATTATTAGACCAATCTATGTTGGTTGTTTTAATTTAGTGTGAACTTTGAAGTATAATTTCTTATTCAAATTATCTATGTGAAAAATAGATGAACATCAAATTTCTCACAGTCAACTCTATCCTCGCAATTGTTATACATCTATGAATTTTTTCCTAATAGTTTCGTTTATTATTTTCACGGTTTTATTTTTAATTTATAGTTTTTTTTTAAAACCATTTGACATCGTTTTCTATCTTAATAAATGTATGTGATGTCATATAATCACTTTACATACTAATAAAAATAAATAAAAGTTTGTAAAGGAAGTGGATTCCAGCTCGGCCAACTGGAGTTCGCGGAGGAAGATCGTTTGAAGCTTGTTCTAGTTGGGCTTGACCAATAGGCTTCTAAGAACCCAGCATCGTTAAGGTGGTTTGCACAACCTTCAAAGCAAACACACCCAACATAGTTAACGGACAGTATTGATGATTATGGTTTGTTTGAATTTGGATTTGGTCATTGTCTGGATGATGAATGTGTTGCTATTGATGAGAGCTTTGGTGGTCACTGATGAATGGTGATAGTTTATTGGATTTACTTTATTATGTTTCATATTCTTTCCATCTCCAATTTTTATTTTATTTTTTCCTTGGGGAATTTACAATAGTCTACATCTGTATAGCTATAAATTTTGTACACTCTGGATTGAGCATTTATATTCAATTATTCATATTATTTTTATATAGAATTGAACTTTTTTGTTTGAAGCACTACTACAAAAAGACCCTATGAAGTCCCAAAATAAGCCCTTTTAAAGTCCCTAATTCATGGGATGTCTATTGTAGGGTAGTAGTAAAATTATATTTTGAAGTCCCAAATTAACTTTGGGACTTCAAAAATGAAACTTTTGAAGTCCCAAATTATATTTTGGGACTTCAAATGTCACGCATAATTGTACATCTATCTGACACTTTTGAAGTCCCAAAATACAATTTGGGACTTCAAAATGACACTTTGAAGTCCCAAGTTATATTTTGGGACTTCAAAAGTTTCATTTTTGAAGTCCCAAGTTGTATTTTGGGACTTCAAAAGTGTCATTTTTAAAGTCCCAAGTAGTATTTTGGGACTTCAAAAGTGTCATCTTTGAAGTCCCAAATTGTATTTTGGGACTTCAAAAGTGTCAGTGAGATGTACAAATGCGTGACATTTGAAGTCCCAAAATACAATTTGGGACTTCAAAAGTGTGTTTGTGAAGTCCCAAAAGTTATTTTGGGACTTCAAAAGTGTCTTTTTTTTTTTTTTAATTACCTAGCATGTATTTTGCACAACCCACCAATTATACCCTATAAAAACCATCAACCAGAGATAAATCAAGAACCATTGCTTTCACAGCAGAGCCTTTTTCTAATACAGTTCCAGCTACTGAAAGATTGCATTTCCATTAGAATTAGCACTTGCGTTTTGTTCAAGGATACCTAGTAACAGAATAAAGAGAGAGAACTCACACTGATAGTTGGTAATAAATCCAAAAACATCATCATACTTTTCAAAATTTACAACAACTCCCACTTCCTTAACATCGTCAACTTTCCCATCAACAATTGTCCCAATGCTAAATCCTTCACCCCACTTTAAATCAGATCCACCAGCGCCCAAGTACAGCAACTTGTCAATCTGGATTAAGAAAAGAAAAGAAATTTTTGTAAGCAATATCAATTAAAAAGGGGAAGAGGAAATGTCATTATAATTCCTGAGAAGCAGATTGGAGCGAAAAATCAGGGTAGAAGATCAGTCCTACATGAGAAATATGTATAGAACTAAAAACACTATATTAAACAACTTTCCACTGAAGTAATATTAGAGCATCAATTGTCACAGGAAAAATTAAATGCCAACAAAAGAGACAAGATACATCTAGCACAGATAAGCTTCAATCCATGAAGATAGAGGCTATGCCCTGAGTATGCGCTACTGATATAGGGCTTATACATAGTTCGCTTTAAGAGTAAAAACATGGATATAAAGCTTGACATCAGCTATATTAAAGAGCAATCTGATAATTATTCGTACCTTTTCCTTCATAAGAAAGTAGTCTTGAATAAATGATGCATCTGTTGATGAACATGATGTCTGCTTTAGAGAAAGTGTTATTCTACCAGTCTCGCTACTTATCTGAAAAGAAGACATATAAAGTCTTATATTAAATTGTATCATTTTTTTAAAAAAATTGACCTCACCAGCCGCAACTAATATACTAACATCTAAAACATTGCATCGAACAGATTGCCCTTTGTAATAGGCTTCCAAAAGGTTGATTTTCTTGTCATCAGTTGCCTAAACAAAATAAAAATATATTCAGGTTAGTCATATAAGCGATTACCACAAGCTAGGATGAGGAAAAGGGGAGGGGAGGATAAAGAAATATAAAATATCAAACACCTTCTTTATTGGAGAGAAACCAGTCAATCGACCAAGGAAACGAACAAAGCAACCTGTCTCAATTAAGTTACAAATATAACCCTGCTCCATACAAAAGAATTTATTCAGCTGAAGCAGAAAAGCCCAACAACATTATCACTGACAAGAAAAAACACCCAAAAGGAAAAGGGGAAAGCGATTATGATGTATCTGTCAGTAAAAACCACTTTTCATATGCTTAAATCAACCACTTACATGCACAACCGAGTTAGGATGAATCTGACTAATGTCTGCAGGAATCTGATGAGCAAATTTGACAAGTGAACTTTTGGCAGACAGTACTAAATTGTTGCCATTAATATCTGCATTCATTAGAACACAACTTAAAATTAGTAATCAAAATTCCTTTCATATATGCTAACAGCAATAGATATTAGTTTGAGAAAACCATAATGCCGTGAAACAATAATAAACTAGGGCACCATTAATTCTGGACAACAAATGCAAAAAAGAAACAAAATCCCACTCTAGAGTAAGACATTTAGAAGCACAATAAAGTAGTAGCATCATATGCTCCTACAGCCCATCTCTTACCAGAATCTGACAAGTCACTTGCCAGCAACAGCAAACCTTTTATATCCTATCCCATCCTGTTCTAAAACCAAGAAGCTTCCTCTTTTTTCTCTCATCAACAAAAATATGCATATAAAATTTTTTATGACATTTGAGTAGCTAGAGCAAGCAGCAGCATTATAATACAATTAACCTTGAAATACAGACAATCAATCACCGCAAATGTGACATAGATGCTGCAAGGAACCTAAAATTATACTAAAACAATCACTGGAATAAAATAATCAAAGCAGTCCGATAAGAACCACAATCGTGATAAACCCGCTTCACCGTATTTAAAATGCTTTTTCAACGCTTTCTACTGAGACCCTATAATGGAAAACATAGATAATAATTTTCTATCTACGTGGGGGCTCAATACCACGAAGGACCATGAACATTTTAAGCAGAATAAAAAAACATGAGGAAACTATTCCAAAGAAGAATTATAAGAAAGATTGATATAGCTTCACTGCTAAGTCAACCAATTTTCAAAAAGACTAGTGGGATCAGATTAACAGAGAATGTACTCAGTTAATATCAAGTTAAAATATGCTAAAAATAAAACAGATGAATACAGACAATTCTAGAAGCAAAGATCTACACATATAATATAATTTTATTGACCAATTCATATACATTACAACCCAAAAATATCATGCCCTCATAAGGCTTTGACTTCTTTTAAGTTAGGGTTCAGAAGTCAAGTTCTACAAAATCAAAAGAAAACCGAGTATCTTCCTAGCCACCCATGTACACGAAAGGCCAAAGCAAAGCGTTTCAAGCCTTGCCGAAATGAAATTGTTCTCTCAAAGCAAAGCTTAACGACTTTGCCAAGATGTCGATTTGAGGTGTATTATACCAATTAATATTGCAGGATCTTGTCGAGAACAAGAAAGTGCGTGACTTTACCTGTTATTGCTGTTGGGATAGAGAAGGGAAGTTAACAATCACTATAGATATTTCAATAATTAATTGATATTTATTGTTCCCTACAAAATCACAAGCAGCAATTTCACGTAAACTGTTGGGATTGTTGAATGTACCTAAAACAAGTAGTTAAGTCACAGAATAGTAGAAGGAGGCCGGAGGAGCGGCACGCAAATCGTAGAGGGAGAGAGGGAATGTCGCGGAGGAAGAAGCAAAGAGATGCGGGAATGTCGCGGAGGAAGAAGCAAAGAGATGCGGGAATGTCGCTCAGCTCGGACGATGCGAGAAAGAGGGAGAAGCAGGGGAAAAATGAGAAAGAGCAAAGAGAAAAAGCATGAATATATTAAACCTTTGAAGTCCCAAATTATAATTAGGGACTTCAAAAATAAATTTTTGTCACCAGTATTTTTTGGCGGGTTATGGATATTTTCGAAGTCCCAAAATATAATTTGGGACTTCAAAAAGTTTATTTTTGAAGTCCAAAAACATAATTTGGGACTTCAAAAGTTATTTTGAAGTCCCAAATTATATTTTGGGACTTCAAAATAAATTTTTGTCACCAATAATTTTTGGTGGGTTATGGATATTTTTAGAAGTCTCAAAATATAATTTGGGACTTCAAAACTATATTTTGAAGTCCCAAATTATAATTTGGGACTTCAAAAGATTTCCTCCAAAAAATTACCCACAAAAATTTTTCCTCCAAATAAAATTCCCTTGAAAATTTTCCATGAGTTTAGAAGTCCCAAATTATATTTTGGGACTTCAAAAGTTTAACCAGCTCGCCCAAAAACCAATTCTGCCCAAAAATTTATTTTTGAAGTCCCAAATTGTATTTTGGGACTTCAAAAATTTATTTTTGGAGTCCCAAATTATATTTTGGGACTTCAAAAACGTTTCAGAGCCAATATAATTACAAAAATGCCACTATGTTCACTTGTTACATCCCTTTTTTAAATAGGGACGTTTTTTAGGGTAGTAATAACCTATTTTTGTAGTAGTGAAGAGATCTCTGTGTGCATGTCTGTTGCTTTGAGGGTAGCTCTGTTTTTACCTACAAAATCTGGTGATCCGAAGAAGAAGAAGGCGGCAAAGAGGCTGCAAAGGCACTAAATTTGTTGGTGTTGTGGCTGCAAAATAAGAAGGAGAAAAGTTTTGTCACCACCACAAACATAGCACAGATGATGGAGAAGGGGCGGAGGATATATGGTGAGGAAGAGAGAGGGATGAAGTGACGTGGATGATGATGTGGCTTTTGAGGATGAGGTGGCAACGCTAAATGTGCCAAATAAGTCAAACTGACTGTCAAAATTAATTTTTATAATGAGTGGAATGGTTTGTACTTTGTTATTGAATCATCAATATTAAATATAAGATCTAATTAATTTTTTTAGGAAGGTTAAAGAAATTAATTAAATTTTTTTAAAATGGGGTAACTTGGTGCGAAGAGATGAATCTATTCGACAACTCATTTTTACTATCTTCTGACCTTAATATAAGATCTTATTTATAGTGTAAAATTATAAATTGTATTAGGAATGGAGATCTTACATATTAAGAATTGGGATAGTATTAGCAAATGCTAATAAAGAGAAAGTTAAGGAACCAAACATCTCTTTAATGATAGCTTGAGGACCAAGCAAAATATCTTTTCTCTCTCTATCTTATAAATAGGATAAGAGGAGCATACTTTTGCAAAAGTAAAGTTTGTTTGTTTTAAACTTACTTCTTGTGATATATTATATATTATTATATACTTTTGTAGAAAAGGACACACATGTTAATGTTGAATCTAGCTAATTAGTTTAGCTGGCTCACACCCAATTCATTAGGAGCCCTTACATTATTATACCAATCTATGTTGGTTGTTTTAATTTATTCTCACCTTTGAAGTATAATTTCTTATTCAAATTAATTATCTATGTGAAAAATAGATGAATATCAAATTTCTCACAGTCAACTCTATCCTCGCAATTGTTATACTTCTATGAATTTTTTCCTAATAGTTTCGTTTATTATTTTCACGTTTTTATTTTTTATTTATTGTTTTTATTTTTATCATTTGACATCGTTTTCTATCTTAATAAATGTATGTGATGTCATATAATCACTTTAAATATTAATATAAATAAATAAAATTTTGTATAGGTATATATTTTAATTTTTTTAAAAAAATTTGCCGTCGCTACTTTTATTATTGTGGCTCTGCTGCAATATTCCACTCAGAAATTCCCATCATTTCTGTAGAAAATTTCTAGCCGTTGTCCCCCATCACTTGCAGGTAAGTGGGTAACTTCATTTGTTATCTTCATTAGTGCTTGCCAGTATTTTCTATTCTATTTTTTTCAAGAAATATATATAAATGTAAAAGAAAAAATACAATATAAAGACGGTTGAATTATTCAAATTCTGATTTGGACATTTGGGTTACTGAACTTAATAAATTATATATATATATTAGGTTATGCGTCATTATTTGCTATTTAAAAGTTGGGTCAAATTACCTCCATATCCTTAATTATTAAAACATATTAATTGAAAACATAACCCCATTATTTACTCTATCACAATATTTTTTATTTATACAATATTATGTTTTATAGAAAGTAGGAGTATATATAATTGAAAGAGGTGAATTCTTGTCTACTACAATGTTTTACGAAGATCTTTATATATGTGATTTTCCATTTTTATAAAAAAAAAATGATCCTCGATTTTATATATACATGAATCAAACTTTAAACTCATGGCATCAAATTTTGAATAAAAATATAAATATCGAGAGGAGGTAATAGATCTCCATGTGGCTACGTACATCTGCTACCATCACAATAGATTTCAATTTGTTCTAATACATTTTTTATGAAACTGAATATTGTTTATATATATTCGCTAAACACAAGACCATTCGCAGTTTGTACACAATCATTCCATAAACGTTTCTCCTCTAGTATGTTTGGTCAATTTATGGAGGAAGAAGGGTCTTGGTGGCAGGAAGTTTCCGTGTGGAAGGGAGAATGGGAGATCACATAGTTAATGACATTGATAGAACAAATAATAGGGTTATGTTTTTAATATTGTTGTTTAAATAATTAATGGATATGGAGGTAATTTGACCCAAATTTTAAATCCCTAATTATGACGCATAACCTGATAGATTATTTGTTAAGTTCAGTTACCCAAATTAGAATTTAGGTAATTCATAACCTAATATAAAATTCATTAAATATAATTAACAGAAATAAAGTATTCTTAGTCTGCTATCTTCATCAACTAATTTAATTAGTGGAAGGCGTCCCAATTGACTAATTAATTCTTAATTAACATAGCAAATATGTGATGCTTGCTTCTTTAATGACTTTGACAGCTTTTTTCCCCCTTTAATTTGACTTGCATGCAGTGGCGGATCCTGGATTTTAGGTTTATAGGTGCACAATTAGTGGTGGGATTCGGGGGCAACGCCCTGATTTTTTTTTTTTTTTTTTTAAAATGAAAGTTTTAAACGCATTAAAAACAAAAGAATATAAACAATAAAAGAAAAGAAAACTTCAACTTAACATAGAAAAATAATAATCAAAAGTCAACTAACACTACAAAAAGTGCCACTTTGTGGCGGTTAATTTTAGAAGCGGTTAAAATAAATGACTACAAATATGCGAATTTGTAGCGGTTTATCAAAACTGCTACAAATTTGTAGCGGTATGACTCGCGCTAAGTGGCGCGCTGGTTCGTAACGACATTTGTAGCGGTTATCATAAACTAACCGCTACAAAATATGGCGCGAAGTTGGCGCCAAATTTAGTGGTTATTTTGTAACGGTTTCAAAATGTGATATTTTGATTTTTTTTTAAAAAATACAAATGAATTTTTGTAGAGGTTTTGAAACCGCTACAAAACGCAAAAAACCGCTACAAATGTGAACCGCTACAAAACTGTACATCAACCGCTACAAAGTTCGTAATATTGAAATTTGAATATTTCGAATCCCGCTAAGTTTATTTTTTTAAAAAAATATGTTCATATTTGTAGCGGTTGTTAGTATAACCGCTACAAAATGTGATATTTTGATTTTTTTTTAAAAATACAAATCAATTTTTGTAGAGGTTTTGAAACCGTTACAAAACGCAAAAAAAAAACCGCTACAAATGTAAACCGCTACAAAAACAAGTTACATCAACCGCTACAAAGTGTGTAACATTGAAATTTGAATATTTCAAATCCCGCTAACGTTCATTCATTTGTAGCGTTGTTAGTGTAACCGCTACAAAATTTGAAAATTATATATATTTTTAAAATACTAATGAATTTTTGTAGCGGTTTTTAACCGCTTACAAAACATTAAACCGCTACGTAATCCTTCACATCAACCGCTACAAATGTTACGTATATCCCTATAAATATCCCCACCACACCTCATCTCACACACTCATTCATTTCTTCCCACTCACTTCTCTCTCGTTTTCTCTCATTTCTTCCCACTCCTTCTAAAATCTTTGATTTCAATGTTTTATTTTTTACTTCTTATAATACTGATACTATTTTTTTTCCTTATCCAGAACTTTAAGTATATTTCCTCAATATTCCTTCTATCATCATCAACTTTCTTTATATAATCAAATATCATCTAATGCACAACATAATTTTTTTGCTCAGAGGTGGACAACACAATAAATCATTATTATCTACATATTCTCAATATTATACCTACATAATATTTATACTTATCTAACTTAAGTTAATCAGTTTTTTAAATATTAACTATTATCATTTAATTTGTCACTTAAATAATAAAAATATTCAATATAATATTGTAACAATGGACACAAATTACGATTTTTTTTTTTTCAATTTTTCAATATTTTGTAGCGGTTGTAAAACCGCTACAAATTTTAATTTAAATTCGGATTAAATATTTGTAGCGGTTTTACAACCTACAAATGTCGTTTGTCACGCCAAAAACCGTTACAAATAGGTCATTTTAACCGCTACTAATTGTCGCTTTTTTTGTAGTGTAACCTTTACAGAGAACCCTACCATTGACATGTTTACATGACTTCTCATTGGTCCAATCGAGTTATCTTGATAGACATACTTTAATCGGAAATTTCCATAGTGCACATCATCGTCTCTAATTTGCAATCGCACATTAAAGGAGCTTAGTCCGTAACACATGAAATGCCTTGATCAATACACTGAAAGAATTCAAATTTAAGTCAGCTTCCAGTCACTACCAACTTGTAGTGATTCTAAAGGAAACCCAACTAGAACAAGAAATGCATGATTTCCACTAAAATAGGTATCCTTTTGATATATTCTGACATTAAAGCATTTTGAAAATTAACACAACCCCCACAAGTAATGGTTTACATTTATATTAAACTAGGAACAAAGAAAACAATAGCATATTACATAAATGATAAATCAAAAAGCAATAAAGCTGACCATTCCATTTTAAGATTAAGAATAATATTAAATCTCAATGAATAACCTTTTGCTTATGCCATCTCCATTTTGTTTAAAGTATGAACAACTAAGATCCTATATTTATAGTGTTTCTCATAACCTCGATCTCGGAAGGCTAATCGTGTGAGGAACAATGACAGATTTAAACACTCCAAATATTATGGGATGAAACTATGTAAGAAGCTCTATAGTATATACCTGATCTATAGTAAATATCATGCCCTTTTCATAAAAGGAATCATAATTTCCGATATCAACCTCCAAATATTAACTGCATAATTTGAGTAGTCCATTCAAATTAACTTTGAACTGATAATTGGGATGAAACTATGTAAGAAGGTCAAAACATTTGTGCTCCTGCTTAACTGCAGCTTGGAAATGTTATGAATTTATAGAAGAAAGACATACCTGCAAGAATGATGGATCATAAATTCCTTATGGTAGGAAAGGTTCTAATTAATTTGCTAACACTTGATCTATTGTTGACTTCCACTAAAACAAAAAGGTTGCAGTTTTTTTAGAGCTCAAATGCCATTATGTTCTAGAATTTCTACTTCTTTGCAAGGCAAATGAGCAGGGGGTTGACATTAAAACATGAGTAATATCACAAAATACTTACCAAAACCATATCATAATTTTCACTTAGTACATATATGATTCAACACCAATGAAAAAACAAAGGAAAAAAATTGTTACCGATTCAATTGCCCACATAATAGTTTCAAGAATAAAATATTTACCTATCCTCAAGGCAGAGTAGGTGAGAACCTTCCCGCTTACATCATCAAACTCAACAAAACCTCGGCCACTTCAAAGATTCAGATTCAAAAAGAGCAAAGCCAGCATTTGGTTTGCCCTCCTTATGTACCGACCAAAAAAACATCGACAAAGAAGTCGAAAATACAAGACACGTAAACAACAGCTACCATTTGCAGCTTCTTTCAGTTATTATGTTTGTGGTCATGACTCATGAGGTTTTTCTCCTCTTTTGTTGTTGTGTGTGGCGGAAATGGAGATGTTTGCAAAACAATCAAAAGGAGCTAGACAAAGGACGCCAACGACGGAGGAGTTGGAAGCAACAACCGAGGAGTTGGAAGCCGAGAGCGCCGTGCGTGAGAGATTTGGAGAGCAGCGGCGGCGAATAGAGACGAGAGCAGCGTGGTTGAACGATTTGGAGGATGGATCAATTTGGAGGACTGATCGGTAAGGACTGAGGAGTGAGAACAATAAAATTGAAAAAAGAAAAGAAAAGGAAAGGATATATGAGGAAGTTCGAACCAGTGACTTGTAGATAGATATGCAAAGTTACAACCAATTACTCTAACCAGATAAGTTGTAACAAAAGTCCTTCACAATACATATATATATATTTTAAATTTTTTATGTCTGCACTTGCCCACATAGCCACTAGTGTGGGTCTCGCCGCCGCTTGCATGTGTAATACTCTAAAATCCGACTTAGTGGTAAAAACCATAACTTAAGGAAATTATGAAAAATCCTTAGAGGCAATAAAATAATTATTAAAAATTAGAGAATATGTTGTCTCTAATTTAGACAATTTTTGGGATTTATTTCTTGGGAAATAGTGAGAGAAAAATTAAAAAGTATTGTGGGGCCACAATTGACTTATGATTATTTATATTTTACATGGAGTGTAAAATATCAATATCAAAAAAGTTGTGAGAAAAAGAGAAATTCTAGTTGAGAAAATTATCAACAATTAGTAAGGAATTAATTAAGTAATTATTGGCTAATTACTTAAGCATAAACGAAGGAAAATTCAAAGATAATTATGTAAAACCCTAAAATTAGTGGTTTTTGGCCTAAAATTAGTATAAACATATTTGTTAATTAATTGAAAATTTTGGAGAAAAATAGTTGAGTTTAGGTATTTTTAAGCCTAAATACAAGAATGGACCAATAGGAAAATTTTGTAAAAAATTATATAAAATAATTATATATATTATTAATTAATTAAATAATTAATTAAAACGAAAATTAATATAATAATAATAAAAAGGACAAGAAAATCTTAAGAGGATAAGATGATAGGATTTTGTAATATAATAATCTTATAATTAAGTACAAGTGAATAAATGATCGTGTAAATAGGAAACTGATCCTATCTAGAGCCCCATGAATAGGTTTTCTCAAGTCAAGGTAAAATATTGATCAATGGATTTTATCTTCGCTTGGACTTTTCCTAAGTTGATTCCGAGACCGTAGAGCATTTTCCTAATAAGACGAAATAGGGAAAGATGCAGATAGGCACATTTTTGGATCTCGAAGAAAATAAATTCTAACTCAACATCTAGAATGAGTTTGAAATTATCTCGGACATATTTGGAATCAAAGAATTTTTGTCCGTGAGGTTGATGATTCCTAATTCACCTCAGAATCGTCACGCTTTCCCGTAAACTTCTGATCGACTTTTGGAGCCCCGGATGGAATCAAAATTAGTTTAACTTAGACATTTCTAAAGAGTAGGAAAATGTCTTCAAAGTTGTGATTCTGGATTTTTGAGATTTTTCCGAGATTTCATGATTCTTGACACCGATCGGGAACTTTATCTGCACAAGTTCATAAAGCAAAAGCATCACATCCCATTAATTGATGTGACAAACCACCAACTAAGGGGGAGAGGATGGTTTGGACAAGTGGCCTGGTGAGGATCGTGACACCTAGCAAGGTGCGATCCGACGGTGGAGATTAAAGGAGGAAAATGCGAATTTGCCCCCTGAATTTCCCTATAAATAGGAAGCCCTCCCTTTGCATTCTTCACACCAAAAATCACTTATCTAGTTGAACTTTCCTAGAGAGAAGTTAGAGAGAGAGCTCTGGGAGGAGGAAGGAGTCCTGGGAATTCTGCAAATGGGCTCGGGTAATTTTTTCTGCCTTTAGTCGTTAATGCTTTCGTAGTTTTAGTAGTAATGCTAGATAGATCTTTAGTTTTATTTTAAGTATTAAATTCCAAAATCATGGTGGGCCTGAGTTCGCAAAATTTTGGAAAGTCTGAGCCAAAGTAACGAAGTGTCACAAATTCCGCTAATTAGGGGTATAGGGCAAAATGGTAATTTTTACCTAAAATGCCAGTTATAATGCCAAATCACTAATCAAAGTGATATTACTCTTATAGGATATCAGAAACTCTCACCGCTGACGCCACGCTTTTCCATAAAACGGCCGCTGTAATTGCCGACGCTCGTCAACGGAGAGGTACGTTCGCATCCGTAACACTAGCTCGATGATTATTGAATGAATATATGTGATAATATGTTATGTGAATGGTTTGGTGCCGAAGGCAAGGCTAGTCTATGGGTGTGCCAATTAGTCGCCGTAAAGCTCTGATGGTGAGGCCCCCATGATAGACACTTACCCGGCCATTCTCGTTTCGTGCTATTTGCTCCGTGTCTAAGGAATCGTACTTAGATACTCCGTGTCTATGGAACCGTACTTAGATACTCCGTGTCTATGGAACCGCACTTTCAGATACACCGTGTCTATGGAAGCGCATATGGATGCACTATGTCTATGGAACCGTACTTAGACGCACCGTGATTAAGGAATCGCACTTAGATCACTATTACGCTTTTTATGTTGTTATTAAATGATCATGTACCGCTTGATCAATGCCGTGAAATTGGAAATACCGTTGTACATATACTGCTTATAAGCACGAGGTTAACTGCTACCCGAGATCCGTGCGGATCTCGCTTCTTAACATAGCATCAGGGTCAGAAGGACCGAGGATCGAGGAGAGAGGCAAGCAGCCCGAGTAGAAGACCCTACCAAGACTTCATTTTGTTGTTCCAAATAAGCCTTCCTTCTCGTTATTATGTACTTTTGAAACACACGGTCATTGTACCGTTGTTGTATCCAAATGAACTTATGGCATTTTATAATTATATATCGCTTACTCTTCCGCTCAAATGCTCTACTGATGATTTGAAAAGATGTTTTGGAAAAAATTTATACTGATCAAAACGCTATAAAAACAAATTAGAAAACGGGATGTTACAAAGATGCATGGCAAACCATAAACCTTGGTTTTAGAAGTCATTTTAAAATCGCCTTTTGAACTCTTATATCGAAAATTCCAGATTTGAGTACTCTTCGAGTCTTTGGTTGTCTGTGTTTTTCTTCTACCATCACCCAACAACGTACTAAACTTGATCCTAGAGCTCATAAGTGTGTTTTTCTTGGCTTTCCCTAAGGTACCAAAGGTTTCATGACTTTAGATTTACATAGTAGTCATATCTTAGTCTCTAGAAATGTTCAATTTTATGAATCTATTTTCCCTTTTGCAATTCAGACTCTCCTTCTCTTCCAAATACCATTCCTTTGCCACAAGAGTTACCTCCTTTGGATTTTTCCAATCCCTCTTCATCACATGTTTCTCTTCTAGAACCGTCTACTTCTGCCCCTTCTCCTCCTTCTCTTTCTCTATTGATTAGGAGGTCCACACTGCCTCAAGTAGCTACCACATTATTTGCATGATTATCATTGTGCCCTTCAATGCACTTCTGCCTCTACCGCATTCCTCGAAGCAGTGTAGTTATCATCCTCTTTCTCATGTTCTTTCTAATGATCATCTTTCTTATCCTTGTCGTCATTATGTTTTGTCTATTTCCATTGATGACATTCCTAAAACATATTCTCAAGCCATTAAACATGAGGGCTGAAAAATGCTATAACAAATTTAAACTTGAGGCTTTACAACAAAATCATACATGGGTTTTAGCCGATTTACCTCCCGAAAACGACCAATTGGGTGTAAGTGGGTCTTTGCTAAGAAATATAACTCTGATGGTACTTTGAATCGTTATAAAGGACATCTAGTTGCTAGGGCATATACCCAAATTGAGGGAATTTTGATTTTAATGATACATTTTCTCTTGTTGCAAAGCTTACTACTGTTCGTTTGTTACTTGCTGCTGCCCAGAATTAGCATTTAAAGCAATTTGATGTCAATAATGCTTTTCTTCATGGGGATCTCCATGAGGAAGTTTATATGTTACCTCCTCCGGGCTTATCTGCTTCTTCCCTACTCACGTGTGTAAGTTGCAACGTTCTCTTTATGGTCTCAAGCAAGCTAGTAGACAATGGTTTTTTAAGCTTTCTTCGGCTTTAATTTCTTGTGGGTATCATCATTCTTCTGCTGATCATTCTCTCGTTTATCAAGCAATCGCCAACGCCTTTACCGCTTTATTGGTTTATGTGGATGATATTCTCATATGTGGTACTGATTTGACCGAAATCACCAATATGAAGATTTTTCTTGATACATCTTTTAAAATCAAAGACTTAGGTGATGCTAAGTATTTTCTTGGTTTGGAAATTGCTCGTAGTTCCAAGGGTATCTCTTTGTCAACGCAAATTTGCTTTGGATATTCTCGTTTGATGCTGGTTTTCTTGAGTGTAAACTCGCTATTACTCCTATGGCTACATCTTTGAAGCTTTCTATTGATTCGGTAATCGTTTTGGAAGATGGATCTGGTTATCGCACCTTAGTAGGACGTTTATTGTATCTTGCTAATACTAGGCCTGCCATTTATTTTGTTGTACAACAATTAAGCGCCTCATCTTAACCCTACCGATTTACATTTACAAGTCGCCATCGAGTCCTTCTGTATATTAAGGTTGCTCCACCGTGGTCTGCTTTTTTCAAATTAAATGCTTTTAGTGATTCTCGATTCGATTGGGTGGTTGTCTTGACACTAGAAGATCTATTACTCGGTTTCTATGGTTTCTTAGATCGCTTTGATTACTTGGCGTTCTAAAAACAACCAACTATCTCTACTTCCTCCGAGGTCAATATCGTGCTTTGGCTACTACTACTTGTGAGCTTCAGTGGTTATCTTTTTGCTTCGTGATTTTGGTCTTCCACTTACTTCCCCTGCTTCTTTGTATTGTGATAGTCAATCTGCTCGTCATATTGCTGCTAATCCTACTTTTCATGAACGGACGAAGCATCTTGACATTGATTGTCACATTGTTCGCGAAAAATTACAAAATGGGTTGATTCATTTACTTCCGATCAAGACTCAAGATCAATTGGCAGATATCTTTACTAAACCACTTGCTCCTTCTCCATTTCTTACACTCCTATCCAAGCTGGGAATGATTGATATCCACTCTCCAGCTTGGGGTGGTATTAGTGTATATAGTAGATTTAATTGTAAATGTTTTAGTTAGCTTTTAACCGTAATTAGTTGGATGTAAACAGAATTAGTTAGCCTTACTTGTTGTAACATGAAGAGACTTAGTTAGATTTATTTATCTACTAAAGTGTATATATATAGGATGTACATATCTCCAAAGGAGTTCAGTTTTAATACAATCAGAATTCTTTCTTTTCTTGCTTCACAATAACTTTGATAGCTTCCCCCCCCCCCCTCTAATTTGCCTTACATGTATGACAAACTACAAAACCGTGGTATTTTTTTTTTTATATACATCTATGAACTTTTCATGTATTTTTTACTAATAGTTTCGTTTATTATTTTCACGATTGTATTTTTAATTTATAGTTTTTCTTATCATAACATCGTTTTCTATCTTAATAAATTTATGTGATGTTATATAATTACTTTAAATATTAATAAAAATAAATAAAAGTTTATATGTGTATATATTTTATTTTATTTTTTAAAAAAGTGTCCTTACTACTTTTTTTGTCTGCCGCAATATTCCACTCAGAAATCCCATCATTTCAGTGGAAACTTTCTAGCCGTTGTCTCCCACTTACATCCCTTCGTTTGTTATCTTCGTTAGTGCTGGCTAGTGTTTTCTTTTTTTCTTTTTCCAGAAATATAAAAGAAAAAATTTCATATAAAAACGGTTGAATTGTCAAAATTCTGATTTAGGCATCTGAGTCACTGAACTTAACAAATGATGTATTAGGTTATACGTCATAATTACATATATTTAAAATGTTCCACAAGTTTAAATTTTGAATCATGTATATATACATCCTGAATAAATATTGCATAATCGGTGACTATTTTTTTTTTTTTTTTTTTATAAAAAGGGAAATGGAAAGGAGTAACAAGAAAAGAAAATTGAGAAAAAAAATCCACTATTAAAAATTTTATTAGTGAAAAAAGACTAGATAAATTTTAGTCCACAAAGTATCATTTCTATGAAAATTTTGTACACATATAAGTATTAACACTCTAATAATGATATTTATCACCGAAAAGAATTTTATGGGGCCCGGATATTTTTCAAATTTTCTCAAAAAAAAAAAAAAGAAAGAAAAAGAAAAATAATTTGTTAAATGATGATAATCTCCTCAGAACTAGCTAAACCGGTATACAGTGCAATGGTAAGTGCTATAAATGATGATACTTTTCCTTTGCATTGCAACTGGTGAGTCAATGATACAATAGATTGTTTCTTGACATTTGTATTGCCGTGGTTTATAATTAATTCTTAATATTAAGTTAACAGTGAAATTAATTACTAATAGGACGAGAGCACACTTGCAAAAGTGATATTCTTGGATATTTTTAATTAATTGTAAATCCTATAGATTTTTTAATAGAAAATTTTCATTAGATGATAAAAAATCTTCAACAAAATCATTAGTCAATTCAGTAATAATAGAAAAATAAAATTAATTTAAAAGATCCGTCACCAAATCTAGAAAAAAGAATTAAATTTTTACCATATCATCTTAATATATGCGAGAGAGAGTGTGTACGAAGAGCATATCTATAGAAGAGTCATGTTAAACATAAGTTTTTCCAATAATACAGATGCATCACTTTCTTTATGTTGTTGCCTCTCTAGTTAAAGTTAGTATTATTTCAAATTATTATATTATTGTTTCATTAAATTATTTATTTGCAAAGTTATGCAGAATTCAAAAGAGCGTTGGTCCCCAACACCACATGGAAGCCGTTTGTGAATGTTTGTAATTTATTAAAAAAGAAAGGGTTAAGGTGCAAATTTGCTAATGAATTATTATCCGAAGAGCGTTTGACACAAAAAACAATTGAAGGGACCAAATTGGCCAACAAACTATTAAAAAGTGAAAAAAACACAATTTTAAGCAGATTCACCAACGAACTATTACCCCATCACTGTATTGGCGTCTCCGTCTTCCATTGATCGTCACAAAGTGTCGGCGACTTCGCGTCTCCAAAGCTTCCATTGTTGTTGGGTGTTCCACTCACCCTTTGAACTCATCCAAGCAGATCCACGCTTTCGACCGCACGCGCCTTGCACCCTAGTTGCGTCTCTCCGATGCCACAAGCAAGAACCGCCACCGCCACGTGACTGCTCACATGGGTGTCATCTCTGTTGGTGTTTGCCTTATCCAACAAGAAGGCTTAACCACTCTTTTGTCCAGCGTCTCCACTACCGTCCCACGCCATTGTCTTATATTTTAACGTAATAGTGATAGTTGTTTTTTTCAATAGTTATTTGGTATTTTTTTCACTTTTTAATAGTTCGTTGGCCAATTTGGTTCCTTCAATTGTTTTTTGTGCAAATGCTCATCGGTAATAAATCGTTGGCAAATCTGCACCTTAACCCAAAAAGAAAATAGAGATGTCGAATTTTGCCGACTTAGAGACATCTGGCTTAATCCTCAATGCCTATAACTAATACTATAATGTTAACACTCCAGGTCTATTATTTCAGCATGTGGCTTCATTTTCCACGATCCTTCACAACAATCAAAATGATCCGCTTCATTATTACCGCCAATTTTCTCTTATGCATAGCTTCTCAAATTCTGTTGCAAACTGGAGCGGCCATGTTCAATGGTTCAGAGATTGATAGGCTTGCTTTGCTTGCTTTGAAGGATAAGTTAACCAATGGTGTTCCAGAAGCCCTACCTTCATGGAATGATTCAGTCCACTTCTGCAAGTGGCAAGGTGTTACATGCAATCTCCGTCACATGAGAGTCTCAGCTTTGAAATTGACAAATCAAAATTTTGGGGGCACTCTTGCACCATCATCAGGTAACTTAACCTTTCTCAAAATGCTCAATCTTTCCTATAATGGATTGCATGATCAAATTCCCAAACAAATTGGTCATCTTAGACGATTGATGTCACTCGATTTGCAAAACAATTATCTTGAGGGAGAAGTCCCTTTAGAGTTGGGTAACTGTTCCAAATTCCAGAAGATTTTATTCACTTACAATAATTTGACTGGCAAAATTCCCTTGTGGTTTGGATCTATGCAACATCTTACAGGGTTGGGACTTGGTGGTAATCAATTTCATGGAAATATTCCACCTTCCTTGGGAAATCTTTCATTCTTGGAGCAATTGTCTCTTGCATATAATAGATTGGAAGGAAGTATACCACAATCTCTAGGTGGGCTATCAAATTTGTTCTTGCTCTATCTTGGTAACAACAATCTTTCTGGTTTAATCCCTTCATCAGTTTACAATCTTTCTCGCATGGAAGATTTGGATTTTCCTTTCAACTATTTGTTTGGAACTATTCCATCAAATATTGGCCATGCTTTCCCAAATCTTCAATTTTTTAATGTGGGACACAACAAGTTGACGGGAACTATTCCTCCTTCATTATCCAACATTTCTCAATTGCAAGTATTTGCAATATATGAAAATGCTTTTAGGGGCTTAGTCCCCATCTCATTGGGAAGACTGCAAAACCTTGGTAGATTTGAAATTTCAACAAATAATTTTGGGAGTGAAAAAGGTCAAGACCTAGATTTCCTCTCATCAATAACAAATTGTAGTAAACTGCATTTAATAATTATTTCTGAAAACAATTTTAGTGGTGTATTGCCGAAGTCAATTGGGAATTTCTCTTCCGAGCTTCAACTACTTGGTATGGGAGTCAATCATATATTTGGAAGCATACCTAATGAGATTGGGCAACTGGGTAGCTTATATTACCTCACTTTGGGATCTAACTTCCTTCAAGGCACAATTCCACATTCGGTTGGAAAGCTTGAAAATCTTGGAATGCTCTCCCTAGAGCAAAATCAATTTTATGGTAGAATTCCTGATATCTTTGGAAATCTTACTAAGTTGATTGATCTTCAGTTGTATGATAACAATTTTGAGGGTACCATTCCAAGAAGCCTCAAACATTGCAAAGGTATGCAACGCTTGCTTATAAATCAAAATAACTTGAGCGGCAATATACCAAATCTAACTTTTGGTAATCTAGAAAGTTTAATATATCTTGAAATGTACTCCAACTCCTTAATTGGCTCCATTCCATCTGTGATTGGTAAAATGAAGCATTTAGTGAAATTAGATTTGCGTGAAAACAAATTTTCTGGCGATATTCCAATGGAATTCGGGGAATGCTTACAGTTGACAGAACTTTATATGAGTCAAAACTTCCTCCAAGGAGATATCCCCTCATCCTTTAGTTCCTTAAAATCTCTGATCAACTTAGACCTTTCCTACAATGACTTGTCTGGCACAATCCCACAAGAACTAAAAGATCTTCCTATATTGGAGAATTTGAACCTATCTCACAACCATTTTTATGGTGAGGTTCCAAAAGGGGGAGTGTTTGATAATATCACAGCAATTTCACTCACAGGAAATGAGTATCTTTGCGGTGGAATACCTCAACTAAAGCTACCTATATGTCAAGGTAAGTCGAAGAAGAAGTTCAAAGTCATAATCGTTATAATTGTGACTAGCGGTGCTCTTGCTTGTTTTGCAATTTTCATAATCATTTGCAAGAGAAGAAAACAAAAAAAGTTATCTTCCTCCCCATCATCCCCACATAATACTCATTTGAGGGTTTCTTATAAAGACCTACAAGCTGCAACCAATGGATTTTCTTCATCCAATTTGGTTGGTGTTGGAAGCTTTGGTTCTGTATACAAAGGAATTATTCAACAGTTTGAGGGACCTGTTGCTATAAAGGTGCTTAATCTTCAAGCACATGGGGCAACAAAGAGTTTCATCACAGAATGCAACACTCTTAGTAAAGTCCGGCATCGAAATCTTTTGAAGATTTTGACATCTTGCTCAACTGTTGATTACAACGACAGTGATTTTAAGGCCCTTGTTTTTGAGTTCATGCCTAATGGGAGCTTGGAGAATTGGTTGTATAAGAACGAACTTGGTGAACCTAGAAATTTATCTATGAATTTTAGACAAAGATTGGATGCAGCTATTGATATAGCTTATGCTTTGGATTATCTTCATCATGATTTTGAGGAAGCTATTGTTCATTGTGACATCAAGCCAAGTAATGTGCTTCTTGATGATGGTATGGTCGCACACTTAGGAGACTTTGGATTATCTAGGCTTCTTCATGAGGTTACTAGCTATTCTAATGAGGGTCAAACTACCTCCTTAGCAATTAAGGGAACTATTGGGTATATACCTCCAGGTATTACTTTTCTTACGTTGTTGATTTTACATTCTCAAATATAAAGCGTGCAAAACATTAAGGTCCAACTACTTCATTTATTTTCTAGTAATAGTTAATTAATTAATAGAAACCACATATATTGAGCGTGCTAAACATTAAGAGTAACTAAAACTTTTGTTTATTAATAAAATGTTCTGGGAAAAGGTCTGTCTTTACCTAAAAATAACTTCAAGTTTTATGAACTTTTATATTCTCTAAAGACTATTAATGTTTTGGTTAGAGTATGGAGAAAGTAGCCAAGTTACAACACAAGGGGATATCTACAGCTATGGGGTCCTTCTACTAGTGATGCTAACTGGAAATTAAAGAAGCTTACAGATAGCATGTTTCATGAGGATCTAAGCCTACCCAAAAGTTGCAAGTTAGCATTGCCAGATCGAGTCCTTGAGATAGTCGATTCAAATTTTCTTGTTCTATCTGATAGAGACCACAGGGAAGTTACACATAATTTAGATTTGGATCAAAAATTCTAGGGTCCTTAGCCGACTTCGCTAGAATTGGAGTGGCATGTTGTGCAAAATTGCCTAGTGAACAGATGGACATAAAAGAGGTTTTAGCAGAGTTGCTTGCAATTAAGCAAAAGCTATCCACTTTCAACATTGTCATATGAATTAGCTGCATTAATTTTCTGAACAAAGAGCTCTTATGAGCAATGGTTCTTATGTATATGGAGTTGCATATTATATATACGTAGTTTTTAAGGAATAGCTAGCTTTTAAATGTAAAAATTAAATTTATGTATTTATGCTTTTGTGTGCGTAGACGTCTATTGATAAGAAAGACTGAACATCTTCATTCAAATGGGGATTTGATAGTTTTTGCAATGTGTTTGTATTTAATTGGGTTAAGGTCCAATTTTCTCATAGAAGATTTCACAGAAGAACAATCTTAAGTTTTTTAGGAGTAATATGGTTCTGAAAATGTAAAAATGTAGCAATTTTATCCCACCTATTAAAGTTAATTTTGACCATTAGTTTGACTTGTTTGGCACACTCAGCACTGCTACCTCATCTCAAGAGCCACATCATCATCCTCATCACTCCCTTCCTCTCAGTCCCCCTCGCTACACATCCTCTGCCTCTACTCACATGCCCTCATGGATTCTGACTGGGTACCCATTAACAAAGACTAAATGGCATCATCTGGGTTGGGGAAGTGGATTCTAGCTCGGCCAACTGGCCAGTTCGCGGAGGAAGATCGTTTGGATGTCGTTCTAGTTGGGCTTGACGGATAGACTTCTAAGAACCCAGCATCGTTAAGGTGGTTTGCACAACCTTTAAAGAAAACACACCTAACATAGTTAACAAACAGTATTGATGATTATGTTTTGTTTGAATTTGGATTTGGTCATTGTCTGGATGATGAATGTGTTGCTATTGATGAGAGCTTTGGTGGTCACTGATGAATGGTGATAGTTAATTCATTGGATTTACTTTATGATGTTTCTTATTCTTTCCATCTGCAATTTTTTTTTGGTCCTTGGGGAATTTACAATAGTCTGCATTTGTATAGCTATAATTTCTGTACACCTCTGGATTGAGCATTTATATTCAATTATTCATAACATTATTTTTATATAGAACTTTTTTTTTTTTTAGAGATCTGTTTGTGCATGTCTGTTAGCTTTAAGGGTAGCTCTGTTTTTACATACAGAGCTAACCTTAAAGGCGCTAGATTTGTTGGTTTGTGGCTGCAAAATAAGAAGAAGGAGAAAAGTTTTGTCACCACCACAAACATAGCACGGATGATGGAGAAGAGGCAGAGGATATATGGTGAGGAAGAGAGAGGTATAAAGTGACGTGGATGATGACGTGGCTCTTGAGGATGAAGTGGCAATGCTAAGTGTGTCAAATAAGTCAAACTAACGGTCAAAATTAACTTTTCTACCATTTAGGGTAAAATATATACTTTTCTAACACTTTTTGGCAAAATTGTTTTTGTGTGAAAACTTCTGAACTAAAATTGAACCTTAACCCTAATTAATTTACTCTACATGAATTTCCTATTTTGGAGGGAAGATGATGGAATGGTTTTTAAGAAATTTATTACGTATATTTCTTAGAAATATAAAATGCCATTTAAATTCAACCAAAATAAAATATTTCTTTATTTTTATTAGAAATGGAATATGGAGTACAACCCTTTTGAATTTGAGCTGAAACAATTAATGTCATCAATTTGAAAATATAATATTTTCATTCCCAATAAACGATTTGATTTCTGTCATGACCACTGAACTTATGTTTCCATCATGTTCCATCCTGGCAATAAGTCGTTAACTTGTATAAATACGTGGAACCGAATTACATGCATTATACATTTTTCTTTTGGTATTTTTGTAGATTTTGGTAAATATTTTGTTATACATCACAATAATTCGGAAGGAAGTATACCTGAGTTTTTAAATGGCCTGTCTAATTTGTATACGCTCTTTCTTGGTGCTAATTAACCATTTTAAAAGTAGAATCCCGCCATCACTTTATAATCTTTCCCGAATGAAATTTTTGATATTTCTCACAACTACTTGTCTGAGCCTTTCTTTACCCAATCTCCAAGATCTTAATAATTTATTCAATCTCTATTATCCATACAGATATTTGATCCTCCTTCAGTTATTAATATAGGATATATTTTGAGAATTGATCTTGGTTCTAAATATAAGACAAAGGAAAATACTTATCATATTAACTAACTAAATTAATTTTCATAATCTAATTAAATTAGATATATGTCTTATATTATATACAAAATGTAGTCAATTGCAAGACTTAGTTTTGGAAGGATCAATGAAACCATTTCAGTGGCGGTGTATTTCCAAAATCAATAAGGAAATTAAATTCGCTTCGTGGATTAGTGTTACTTACTCCTTAGTGTAGCAGCCAACTTAAGAAAATTAATAAAATTACTGTGGACCTCAATTTACGAAATGTTTATTACGCCCATGCTCCATCATTTCTCTTGAATTCAGCAACATACACGGCCTCATATTTCCCTTCTTCTTTCTCATTCATTCCTGAAAACCATTTCGGCCAGAGAGACGCAGCCGAGAAATGAGAGAGCTATGAAGTACGGACAGACATATTTTTGAAAGATATGCATGTCGGACGAGTCCGACACTTTGACACACGTCGACACTATTCACTAGTGCAAAAAGGGCTTTAAGACCGTCTCATTTAGACCGGATTATAGAGAATCATGTCTTAAAAGTATGACCGGTGGCAGTTTCGTAAATATAAAGAACTTTTGGACCGGATTATAAAAGATCCGGTCTTAAAAATATGACCGGTGGCACTTTCAGAAATATATAGAACACTTTTAAGACCGGACTATAAAAGATCCGGTCTTAAAAGTATGACCTATGGCAATTTTGTAAATATATAGAACACTTTTAAGACCGGGCTATAAAATATCCGGTCTTAAAAGTATGACCGTGGCAATTTCGTAAATATTGTGAGAAGACGCGATCAAGTCCGAGAATGCGATGATTTATTCCTTCACTTAATTGGAATTATATACGGATGCTAATAAGTAAATAAACCTGGCGCTTCCTATAATTTAGGATTACAATCGGGAATATAAAAAAATCATGATCTGCTAACTTAATTCCTAAAATCTCTCTAACAACTTAATTAAGATGATTACAATCAGGAATTTAATTACGAAATTCAAAAAATCTTGATCTGCTAACTTAATTCCTAAAATCTCTTTAACAACTTAATTAAGATAATTGCACAATATAATCGTATATGCTAACTAATTAAATAAATAGAACACTTTTAAGACCGGCTGTTTCAAATAGACGGTCTTAAAAGTACTTTTAAGATCGCATTTGAAACAGACGGTCTTAAAAGTGTAAAAAAATTTATATAGAACACTTTTAAGACCTAAGTTGTTTCAAACAGATTTGTCTTATAAGTACTTTTAAGACCGTCTGCTTGAAACAGATTTGGTCTTAAAAGTGTAAAAAAAAAAATTATATAGAACACTTTTAAGACCTATTGCTTCAAACAGATTTGTCTTAAAAGTATTTTTAAGACCGTCTGTTTCAAATGACGGTCTTAAAAGTGTTCTATATATTTACGAAATTGCCACTTAGGTCAAATTTTTATTTTTTTACATTTTAAGACCGGTTGTTTAAAACAACCTGTCCTAAAAATATACTTTTAAGACCGGTTGTTTCAAAACCGGTCTTAAAAGTGTTAAAAAAACTACATTCGCTAAACCCGTTAAGTCCATGAGTTTGCTTTGTCTTCTTGGTGATATAACATTTTCTTAGGTTATAGATTCAACGAGTGTCCCAAGAGCCTCACTGGGCAAATCCTCAAGAAGAATGTCATCCTCTTCCTCTAACCTACTTGCAATCTTCGTAAGTCATCGTAAGAGTCGCACAATCAAATCCTTAGCAACGTTGGCGGTGAGATGCTTCGAGGGTTTTGCGATGGCGTCGACTCCAATCCTCAACAACGGCCAAAGCGTACTACATTGAGGATTACGGACGACGGTGGCTCCTTCCTCTTCGATCTATGGGTCCTTCCACGCCGCCGCATAGATCAGGTTTGAAATCAAACCCAGATATCTTCTTGCTTAAGTCTCGTTTATTTCTACATTGACCGCTCCCGCGAGATCTGGACTTCGATTTTGGTTGCTTGAAGCTTTGCTAGCACCGACAAGAGGATCTGCTTTCAGTTTGGTTGCTTTAAGCTTGTGATTTTTGTAGATCCGGACTTCAAATTCGATTTTCATGGTGAATGATTTGTTTCTTGTTATTTTTGTTTATTTCTCGGACTTTGTAATCATCTTTTTGTTTTTCTTGTTGTTGTTGTTGCTTCCAATCTTCTCTTGGTTCTCCGTCGTTGATGACGGAGGGACATTCAAAATGTTGCCGTGTCAGTGATTTGGGACCGATTGTTTCATTTGAGTTTTTATTATTATTTTGAAACACTTTTAAGACCGGATGTTTAAAATGTCCTGGTCTTAAAGAAACTCTTTAAGACCGTAAAAGTCCGGTCTTAAAGGTCGACTTTTAATACCGCTGGAACAAGATCGGTCGCGGGTCCTGGTCCTAATATATCTGTTTTGTCCGGTCTTAAAAGCCTTTTTCCACTCGTGATTTAGAGAGGAGATATTCCTTTTTCATTACGAATAAGATCTTAAAAATAAACAAAAACGCAGATCATCTTCTTTCAATGTTCGAACACAAGCTTGACCGGCTAGAGAAATAGCAGTGAAGATTTGGTTCGAGAGAGGAGAGAGAAACTTTTGTTGTCTTATCCGTGTTTTAGTTTCTTTTATGACCTTTGCTTTCTCCAAAGGTTACAAGTTTTGTTTTTTATTGGGGTAGATGAGTTACCAATTGGTTCTTTGTTTTTCCCAACAATTACCCATCGGTCGCTTTATAGATGGATGATAGATAAATGGGAGGTTAGACTTTTACTTTCAAGTACTATTATTCTATTCTTAAATATTAGATATCATTAAAATTATAACTATTATCTAATTTATTTTTAATGACTTCATTGTGTAATGGAGGATAGATGTTGTTATATGTAAGTTTTTCATGTTTTATTTCAAGTTTTGTAAATAGGTTATAAATATTTCTTACATTTATATTCTTATATGTTTTAAATAATTAAACTTGTGAGTAGCCTACACTCTATGAATGTTTTGTATTGAATGTGAATTATACTATATATATTAAAAATATATATTTAATATCGAAACATGTCCTAACGTGTAGAAATTTAGATTTATTTTTAGGATTAATATGTCTGAGTGTCGAGTCATGTCATATGTTGTGTCTTGTATCACTGTCGGTGCAACATAGCGAGAGAGAGTTGAGAACTGAAACTTGTAGAGAGCAAGAGGGAGCACCGAAGAAGGGAATCGGAGGTTGGACCTCCCACATGTTAGACTTGACTATCACCCAAGAGGGGGGTGAATTGGGTGTTGGATAAAACCTTTGAAAACTTAGAAAATCTTTTTGCAACTTACTAAAGGAGGTTTGAATGACAATAATAATTTATAAACCAATAGACAGTCATTCAAAACACATATGCTGAAATGTAAGAGTTTAGGGAAGAGAATATGCAAACAGAGATTTATAATGATAAGCTATGTAAGCATTGAGAATAGAGTGTATGAGCTAAGCATATATTCATAATGTCGGTATTTTAGTAGTACACGCTCGTGTCACCTCTTGGAGTTTGAATGTTTGTTCTTTTATAGCTAACCAAATAGCATTCGACCGTTAGAGCAATTCTTCAGTTGAGCTTCTTAGAATATTACCGTTGTGACTTGCTCTGAGTTACCGTTGGAGCTCTGACGTAATCATTCACTTTTTGATAATCTAATGTTAATCCTTCGTTTGATCATCTGAAACTTGCTAACAAACATGATTAATAGTATTGAGAAGTATAGCAAGTAGGAATGTACTCACACACGATGATTTAGGATTTACGAAGACGGTGATTTGAAAATAGCGTGATCATGCTCGAGCATGACTAGCTGTATACTTGGGCAAGCTTCTTTTGAAAACCAATCATCACCGTCGGTGCTCGGGCAATCGTAAAGGTATGCTCGGGCAAGCAACTCGACAATTTTGAAATATCATTTATAATGGTAGTGCTCGAGCAAGCTACAAGGGCATGCTCAGGCGAAGTTTGACTGAGGCAAGGAGATCCTATTTTAATGACTTTGCTCGGAAAGCCTTTTCTCTTGCTCGAGCATGGTGCTCGGGCATGCTAAATTGTGCCTTGGGCAAGACTCTTGAATTGTGCAAATTCCATGTTTAACGCGATGATGCTCGGGCATGACAAATGCGCTGCTCGAGCAAGACCCACCAATTTGCACTTCTTCGCTTTGGGCCCGATAATGCTCGGGCATCACAAAAAAACTCTTTGCTCGAGTAGTTTGTCTTTGAGCAAGCTATAAGGGCATTGTTGAGACGAGAGAGCGTTAGAGCTTCAAAACATACTTGCTAGAGCAACATATCCTTCTGCTCGAGCATCTTTGCTCGGGCATGACATTATCCGCTTGGGAAGACGAAGAATCTTGATTCAATGATGCCGCTCGAGCATGAATTTTCCTCTGCTGCCGAGCATGGTGCTCAAGCATGACATTTTCATGCTCGGGCAAGAGTCTTCCGAGGCTAAGAATTAGAATACGATTGATGCTACTCGGGCACCCTTTTACCTCTGCTCGAGCATGGCTTTTACGTTGCTCGGACATGACTCTTCAACTCGGAAACTTCACGATTACTTGATGATGCTCGGGCATGACAAATGTGTCTGCTCGAGCATTCCTTTCTAGTTTGCAAATCTTCGCTCCGAGCTCGATGATGCTCGGGCACAAAGAATGCCTTGCTCGAGTAAGCTTCGTCTTTGAGGCTTCGATCATGTGTGAATAAGTATAATACTCTCCAATACAAAGCTCAACTTTCGAATGTAGAGATTTTTAGGAAACAAGAATATTGACAAGATAGTAGTCAATTTCCCATGAGCGTAATGTAACACCCTATCGGCCCGCCTCTCGAGTGGCGGATAGAGGAATCCTTTTTATAATTACGTATTTTACCTAATTACTACTTATTAGCATGCATCAAAGGTTAACGCAACAAAGTATATCTCGGTTGGATTTTAGACAATACGGTATAATTAAAAGCAAGTGACAAAATTTAATCCCCGAAGGGTTAAATATACTGATCATCCACTCGTGCCTACAAGGCCAAAAAATATACTGATCATCCAAACCCAAAATAAATATAAAAAAATAATATTCCTCCGTCACCATCAACTCCACCTACTCCAGCTCCGTAGTCTTACCCTTGTCACTAGATACAACCTCAAAGTGCTTCTTGAAGCTTTACAAAACTCGGGATTCATAAAATGTAACATCCTCAATTTTGATCTAAATCAATTTATGGAATATATGAATTTTTCACCAAGTAGTGGCCAATGATATATTATTTTTCTGACAAGATAAATTAATTATTGGGAAAATAAGGTGGAATTATTCAAAACTACGGTTATTAAATTTGGTTATGGATAATTTGAGATAAATAATGTCAATTAAGTTGAATATATATATATTTCTCATTATTTCTATAATTTTCGTCCAATAAAAGGAGGAGAAAAATTAAATTTGAAGTAAAGGGTAAGATTTTAACCATTGGATAAAGAGAAGATTGTACTTGAAGATGGGATTAAATCACAATAAAATCACTCTTCCCCACCGCTAAGCCGTTGCATCGTCATAGAAGAAAGGGAAATTGGAATATGAAAATCAAGCTTTAGGTGTAAGAGGAAAGAACAGATAGGACAAATCAACTTAAAGTGAGGAAGAGGGGCAGCACGTCGGACAAGCAAGGAGAAAACCCGCAAAATATTTCCTCTAGAAATTTTTAGGTGCTTCATCGTCAAGTTTACAATCGAGTAAATAATTCTTCTAGCCTTATCACTGTGGTTTATGGTGAAACTAACTCTATTGGCAGGAACATGCTATGGGACTCCCTCGTCTCTTAGCCAATAGCTCTACCCTTCCTTGGTTAGTCCTTGGCGATTTTAATGCATATCTTTCCCCTTCGGACAAGCTGGGTGGGGCTGCCCCCTCATGGATCTCTATGAATCAGTTTAGGGATTGTATTGATGATACTGGCCTTATTGAAGCAAGGTTTCAAGGGGATAAGTTTATGGCTATCACCCAAGAGGGGGTGAATTGGGTGTTTGATTAAAACTTATAACTTTAAAAACTTTTCTTAACTTCTGGAAATAGTTTGAATGACAATAATAAGTTATAAAGTGATAAACAATCATTCAAACATATATCTTGGAATGTAAGAGATAAGGGAAGAGAATATGCAAGCGCTGATTTATCTTGGTTCAGCCCAATCCTTGACCTACGTCCAGTCCTCAAGCTCCACTTGAGATTTTCAATCCACTATCTTCTTTCAACTGGATTACACGTTCGCTCAAGTAAACCCCTCACTAGGATTGACTCCCCCTACAAACCGTAATCAATACACCCGATTGATTACACACTCGCACTCGAAGTAATCCTCTTCACTAGGATTCACTCCCCACAAGCCGTAATCAACACAATGTGTTTCCCACTCAAGATCACCCAATCTTGAGTAACTCTAAGGTAGAATGATAGGATGTTTACAATGATTCTTCTCTCTCGAAGTGTATGGGTCATAATAGAAACTTTGAATGATGATTCTGTTGAGGCTTCTATTTCATCGTCTGAATGTTTGAATGTATTGGAGAACATCGCAGATAAGCATTTGTTCAAGTTCCTCGTTGAAATCATCATCTTTCCCATTTGAAAATGTGCAAGAAAGTTCATCTTCACACTTTTGATAGATCTTGATTTCTGTCAAGATTGATGTTCTGTCAAGCTTTAATAATCTGAAACATATACACAAATGATATAAATAATGTTAAGAAGAAGTATAAGTCATTTGGGTAATCATGTGATTGAGAAATGAGACTCTCGGAATGATGATTTTACGCATCGGGGACGTGAACTCGAGTTTGCATAAGTAGGCTCGAGTTTGGTTCTCTCCAAAACCATATTTTGCTCTGTCTTGTCTAAACTCGAGGTGTAACTTATAGGCTTGAGTTTGGATGATTTTCGCGACTGGTAGCTCTACGTAACCCGCGAACTCAAGTCTCGCCAACTAATAGGCTCGAGTTTGGTTCACTTGATAGCAAACTTCCAACATCCTGAAAATACACTCCACTTTCGAGGGCCATATTTCATGGTATGAACTCCTTTTTGGTTGTTTCAACTATCTATTGGAAAGCCCTTTGAGTCTACTTTCCAATGCCACCAATTTCAGCTCAATTGGATTCTCCGTTTGTGAGATACACTCAAAACATTGAAGGTTGGTCATTTGTGTGGCGTGGATATCACTGTCAACTTCATAAATTCATAGCTCCTTCATCGTGATTCGGTTTGGCTTGAATTATATATGAAAATGACGTCTTGGGAGTCTAGTTTCATATCCCACTGGTTTCACCTCAATCTGATCTCTGGTTTAGGAGATATCATTGAATCACCAGACATCGCCCAAGTAAAACGCTGAAAGACCGCCGCAAGCTCGAGTTTGCCAACTTATAGGCTCGAGTTTGGAGTTCCAAACCTGAGGTTTAAGTTCTAAGCTCGAGTTTGCCTTGTCCGGAGGCGCGAGTTGCTGAGGACATTACGGGCTCGAGTTTGCAAGTTATGAACTCGAGTTTGCTAATCTTGGAACCCGATTTTTGATGGTTTTAACTCGAATTGATCCGTTCCGACTTCCATATGATCTTGGAGACTTCTAGCATCAATATAAGAAATTGAATAAAGATATTCCATTGCATTGCAAGTTCTTCCTTCTTCAATTTCTTTTCTCCTTCTAGATTATCCCCAAAATCATTTGATAACTTCTTGCTTTATGATATTCCCATTATATTGTGCAAGAGCTTCCTTCTTCAATCTTGATTATTCTCCATCAATAAAGTATACTCCATTGTAGCTCAAATATGATGAAGCTTCATTCCAACTTCTGTTTGATCATAGAGACTTCAAGTTCTTCTTTCTTTAGTCTCCTTTCTTGATCATTCTCCATTATTAAACTTTGCATCTACATTAAATATAAGAATTAGTCAAAGTAGAAGATAAATGTAGTATGCAACCTTTTTACTCTTTAGAATGGCATCTATATAAGACATCATCAAAACTAATCAAAACCAACAAAGTTTACTTGGGAAAGACGGGGCCTAAAGGAAAGATTGGATTGTGTTTTCACCAATATCAACCGGATTATTGTTTTCCCAACTTCACCGTCCACCATGAGCTAAAATTTAAATCGATAATAGGATTGTGGTTGTGAATTCTAACCCCTCCCTCCGTCGTAATCATGTTCAAAATCCTTCTTTTATCGTAGTGTTTGGTCCCTTGAGAATGACTTCAAAGACATTACCGGCGGCGCTGGTGTGAAACTAATTGGCTTGGTGGTCTTCGCTAATTTAGAGAATCCGCTTTGGAGTGGAATGAGAATCGTGTGGAAACTTTTCCATGAAGAAAAAACAATTGATGAGGCGCTTAGAGGCATCGATAAAAGTAGGAAGATGAATCTCCAAACGGGTCTTTATCGCCTTGAAGGAAACTATGGGAAGAATATCACAAAGTGGCAACTCGGGAAGAAATTATGCAGTTCCAAAATCCAGTAAATGGCTTCGGGAGGTGACGAAATACAAGGTTTTTCACACCTCAACCATGGTTAAAAGGAAGAAAGCAGAGAATGGAGCTATCAAGAATGATGCGGGGAATGGATTGATGATCATGATACTTTGAATCGATGGCCCATGATTTCTTTAAAAGCTCTATACCGGGGATGCAATCGTCGGAGACCCAGGGTGGTGCTCCAACTTCCCTTCCATTGATGAAGCTATGATTCACCTTCTTTCAAGAAATGTCTGCAAAGTCGAGATTAAAAATGCAGCCTTTACCATTGGAGCTTTTAAAGCTCCGGGTCTGATGGCCTTCAAGCTCACTTTTTCCAGACTCAGTGGTCTGTTATAGGTGATAAAATTTGTGATTTCATTGAAGAATGCTTCAACAATCCCTCTAAGCTGTCTAGCATAAATCAATCAAAAGTTGTTCTTATTCCTAAGGTTGATAATCCAGCTACTTTGATGGAATTTCATCCTATCTCCCTTTGCAATGTGAGCTTCAAAATCATTACCAAGCTCTAGCTAATAGGCTAAGGGCTCATGCCCTTCTTATTAGTCAAGAGCGGTGCGGTTTTATTGCGAATAGATCTAGGCTGCGATAATATCCTTATTGCTCGAAATTATCCACTCCATGAGAATGAGTGGGAGAAAGAAGGAGTTTTGTGGCAATCAAAATTGATATGGAGAAAGCTTTGACGAGGTTGGATTGGGGTTTATCAAGAATACCCTCAAATGCCTTAACTTGGAGAGCAACCTCATGGATCTCATTATGGCTTGTATCTCTTCTACCTCTATGTCTATTCTCTGGAATGGGGACGAAAGCCCAAGCTTTAACCCATCTAGAGGTGTCAAACGGGGTGACCCACTAAGCCCATATATATTTGTCATTTGCATGGAGCGCTGGGTCATTTAATCAAAGGAATGCAAAGGGCATCGGTGGAAACCCTTCTATTTCAGCAGGAAGCCCTCGCATCTCCCACTTGTTCTTCGCCCGATGACCTCATTCTTTTCACGAAGCTTCCTGCAATCAAATGGTTGAAGTCCGTAAAGTAATTCAAAGCCTGCGAAGTCTCGGGGCATAGAATCAACATTGACAAATCTCGCATGTTACGCTCGGAAAAGTAAACTTCAACAAGGCTCTCGAGCTAAGTCATCTCCTTGGGATTGGGATTACTGGCGACACGAGTAAATATTTGGGTGTCCCAATCATTCATAAAAGCGTTTCCCATGCCACCTTTAACCCTATTGTGCAAGAGCCGGAAAAAATTGTCCTCGTGGAAGAGCAAATTTTTGACTATGGCGGGAGACGTTCGATTCTCATCAAGTCTGTACTTTCTTCCCTGCCTAGCCACTTGCATGCAATCATCTCTCCTTCCAATCTGCATACAATTCGAAATTGAGCGAATTTCTAGGAATTTCCTCTGGTCTCAAGATGAAGACGTGAGGAAAATGCACCTTATTGCTTGGGAAAAAATCACGCAAGCTAAGAAGAAAGGGGGCCTGGGTTTCAAAAATCTTCGCCTTGAGAAAAAAGCATTTATTATGAAAGCTGTCTTTAGTCTCCTAACCAAAAAGATGCCCTCAGGGTCCAATGTTTGTGGTCCAAATACAACCGTGGTAACTGTACACCGCCTAATATCTCCAAAAAGAAAGTTCATCCTCTGCTTGGAAAGTGATTGTTGAAGTGTGGGATAACTTTCTCGGTGGTGTTGGTAAAAGGTTAATAATGGGGCGGGTTCCAAGTTACGGGTGACCTCTGGCTCCTCTTGATCAAACCATCATATCCTCTATCCAGTTCCTTCATCATCAACCAAGATGAGACGGTTAGGGATCATCTTTTTCCAAATGGATGGTGGAACTACCACAGATGGCTTGGTGTTCTCCCTCCGAATATTATAAACATCATTTTACAAATGAATCCTCCCTCCAACAATTCCCGGATTGTGTTAGGAGAGCACTAAGGATGGGGCTTTCTCTATAAAATCCGCCTACAGGTTTCTCTCACGGCGAAAAGCAAGCATTAGTAGCCACGGGCCCAAGTGTGGAAATGGCAACTTCTGAAAAAGTTAAATATTTTATGTGGCAAGTTGGCCACGAGAGACTTGTCACCGACTCCGCCGGGCTAGGAGGTCTTACCAATGACAACGATTGCCCTTTTCATTGCAACAACGAAGAAAGTGTGATCCATGTAATTCGAGATTTTGAGCGAGCTATAAATTTTTGGAAATCGATTTTAAAACCTAACTATTTCTCTCGGTTTTCTCTGGCGCTTGCGAGTTTGGCTTAACTAGAATACCGAGGCACAAGCTTTGGCAAAGGGAGATTTCGAAATTTCTCATGGACAAGAATCTTTGGCACAGGGTGTTGGATCCTTTGGACAACCAGATGTAAATTTCTATTTCGGGGAGAGAACACGAAACAAGGGAGATGCTACATCGGTGCGGCTACCTCCTAATGGAAAATGGAGGCGAATCAAAAGCTACACCATCAGATTTTCGGTGGACAAGATAGAAGAGAATTCATGGACACCTCCTCCGGAGAATACGGTGCATCGATGTGGACGGATCGGTGACTCAACATCACCAAGCAAACGCGGGGAGTACTAAGAAATACTCAAGGAGAATGGTTGATGGGTTTCTATAAACCCTTGGCCTTCTTTATGTCATTGAAGCTGAAATTTATGCTATTATGATAGGGTTACGATTGGCCTTGAGATGGGATTACGAGAGAATCGTCATTTACTCAGATTCTCTTGATGCCGTCAATATACTTATGAGAGATTTCCCTGCTGATCATCCTCTTAAATTCATTATTGGGGAGACTAGAGACCTTGTTTCGAGACTAGGACGTGGAGCTTCATCATACTCCAAGAGAAAACATCTCGTGTCTTGATTACATGGCCAAGGAGGGCCATAATGTTGCCGTTGATGTCGAGGTGGTTATGATTCCAACTATCCCTAGAGGTTGCACGGATATGGTTTTGACGGATCAACGATCCCGCCACTCATAGTATCTTATTTGTTGTACTAGGGCTGAGTCTTATAATCTAGTTCCTATTCTTCATTTTCAAGCTTGGCTTGCCTTTATTATTCAAAAAAAAAAAAAAAAAAAAATAGGCTGGCGTGAAAAAAAAAAGGGAATAAATTTTTTTACTTACCTACCAATAAAACCGTCGATCGAGAGAGTAAAAGGGATGTGATGGAAAGACATTTCAAACATTAATTAATTAAGCATGGAGCAAGGTATTATGGATCACTCACAATTTTTTTTTCAATGTTCCCAACGTACCTGATTGGAATATAGGCAAAAATAATAATAATAATAATATTTCACACATTTTTCTATTGGTGTCAGACGTGAGAGAGAGGGAGACTTTATAGATGAAATCTGACAACATTAATGAAGGAAAGAGGGAGTAAGCTCGTGGAATGGCAAGGAAAGGGATAAAATATTTCTCCAATATTTCTTTGTGCCTTCGGACGTGAGAGACCAAAGGAAATGAGAAAATTTTGCTTCCAATTTTCCATAAATGTCGGTCGTGAGAGAGAGATCAAGAAAGATACAAAGAATGCCCTAAGTTTTCTAGAAGGATGAGGAGAGATCTAGAGCAAGCTTTGGAGAAGTATTTAAAGAACTCATCACCTCCCATTTTGCTGTTGGACGAGTTGGAGAAGAAGAAAATTAACAAAAGGTGCAAGGGAGAGCTCAAACAAGCATCCAAGAGGAAAGGTGAGGTATTTGGGTATTTATTCCACCTTCTTCTACTTCCTTTCATGTAAGTCAAGATTTCTCTTAAAGGGAATTTCTCCTTTGGTGCGTGAAGGTGAGGGCTGAAAGAAGAAAGGGAAACATTGAGGATCAAGTTTCTAGTGGGAGGAATACTAAGAACAAGTAAGTAAGTGATCATTTCAACTACCTTATGATTTTATGGTTGTAAAATTGAAAGTGGTGGTAACCTGCGTTTTTGGTCATGAAATAGGTATGATCAATAGATAAAATGAATGAATAAGGGATTGAATTTAAGGCTTGAGGTTTAGGGATAAAGATAAATATGATAGAAGAAAAATGGTTGTTGAAATGAGAAGTTATTTTGTCTGTCAAGCTTATGGACATGGGAGACTAAATTTTGTTGGTGTTTCCTAATGCCTTCAAAGTGTTTAAAAATAGGATCTCAGTATAAGATTGAGAGATTTTTTTGTAGTTGAAGAAGGCCTATTTTTAAGTCAACAAATAAATATTTTTTAAGAGGAGTTATTTATATTGATATTTTGATTATTTTAGGTTACTTTGATTTTTGTGCACCGGAGGAAATTTACTGATAACTTATAGACAACTACCAGGTAGTAACCTTAATCCTCATATGTCTTGTGAAACATCCCGTTTTCCAAAAGCGGTATAAATTTTTTTCATCGTAGAGAGCATCGGAACAAGAGTGTAAGCGATATATATATTCAAAATGCCCACCAGGCTAATTACGAAGCGTCTGATACTTGAGAGTTTTCAAAGTAGGAACAACAACACAAAGTCTTCGATAGGATCTCTAGACTTGTTGCTTCCTCTCTCCTCGGTCCTCGGTCCTCCCGACGCCGACGCTAAGTTAGCGAGATCCGCACCGGATCTCGGTAGCAGTTAACCTCATATTTACATATACAACATATGGACTACGAGACAATCATATCAACAATAGTATATGAGCACTCATCGCCCAAAAGCATGCATACATATATCACCCAAAAGCATGTATACATAGATCGCCCAAAAGCATGCGAGATATATTGCCTGCTGTAAATGTGAACATATCATAACACATAAACATATCATGAGCTATCATCTACCGCATACAATACACCTAGCACATACATGCATACCATAAACATCGATTAATGTTACGAGTGCGCGGACGTACCTTCGTTGTGATAATCGGTACTGACATGAGGAAAGCAGTGCGTTTGGCGAATGCGGCAGTACAATAACGGTTTGTAGTTACAGATATCCCTATAAGGATAATATGACATTTATTAACATTTGACATCATAACGGAATTTTAGGCATAAATGACCATTTTCCCCTGATGCCCCTAATCGGCGGAATTTACTTGACACTTCGTTACTTTGATTCTAATCTTCCAAAAATTTTGCCATAACTCTGACCCCATTATGATTTTGAAATTAATGGCTAAAATACCCTTAACATATGATATCTAATCATACTTGAAAGATTAAAGGCTAAACTAGCATTTATACTCTAATTCTTGAACTAAAGACTAGAAACAGAAGAACTTACCCGTTGAAGAACTTCACTACAACTTCTTGAGCTTCTCTCTCTAACCTCTCTAATTTTGAAATCCTTAAGAGGATTTGGTGTGAAATAGAGAAAATTCGTTTCTCTATTCATGCTTTACAGACGGATTACGGGCGTAGGATCGCATTTTGTTGAAATGGCTTCATCTTGCCATCCAACCCTTTCTCTTTCCTCCATATGACATCATCCCCATGATGTCATCCATATCTTTGATGATGTCACTTACTTCCTCAAGAAGTTTTATACCTGATAAAGTCCGCATTACGATTGTCCTGTCAGCGTAATCTTGTAAAATCTTAGAAATCCCAGGAATCACAACTTTGAAGTTATTTTCCTACTCATTAAAATGTGCAGGTTAACTAAATTTTTGATCGCTTTGGTCTTCTCACTAGGTCTGCCGAAGATTTCACGGAAAAACGCGTCGATTCGGAAATAACTTAGGAATTATCAACTTGGGACAAAAATTCGCGATTCATAATTTGTCTAGTTGATTACCAACTCATCCCGGAGATATTGAGTTATGATTTATTTTCTATAGGTTTCATTTCCTCAAGCTGCTCCTTTGTCCTTTTCCTCTTATTCCCTTATTGTTAGTCGGTTTCGGAAATGACTTGAGCTTGACCCGCTCCAGAGATAAAATTCACTTGTACATAAAATACTCGACCTTAGAAACCTTGCTCATGGTTTTCTAGATAGAATTTAATTTCTATCGGTGGTCATTTATCCTATCCTTTCTTAACAAGAATATTCCATAGAATATTCCATAGTATATTCCTTAGAATATTCTTCACAAATTCTTATCAAATATTTTGGTCAAACACAGTCTTTTTTTATTTATTTTCGTTTTTAATTATTTAATTAATTAATATTATATAAAATAATTATTTAATAATTATTTTATAGAAGTAAATACCCTTTTGGTCCACACAAATAACACGCTTTACCCATTTTGGTCCTGAGTAAAAAAATGTCATTTTTCGTCATAGACAGTAAAAAAAAGGGTCCTTTTAGTCTTTTTAGTCATTTTTGTGGGCATTTTAATCACTCCAAATTCCCAAAAAATCGTTTTTAATCCTAAAAGGACAAAAAATGACATTTTTTTACTCGGGGACAAAATGGGTAGCGTGTGTTATTCTAGGGACCCAAAAGGGTATTTACTCTATTTTATATAATTTTTTACAAAATTTTCCTATTAGTCCATACATGTTTTTAGGCTTAAAATTACTTAATCTTACATATTTTTCTTCATATTTTCCAATTAATTAGAAAATATATTTTATGCTAATTTTAGCCATAAACCCTAATTATAGGGTTTTACATAATTATCCTTGGATTTTCCCTTAATCCAAGCAACAATTAACCAAAAATTACTTAATTAATCCCTTACCAATTGTTGACAATTTTCTTTTTAGGACTAATCATTATCTCACAAACTTTTTTTACGACATTGGTATTTTACGCTCCATGTAAAATATTAAAAATCATGGGTCAATTATGGCCCCACAATACTTTTGATTTTCTCCTTTAATTTTTCCAAGGTAATAATTTAATAAATTACCTAAATTAGGGACAATATTCTTCCCTATTTCAAATAAATATTTATTTGCCTCTTATAATATTTTCGGGTATTTTATAACCCATAAATATTTTAGGGACCTATTTGCAAACTTTCAAGCGTTTTAGGGACCTATTTTTAAGCACATTATCTAATTTCAAGAGAAATTACCTAAATTCAATACAAGGTGTTTGAGACCTCATATTCACCTATTTTTACTAGGCATTATAAGCGAGATTTTTAGGGTATTACATCTTGTGTTACTTTGTATGTTTGTTTTTCCATGATTGTGGACTGTGTCTCTGAAAAAGGGACATGCGTTTGTGTGCATTCGATGTGAGTGCAGGTTTGGGCAGGACTACTTTGTCTTTCTAGCGTGGATCCGGGCTTGCTTTGTCGAGCAATCTGCGTTTGTTTTTAGGACATGTAGTCCTTCCCGATTAACAGCATGCATACGGTATGTTGCATACGTGTTCTTGTGCGTTTATTCTTGAATGCTTTTATACGGTGCTTTCCTAATTATGGTTACATACATACAACATTTATGCATTACATATGAGATTAACGGTTACTACGAGATTCATTTATGAATCCCAGTTTTGTAAAGCTTCGAGGAAGCACTTTGAGGTTGTATCTAGTGACAAGGGTAAGACTACGGAGCTGGATTAGGTGGAGTTGATGGTGACGGAGGAAGATTATTTTTATATTTATTTTGGGTTTGGATACTTTGTATATTTTTGGCCTTGTGGGCACGAGTGGATATTTGTATATTTAACCCTTGAGGATTAAATTTTGTCACTTGCTTTTAATTATACCAGCATTGTCTAAAATCCAACTGGGATATACTCTGCCGCGTTAACCTCTGATGCATGCTAATAAGTAGTAATTAGGTAAAATACGGTAATTATAAAAAGGAATCCCTCTATCCGCCACCCGAAAGGGCGAGGCTGGTAGGGGTGTTACATTTGTGGTATCAGAGCCCGGTTTGGACAATACTGGCAAATGGAAAATGGAGATAGGTAATGAACTGATATAAGTTTGGTTTGATGGGTTAGGAGAAGATGAGTGGAAGATTCAGGAAGTACTATAGTCGAAGGAATGTGGCTAGGAGAAAGAATGAATCTAGGGTTGGCGAGCAAACAACGATAGCACCGAGAATAGAAAATGAAGCCGGGAATAGTGAAATTTTGTTGGGATACAATATCTAGGCCTTTATGGAACTGGAGGACAAACTGCACTTGGCATATGACCTAGCGGAGTTAGAGACACGAGATCTGCTGAAGCAATACTTTGAATTTTTGAGAGGAGTTGAAAGACTTCACGAGCTTTGTGCGTCTCGTAGTAAAAATCCTTCATCTATGATTGGGCCGTGCTATACTAAGTTTTTCAGACACCCCATTTTGGACCCAGAAAATGAATGATGTTATGAACCAAGGGTCTAATTTGGATTTTCAAGTCTTTATAAATGATATGTTTCTGTCTCTATATGCTTACCTTGATATCCTGATTTGATTAGCGGGATATGGTAGTATATTATGATAGCCAATAGGATTATGTAAGGGAAGTATGTGGATCATTTAATATTTTGAAGTAGTAGTATTATGAAAAAGATGCATATTATTAATGAAATATTAATATGTGTGTTTTGGTACGAACATGTGGTGTGATTCAAAATTTAATTATGTAGAATTGATATTTATTTCTTTTTGTTTCGGTATAGTTAAAAATTTAAAATGTCAAGAAGGGAAAGACCCAGGCGAGAACGAACTAGAACATAATCCACCAAAACCCAATCTAATGCAACAAATGATGGGTCTGATACGAGAACAAGGAAACATGATTTATAAAATGAGAGCTCGTCAGGACCAAGATCATGAAGAAGAAGAAACTATTGATGGCACAGAAGACGAATTATGTTGCAAATCCTAGGGCTTTTGATGATTGAGTCAGGGTATGATATAGATCCCTAGATCCTATCAGGACTTTGAGGTTAAGCATGTTTAGACAAAAGAAATCTCAGGATGGGTGACCACTTAGGAAGTATTATAGAAATTTAAGATTTATTTGATTTAAGGCATTAGTACTTTTAGGTGTGACATATGGTGATTCATAGAGATACTATGAGGATCTTAGATTGAGTAAGGATATGATTGAGACTAGGCTTGAATCGATCTAAAATGTGATTAAGGTTGTATTAAGGTTCTAGTACTGAGAGTAGGAACCACTGTGAATATTGATTAATACTAGATTGTCGGCGTATTTGTTTGGGTATGATTGAGGTTTGATAATTGACCTTGAGGTAATAGAATGATATTAGGATATACCTGTGATATTGAGAATTAGAACCTTGTGAATAGTGTTAATGTTATTAGAATATTTTGAGGTTTAGACTAGAAATATAAATTATGATCCTAGTTTGTATTTTGGGTATTGTTGAGGAAATATGATTCCTTAACTTAGATGTTGAGGTTCTAGGTGTCGATTGTGAATCTGACAATTATTGATTTGAGGTTATTTGAGGATAGTGACCGAATGTTATAGGTTATGAATCATGATGTTCGTAGCATTTTATTGGGTATGGTCGAGGTTTCAGTATTAGGTTAATGAACCTAAGAATCTAATTTGATAACGAGGGATTCTTTAGGCATTTGATTGATCTAAATGCAATGAGGCATTAGAGTATAGTACTGGTATGTATGAGTTATTTGCAGGTTACTAGCTAATAGGGAATGATTTTAATTTCATGATATTTACTTAGAAAGAATGATGGAGAGTAGAACCCTTGGTGATATTGATTAATGTTGTCAGCATGTTATTTGAGGTATGTTCGAGGATAATACCTATTTGATATGGGATACTTTGAGGTTGATAGTTGCTGTTTCAGCATAGGGAAAGATCTTGAATACAGAATACTCCCTGAGAGAGTGTGATTGAGAATTAGTGTCTCAATGGAATTGATTGATAGCTAGAACCTCGGTAGCAACAGGTTAAGGTCTCATGATTGGGACTGATAGCTGTAGATATGATAGGGCTAATGGTGTTCCTAGAAGATGTAGGTTAAATACCTATTAAGGTAAATTGGATATGAGATTATGCTTGGAGCTGGATTATTATCAGAAGTTCACATACACAATGACCCCATATGAGGTTTATATGATGCAATGTATTGTCATGGGGTGCTCTAATGCTATGTGTATTATTACTGGAATGAAATTGAGGTATGATTATACGAAGGGTAAAGAGACTTACTAAATTGGTATGATTTCGAGTCAATATATTTGATATGTGCTCAATGAAAGGCCCAAAGTCCTAGGTGACTGGTATGATAGGCTGACAGAAGCCCATAATTATTAGACCATGAATACAGGGCAGATTGCCGAAGAGGGTGTAAGCCTAAAAATTACTGGTATTATTTTTGGAATGACCGGACAAATGAAATGAAATTGATTGTATGTCATATAAATGACTCAGGTTACAAGAGTTAGTGCTTGAGATGTATTTGGAGTTAATGAGCTTCTATATCGGTTATGCGGTTCTGGTACATGTGAAAATAAATTTTGGATTTGCCAATGCACTCTCTATATTGTGAATTTTTGAAATTGAATTTTTTGAACTGAATTTTTGAATAAAATGTTTTCTATGGAATTTGAAACCAATTTAAAATAGTTGTTTTTGAACACTGTTGTCTCATAGATAGGGTCCTTGTGGAACTCGGATTTGAAATTGAATTGTGAATTGTGTTGAACTTTGTTTGTAGTGGAGGAAGTACAGAATTGGAAAATGCCAGAAACTGTTGTAGGCATACTCAGTTTGCTGGATCTTGCCAATTTTTTTTTTAAATTTTTTTTAGCAAAATGTTTTGAGATTGCTGGCTATTGTTGAAAGTTATTTTGAGGGGATTAGTTTTGAGAAGCCGATACTCGCACCGGCGGTGTATGCACCCAATCTGAGTAGTTCGCCTTGTAGGGGTGTGTGATTTGCCTTGTCTGGCTGGCACCCACGTAGGTGGTTGGAGCAGGGCTCCTGGACAGTGGTCCTTTGTCCCGTATGGGATTCGGTGGGTGGCTTGTTATTGTATGTGCCGGTGCGGACAGGGTCCCTTATGGACGGAAACTCTCCCACATTGGCCGATAAGTGCTTTGTCACTTCGGTGGTTTGTATATGAAAGGATTGGGATATGGCATTGTACCGAAAGGTTGAAGTGGTGGCGAGAGCTTTCAAGCGTTAAATATTGCGAAATGAATTATCCCTTTTGAGAATTAAACCAGCAGGAAATGAATTTTCGAATTTGAGCCATTAGTGAATGTATTTTTCTTGAAAATGTGAAAAAGTTGTTTTGCGTAATTATGAAAATGTCTGCGACCACAAGAAATTTTTGATTAGTTAAAAATTTGAAATGTTGAAAATGAGACAACATAGAGAAACAGCGGTGCGATTGGTGACAATATTAACATCGAAACAAAAGCGATAGAATGGTCTACAAATCTAATTGGTTAAATCAAACCGTATTTTTAGTTACCATGCTAAGCAAGAGGAAAATGGTTCGAGCTTAAAATTGAGGGAGCTCGAGACGAAATATACGAGCGAGAGGCTCGAGGCGGTAAGTCCCGATGTGCAAGTTTGCACGGGCGGTGTCCTTGGGTGGTAAGACTTGTGATGCTTAGCAGCTGTGTGGAATACTGATTGACTTGATGATTTTGGACTAGCATGTCCAGAGAATGCTGTAAGATGGCATAATATTCAATCTGTACAAGGTGATAGTTGAGATGCCTTTAGATTGGCAAGGAATTCCTAGGCAGTAGGGCTTAAATATTCAGTGTGGTGGTATAGAATGAGCTAAGGGGCTAGAATATGATAAGCCAAGTGGCAAAACGAATTAGTTAGTAAAATTTGTGTAATCAAGCATTGTGAAGATAGACAGTTGGTCCAGGGTGATTAAGTACTACACCTGGGTACAAGAGAAAATATAATAGTGTATGAATGTAATGCGTGCATGGTGAGCATGCACAACCCCAGAAATGAAGAGGAAAATAACTTAATATGTGGTTATATTTTTAACTTGCCAGAAGGTAAAAATTGAGCATCAACAACCGGGAGGACTCTTATAGGGATTAAAGACTCCAGTGGAAATGGGAAAATGTGACCATGGATCACGGTAGTGAGTCTACCCAAGATTTAGACATTATGATGCAATCTGGGTAATCATTGATCCACTCACTAAGTCAATGCGTTTTATTCTTGTCAGTGTTAATTATTCTCTTGAAAAGCTACCAGAGATCTATAACAAAGAAATCATCAGACTTCATTGTACGCCAAAGAGTATTATCTCTGACTGAGATCCTCAATTCACTTCCTGATTCTGGCAAGCTATGCATCAAGCATTGAGGACGAAGCTGAAGTTTAGTACAACTTATCACCCCCAGATAGACGGACAATCGGAAAGAACTATCCAGACACTGGAAGATATGTTGCGAGCTTGTGTCTTGGTTTTCAAATGAAAATGGGATCAATATTTACCTCTAGCTGAATTTGCCTACAATAATAGTTATCATTCCAGTATACAGATGGCTCCTTATGAAGCATTGTACGGGAGAAAATGTAGGTCACCCCTTGGTTGCGGATTTATCAGAAAGGAGGTTGTTCGGACTAGAGCTAGTTGATGAGATGTCCGAGCAAATTAATTTGATTCGGAAGAGGCTCCTTTCGGTACAAAGTAGACAAAGGAGTTATGCGAGATAAGAGAAGGAGGTCTCTGGAATTTGAGGTGGTTGATAATGTATTCCTTAAAATATCCTGTTATTGGAATTGGCAGAGCGATAAAGTGGAAAAAACTAAATCCTCGATATATTGGTTCTTTTGAGATTTTGGTAAACGAGGACACGTAGCTTATCGAGATAGCATTGCCACTAAGTTTGAGTAGGTTGCATGATGTTTTTCATGTCTCAACTAAAGAAATATCAACCAGGCCCGAGCATGTTCTTGAATATGAGAATGTTGATGTACGGGAGAATCATACTTTTGTAGTAGAGCACGAGCGATTATTGATTATCAAGAGAAGCAGCTTAGGCTTAAGAGCATCCCTTTAGTGAAGGTGGTCTCGAGAGGGTTGTCTTTTAGAGAAGCGACGTGGGAGACGGTTGAGGATATGAAAGAAAAATACCCAGAGTTTATGTCTAAGAGTATGATAAATGTATAAACAAATTTCGAGGACGAAATTTTTTTTTACAGGGGGAGAAATGTAACATCCTCAATTTTGATCTAAATCAATTTATGGAATATATGAATTTTTCACCAAGTAGTGGCCAATGATATATTATTTTTCTGACAAGATAAATTAATCATTGGGAAAATAAGGTGGAATTATTCAAAAATATGGTTATTAAATTTGGTTATGGATAATTTGAGATAAATAATGTCAATTAAGTTGAATATATATATTTTTCTCATTATTTCCATAATTTTCGTCCAATAAAAGGAGGAGAAAAATTAAATATCACTACAAAAAAACCATCATTTGTCGCGGTTCAAAACAACCGTTACAAAGTACCATTTTGTAGCGGTTTTATCACTAAACCGCCACTAATTAGTAACGGAAGCCTTGGCGGCATGTCCGCTTCTATATTTGTAGCGGTTAACGCAAACAAAACCGCAACAAATTTGGCGCCACCTTGGCGTGCAATGGCGGGAATGTTTGTAGCGGGACGTTTGTAGCGGTTATGTAAGCCTAACCGCTACAAAAGTTGGCGCCAACTTTGTTGTGGTGAATTTATAGCGGTTACATCACCATAACCGCTACAAAAAAATGAAACGACACAATTTTGTCGCGGTCACAAGGAAGCGTGACTCTGATCGCATCAAATACTACACTTTTGTAGCGGTTTCGTTGACAACCGCTACAAATATTCAGACTATAAATAGAGGTTATGGTCCGTACATCAATTATAAAAATTAAAGAAATTACTAAATCTCGACTCGTAACTGAATGAACTATCTCGCTTGGTTGTCGAAGAAATGCAGATATCAGCAGCTCTGATCTCCTATCTCGGGTGATAAGGGCTGCGGATATTTGCCTCTCTCATCCTTGCAAGGCAATTCGTTCAGTAAAAAGTTTAGGTTTACTCATTTCTTTGGCGTGAATACTTCTACTCTTTATGAGAATAGTCCAACATGCGACCGGAGATTGGGTTCCATTATAGCCACCTTTCTCTCACGAAAATATCTCTGATGAAAATGACTCAAGCAAGTTTTTCGTGGGAGATCGATGGCTATAATGAATCGAATCCCCACGGACATGTTGGACTATTTTTAGTTACTTTATTATGTTTAATTTATTACTGTCGACACTTTTGGAAAACTTAAAGAAAAAATAAAATGAATTAAGGGTTTGTTATTTTAAAAATTTGTACCAAACTAATTAGTTTGGAATTTTTTTGCCAAAAATTCATTTTGTAGCGGTTATGGAGAATAACCGCTACGTATGTGGAATTTCAAGGGTCAAGGGTCAGTTGTTTTGTAGCGGTTACTTAACCGCTACAAAATATCACGAAGAACGAGGCATCTTTGTAACGGTTCTTATTGCGGCGGTGACGTTATAAGCGTTACAAATATGCGAATTTTGTAGCGGTTACCTAGGGTAACCGCTACAAAATGTAGCGGTTTTAATATTTCTCATTTTAAAAGTCACAACTTCTAACGGTTTTGAGTTTTCACCCTTTTTACCTTTCAACCTACCTTTAAACTTTTACTTTTAAACTTCTACCTTTCAACAAAATGGTTTCTGAACAAGATAAGGGAAAGGGAAAAGCAGTTGTCCTAGAGAAAAAGGCCTTTAAGGGGCAGTAGTAGTAGAGGGGGCTGGACGAGAAGGCGTGGAGCTCGAAATATACCTCCGCCCTCTGAGGGGCAAGGCGAGTTTGCCGAGCTCTTCGCCCATGAGGAAATCCCACACCCAGAGACCCTAAAGACCGTAGGGGGAGATCGAGGCGCAAGTATGTCGTTCGACGACTTAGATGAGAATGAGGAGATCAATATTGAGATTCCCATAGTGGAAGTGGAGCAATTTATCGACCAAGAAAACCAGTGGGACCACGGGAACCCCCGACTGGCGTCTTCGTTTTGGTGGATGTCGAAGGTATATGGGATTAATTTTTGGGAGAAATTAATTTAAATTCGGTACGTTTAATTCAATTTTTTTCAAAAGTAGTTATAGTCATTGTTTTTGTAATATTGCACATAGACTTGGGAACATCAGCACGAGGACGCTGGATATTTCTGCTGTCACTCAGATGGACGGGTATCGGGTCATAGTCCCGTGGAACGAGGACACAGACCAGGCGATCGGCAGTGGTGGTCACCTGATGAATCGATTCCTGTCAGAATTTGGCGGGAATTGGGCATGGTTCCCAATTTTTTCCATGATTGGAAGCATGTGTCGAAGGAAATGAAGGACAAGGCGTTTGCCGAGCATTACCGTGGTATTCAATGTTGTTTAATTAAATTTTACATGTTAATAGTTATAAGTTTTAGTTTCTTTCTTTCCTTATTTATTTATTAATTCATTAATAATTAATAATGAAATTATGATACATAAAAAGTTTAAACTGCGCGAACAGCTTAAGAAGTACGTACTGATGAAATTGGGGGAAGGGTGGAAGAGCCGGAGGGGTCGTCTCTACAACCGACAGAATGGAGATGGCACTATTCCTCTGCAGCAGCTGATCGAGAACGTCACTGATAAGGCAATGTCGATGTTCCTGGAATTACTTCGAGATGCATTCCCCGACGCGGACATTCTTTCATCCTTCTACGAGGTGAAGAAGATAATCAACATGATTAGGCTTGAACTACGAAAAATAGATGCCCGCCCAAACGATTGTATGCTTTATTGGGGAAGGACGCTCGGAGGAGACTTGTAAGAAGTGTCACACTTCGAGGTTCAGACGATTCGGAAAGGGAAGAAGCGAAGAAGAAACCCGCAAAGATTCTAAGGTACTTTCCTTTAAAACCTCGCTTGCAAAGATTGTTTATGTCGTCTAAGACAGTGAGCATATGAGGTGGCATGAAGATGATAAGAATCAAGATGGTAAACTCGGACATCCACGGGATCTTTGAAGCGTGGAAAACGTTCGACTCGGTCTTTCCAAATTTGCGGCGGACCCTAGGAATGTTTGTCTTGCTTTGGCGAACGACAATTTTAATCCGTTTGGGAATCTTAGCACAAGCTATAGTATATGGCCAATTATGTTGATACCCTACAACTTGCCTCCGTGGATGTGTATGAAACAAAGCCCCTTCATTATGTCCATGATCATTCCAGGGAAAAAGGCACCGGGAAATGACATCGGTGTGTATCTCCAACCGCTGATCAAGGAGTTGGTGGAGTTGTGGAATGTAGGTGTGGAGACGTACGACGCGCACGAGAAGACACTTTTCAACTTGCGTGCGGCCTTGATTTGGACGATAAGCGACTTTCCTGGCCTCGGGACATTATCCAGGTGGAATGTGCATACCGGCCTTGCGTCCCACTTGTAATTTTGACTCGACAATGCGCCTTCCCATAGTTGTAAGTGGTGCTTCATGGGTCATCGGAGGTTTCTCGATGGTACGCACAGGTTTAGGTTGCAACGCAATCGTTTTAATGGGCAAGGAAAAAAGAGGGCCTCCTCGGAATTTATCTAGTGAAGAAATAATAGAGCAAATTCAGGATGTTGATGTTGAGTATGAGAAAAAAGACGATCCGGCAAGGGCCGAGACAAAGACTGCCAGGGCTTCTGGTTCTACGCCCCAGCAATGGTGAAAGGTAAGTGTCTTCTTCACTCTTCCGTATTGGAAAGATAATTTGCTCCGACACAGTCTGGATGTCATGCACATTGAAAAGAATGTGTGTGACAATGTGTTGTACATGATTCTCAACGAACCAGGCAAGTCAAAAGATCATCTGCAAGCAAGGAAAGATCTACGGGAGATGGGCGTTCGTGGAGACGCGTGGCCGGATGAGCATGACAGATTTCAACCGGCAAGATTCACCCTGACAAAACCGAATAAGGAAATATTTCTCGCAACCTTGAAGAAAATAAAAGTTCCTGACGGGTGTTCAAGCAACATATCACGATGTATTGACTTGCGTGCTCGAAAGGTTACGAGGTGAAGAGTCATGACTCACATGTGCTTATGCAACGCTTACTTCACGGCCATAAAAAATACGTTGCCTCTTGATGTGTCTCTTGTTTTGGTCGAGCTCTGTTTAAAAATAATTACTTTAGCATTACTCCCTAGTCGCACGTTTAACCGTTGATGCATCGAAATTTTCTCTTCTCTACTTTATAGGTTTCTTGGGAAACTTAAATCTTACGTGAGGAATAAGGCGTGGCCTAAAGGTTCAATAGCAGAAGGTTATATCGGGGATGAGGTCTTGTATTTTTGTTCCAGGTACTTCGATGACATTGAGACGTCATTCAACCGACCGCCTCGTGTAGATGATTGTCCTGAGCCTGAGCCGGAGCCGGAGCCGGATCAGCAACAGAGTTGTTAATCCCTCGTGTTGGTAAACAAGTTGGCGGAAGAGAGAAATTCAAACTCACGGCACTTGAGAAGTTTCAAGATCATAGACATGTCTTGATTAATTGCACCAAAGTTGAACCGTTCCTTCAGTAAGGATTTCACACACACACACACACACACACACACACACACACACACACACACACACACACATCCTATATATTTCCTTACATTTTATACATACTCACATTTCATTGCATGTTTAATTTCAGGGAATTTAGGAGTCATGTGAAGCGTGAACTGAGGATCCGTAAGCAGACATCCTCCGAAATTGATAGAAAGGTCCACAGAGAATTCCAGGGTTGGTTTTCAGAGCTCTCACCACAACCCGCACTCACCAGAATTCAGAGCTCTCGCGCTAGGCCCGCTTGACCACACCCAAAGATTTACGGCATACAATGTCAATGGTTTTATGTTTTGCATCGTCTCACGACATCAGGGATTGCTGACCCAAAACTCAGGTGTATATCGCACGTTTGGGACGAGGAGTTATGCGAGCAGCAGTGACTGGAACATGTAGTTCGGTGACGTCCCGTATTATGGAAAGCTGCTTGATGTGGTCAGAATAAGTTACACAGGCCTTTTCACCGTGACGTTGTTCAAGTGTTTGTGGGTGAATACTACAACGTCCAGGGGACTCACGAATGACGACTTAGGCATCACATCAGTGAATTTCTCCCGGCCTATTCACAGTGGTCAGTCTGAAGATGACGAGCCATATATTCTTGCCTCAGAGGCCCATCAGATTTATTATGTCGCCGATGAGAGGCACAAGGATTGGAATATGGTGGTTCACTTAAAGCCTCGGGACCTTTACGACATGGGCGATGGTGATAGCGTCGCCTACGATTGTGAGCCGTTCTAGCTCGCCGCCTTGAAGACTTCTTCCCGGACGGCGATGACAATTTACCTATAGTTCGGTATGTTTTTAATTTACACTTTATAAAATAGTAACATTTAACTAAAGTTTTATTTGTGTTCAAACTTATTCACCTCACGCGTAACATTTTATGCAAACTTTCTTTGTAGGGATGGCAAAGAAGATTGAGAGAAAAACTTATGCCAACGCTGTAATATGTAATCTTTTTATTAAGTTTTTTAAAAAAACAAATCCAGAACATAATTTGTAGCGGTTATATAACCGCTACAAAAACTATAGAACCGCTATAGATATAAACCGCTACAAAAACGCCTTCTAACCGCTACTAATAATAACCGCTACAAAAAGTGAGACCTCAACCGCTACAAAATGATGCGCAGATACCACCATAAATACCCCACCCAACCACGTTTAATATGCATCAGTTTCTTTTCTACACACGTTTTCTCCCCGTCTTCTCACATATTTTTATGTTTTGTCAAAGAGATTAACTATTTGAAGGGGTAAATGCCGTTTAACCGGATCAAATCTAATGATTCTCATACTAATGTTTGTTATTTTGCAGTTGAATTGGATATATTTTTCAACTTTCCTTCTACTATCAGATACATTATTCAATGACTTGTACACACATTTTTTAAACAATCAGTATTATTTTAATTAACTCATTATTAGTTCTTATTATACTTACATATTATCATTATTTTGCACCTATATAATCACCTTATATATTTAAATTTCATATTTTAATATCTTTTATTTTTATTAAAAATATAAATTATTAATAATGCAATATTTACTTAATTACCTCGATAAATAATAATAAATTTTTTTTTTTTGCAGTCATGAATTTGTAGCGGTTACTTTAACCGCTACTAAGTTTCAAGAAAATGGCGGGATTTGTTTGTAGAGATCATAGTAGCGGTTACCCACCGCTACAAATATTCAAAAATTACAACGATGGCGGCAAAAACTTTTTGTGAAAAAATGGTGGGAATATTTGTAGCGGTTACTAACCACTACAAATATTCACATGGCATCAAATTTTTTTTTTTTTGCCAAAAAATGGCTTGAAAATTTGTAGCGGTTACTAACCGCGACAAATATTCAAAATAATTAAAATTAATGGCTGCAAAAGTTTTCAAAACATTCTTTTGTAGCGGTTAGTTAACCGCTACAAGTCAATTTGTAGCGGTTTACGAACCGTGACTAAGCTCTCAAACCAGACGTCAGCCCAGCTCATGTAGTGACGGTTAGTGGTAACCGCTACAGATATAGTAGCGGTCCATATATATGTAGTAGCGGTGTTTTTAAACCGCTACAAATCAGCTTGCCACAGTGGATTTTGTAGTGGTTACTCTAACCGCTACAAATGTCATTAGTTGCGCCTAAAACCACTACAAATAGGTCATTTTAACCGCTACTAATGGTTGTTTTTTTTTTTGTAGTGTATGAAGTAAAGGGGTAAGATTTTAACCATTGGATAAAGAGAAGATTGTACTTGAAGATGGGATTAAATCAAAATAAAGTCACTCTTCCCCACCTGCTAGCCGTTGCGTCGTCATAGAAGAAAGGGAAATTGGAATATGAAAATCAAGCTTTAGGTGTAAGAGGAAAGAACAGATAGGACAAATCAACTTAAAGTGAGGAAGAGGGGCAGCACGTCGGACAAGCAAGGAGAAAACCCACAAAATATTTCCTCTAGAAATTTTTAGGTGCTGGCGTGAAAAAAGAAGGGGAATAAAAAAAAAAAATTTGTACTTACCACCCCCATAAAACCGCCGGATTAGAGAGTAAAAGGGATTTGATGGAAATACATTTCAAACATTAATTAATTAAGCATGGAGCAAGGTATTATGGATCACTCACAATTTTTTTTTCAATGTTCCCAACGTACCTGATTGGAATAGAGGCCAAAAATAATAATAATAATAATAATATTTGCCACATTTCTCTATTGGTGTCAGACGTGAGAGAGAGGGAGACTTTATAGATGAAATCTGACAACATTAATGAAGGAAAGAGGGAGTAAGCTCGTGGAAAGGCAAGGAAAGGCATAAAATATTTCTCCATTATTTCTTTGTGCCGACTTGAGAGACCAAAGGAAATGAGAAAATTTTTGCTTTGAAATTTCCATAAATGCCGGTCGTGAGAGAGAGATCAAGAAAAATACAAAGAATGCCCTAAGTTTTCTAGAAGGATGAGGAGAGATCTAGAGCAAGCTTTGGAGAAGTATTTAAAGAACTCATCACCTCCCATTTTGCTGTTGGACGAGTTGGAGAAGAAGAAAATTAACAAAAGGTGCAAGGAGAGCTCAAACAAGCATCCAAGAGGAAAGGTGAGGTATTTGGGTATTTATTCCACCTTCTTCTACTTCCTTTCATGTAAGTCAAGATTTCTCTTAAAGGGAATTTCTCCTTTGGTGCGTGAAGGTTAGGGCTGAAATAAGAAAGGGAAACATTAAGGATCAAGTTTCTAGTGGGAGGAATACTAAAAACAAGTAAGTAAGTGATCATTTTAACTACCTTATGATTTTATGGTTGTAAAATTGAAAGTGGTGGTACCCTACGTTTTTTGGTCATGAAATAGGTATGATCAAAAGATAAAAAGAATGAATAAGGGATTGAATTTATGGCTTGAGGTTTAGGAATAAAGATAAATATGATAGAAGAAAAATGGTTGTTGAAATGAGAAGTTATTTTGTCTGTCAAGCTTATGGACGTGGGAGACTAATTTTTGTTGGTGTTTCTATTGGGATTCGTACACACACGGAATAAAATTTTTAACGAATCCCTTAGGCGGATCGCTCAATAGCGTTTAAATCTGGATTTAGGGTTTCTGAATCATACCTATGCGGAGGGTTCAACATATCATTCGCGTTTGCGCCTCGATCCTCGTGCGTCTGAGACGTCGTACGTGTCGAACGAGGTGGCATCTTGATCACGTGGGCTAGCGCCTTCTTGTTCGATCAGACAGGAGCTGACTACGCGTGTCCTCTCCCTCTACCGGTATCCACACGAACGGCCTCCAACACTGACGGCAGCGTGCTAGCGCCTCAGTATTCTTGCGTCTCTCTCTCTTTTCGCTCTAGGGTTTTTGTGTTTTTCGGCCGTCTAATTCATCCGTAGTTTTTAATACGACTAGATCAACATCTGTTATAGGGTTTCTAAAACCCTAATATGTCGTATTAAAATATTCAAAATTAATCTAATTAATTTTGAATTTGGATTAAATAATATTAATTAAATCTATCCAACAGATCTAATCTAACTACTTGATCCGAATTAATAGGCCTTGATTTAATTTATATTTATAAATTAAATCAAGATATGATATGCTTATATTTAATATAAAATGAGATCCGATATCTCATTTCAAATTAAATCGATATGCAATATCTTTATTCAAAAATTAAATATAAGATACAATATCTCAATTTATTATAGTTATTTAATTTATCAAATAAATTAAATACTATATATATAATAATATTATTATCAATAAATAATATCATTATTATTTTTGAATTTAACAATACACACACACACACACACACACACACACACACACATCCTAGATTAAATAAGTATTCATTAAATCTTAAACACATTTAAGATTCAATGAATCTGGACACTCTTACTCGTGTTGGGCCATTCTTGTGTTCGACCCTGTAGGCCCACATGAGATTGGCAGCGGGCCAATGCTGTATCAGCTCACAAGTCGCAAGCGGCCTCTAGCAAGACATTGCGACTACCTAATTCATATGGGGATCGTTGATGCGATATAACCTATCGTACAACCATGTCACGTCCCTTTTGTCACGTGATAATTTGGTCAAGGATGAGGCATGGAGAAAGTCGACTTCCTGTTCTTGACCATCACTTTCTCGATTCTTGAGTAGTCTAACAATTGAGATGGAAACTCCTTTCCATCGTAGTATGGTCATACATTTCTTAGCTTCACTCATCGAGGGCCCAGTATTATCTCTCTACAAATGTGAGGGACAAATTCCATCTTGACCATTCACATTCCTCTGCATGAAAACCACTGATCCCGATCCAAGCCTTTATCATCACCCGGTCAAAGGTGACTTTTGACTAGGTCAAAGACCAGCGAATCATCATGTAGGAATCCATGATGATCTCAGGTCAAAGGGCGTTGTGACGCGGTTATACATGAGAAAAGCTTATGACTTATTCCATGCAGCTTTCTCATAGTGGGTCGGTCCAGCACCTTGTACTCTTACAAGTACCTATGACTTTGATTCGTATCTCCATACCTCATCAAAGTCACACTGGTCTTATCTCATCTTCGCTCCCGCGTAGATGACCGACCAGGGACATTTAGGATAATCTATTAGATATATCCAGGGATACAGTTATCAATGTAAACATGCAAATAAAATGATAACAAAAAGAGAATACTTTAAATAACATAAATGTATAACCTTTGATAACCTTTGATGCATGCTAATAAGTAGTAATTAGGTAAAATACGGTAATTATAAAAAGGATTCCCTCTATCCGCTACCCGAAAGGGTGAGGCCGGTAGGGGTGTTACACGTAACGTCTTCGATATAATTTCAATTTTGGAAAACTACTCATGCTCATAAATATCTTCAAGTATTATTTCCAATGCAAGAAGAATCAGCTCCAAACTCATTGTAGTTCGTCCATTATCATCAGAGGTTGTTCTTGACCATCGTTTTTGCAGTATCTTGAACAGATAGTCCACTTTCGAGAACCATATCTCCCTGGTATGAACTCCGTCTTGGTTGGTTCAACTCTTGATGGAAATCCCTTTGAGTCTACTTTCATATGCCACCAATTTTAGCTCAATTGGATTTGTAGTTTGTGAGATACACTCAAATTACCGAAGCTTGGTTTGCTGTGTGACGTTGATTTCACTGTCATCTTCCAAAATTTATATCTCTCTCATCTGACCTCCTTTGGGCTTGAATATTATGTCAAAATGACGCATTGGAAATATAGTTTCCAAAAAAATTGATTTCACCTCAATTCGATCTCTGGTTTGAGAGATATCGTTGAATTACCAGAGGTCACCAGAAACAGAGCTGAACAGAGCAGCTGAAAAATGACCTTGCTCGAGCAGGCATTTTTCTCTTCTCGAGCATTCTGCTCGGGCAGGCATTTTTATGCTCGAGCATGAGCGGATTTTTGCGAGAATAGGGGCTGGAAATGTACTGTGCTCGAGCATGACTTCAGGAATGCAATTGTAGCTTATTTTAACTCTGAATTGAGTCGTTCCAACTTCCACTTGATCATGGAGACTTCTAGAATCAATCTTGGAACTTGAATTCTCATTCCATTTAGCAAGTTCTTCCTTTTTTTCTTCTTCTCTTGATCATTCTCCATAGTTCAACTCTTTCTTTCTTCTCTTCTCACAAATCAACTCTTTCTTTCTTCTCTTCTCTTGATCATTCCCAAAATCCTTTGATAACTTCTTGCTTCCATGACATTCTCCACAATTCAATTTGGACTAATCTATATTAAATATAGTAGTTAGTCAATGTAGGAGATAAATATATTACACAAACTTTTTGCTCTTAAGAATGACATCTATATAAGACATCATCAAAATTAATCATATCCAACACCACATACTCTCTCAATTCATTATTCCTCTTGAGCCTCACACAGAAAACACAGAGGCGAGACTGAGAGTAAGAGCATGAGAAGGAGAGAATGACATCAAGAAGGAGGAAATTGGAAGGGAAGGAGTCTGAACATTGCATGCAAAAGTTTCAAACAACGTAAGCCTGTTCCTTCTAGTTTCTGCACGTTGGTGTATGCGTTTGAAGCTGGAGTATTATGGTTTCACTTATGCATGTTGTTACTCTATTTTATGGAGTTGAAGCAGAGGATGTTTGAAGATTAACGTTGCATGCTTGTGTTTTATGGTTCTAAATGGTTATTGCTAAACCTAGGAGCTTGTTGTTTTGGTAGAAAGACACTTGCACACTATGAACATATGTTATGCATGATTTCATGTGGTCTTTCATTCTGTTTGGATCATAAATTGAACCTGAATCCCCATTTATTAAGTGTTGGAGTCGGGTTTAATAATGAAAAGGCTTAAGGAAGTCTAAATAAATTGTAAAACATGAAAATAGAAGTTGTTGTCATGATTATGGAATTGAACTTTGCAGCTGGAACACCGATTTTTAACCCATATTGTTTGACCTTGCTGGGGTGCGTTTATCGTTTAACCTAGATTTCGTATTCGAGTTGTTCTAGCTTGATTTGCTTTTGTCCAAGTCTTGACAAATTCGGCTTCGTCTTTATTCTGCTACCAATTTGCCTGTTTAGGCAATAGGTTCTTCCCAAGGCGGGATCTATTTGTCTTTCCCTCGATCTCGGTTGATGGCGAACATGCTTCTTCACTAGTGACGTTCAAGCAACCGGGATAGCATTTGAATCTGTTATTGAGCCTAGATATCATATCCGAGGTGCTACAACTTGTTTGATTTTGATAAAGTGTCTATCCGAGTTTCAAAGAACCCCGGAGTTACTTGTATTCTAATTGAATTGCTCCCAAACATGTAGTCCGGGTTAATTCACTTTGAAACTTCGTTTGTTTCTTTTTAGGATTGTCAAGATCTCTTCTCCATCAATCATCCGGGTTTGTTTGCTGCAACACTGAATTCCCCAAATCTGAATTATCCTGAAGAGGAAAGGATCGAGTTTCCGGGTTTGTTTGTTGTAGCATCGGGTTCTCCCAATCAGAATTATCCTAAAGAGGAACATACTGCATTTTCTTATGTCGCTGACAGATTTATAGTTGTACACTTGTTGCCCCCAGCCTGCTAGTCAAGGGCTTTGGGCTGCCGGGGTGTATTGACTTTTTAACTCGGATCTTATGTCCGAGTTTAGTCTTCATTTCAACAATAAGTTGATTATATGAACTCAAACAAGTGTTCAGAGTTCTATTGATTGACCGGGCCAAGGTCGAAAATGTATTATGCAGAGTCTGCTAAAGTGTTCTTCTGGGCTTAGAGTCTGGGGACATGAGTGGAGGTTTCGAGTTAAGCCTCTACACGGCGTTCTGGATCCATTGTCCGGGATTGAATCCAGGATAAGGCAAATTATCACATGTTTTAGCCTTGGTGTGGAAACGCAAGACTCAAACATTTTGACCAGATCAGGGTCTGGATGACCATTCACCTTCTTATCTAGAAGCGAGTTTTGATGCATCAAAATTGCGAAGGCTTATAATAACGGCCTCGCGTAATTGAGAAACCGGGCTAAGTCTTGCAAGCGACCGAATTGTGAAAGCTTACGGTGACGGCTTCGCTTGACTGAAAAGCCAGGTTTGATGGCCCTCGATGTACTCTTTCATTCGCGCTTTATTTGTGATCGGGTTCAATGACCCAGGGTTCACTGTCTCGTTCATGTATTTGCCATTAGTACGATTTGAGAAGACTAGATCATGACTCTCGATTGAGAGTTTCTTTATTTATTTGTAGTTTGCAATCCGGAGTTAACATGAACTTAACTGTACTTTCAATTAGTCCAGGTTCAGATCACAGAACAAGGCGAATATATCCGGGTTCCAATCACGGAACACAGATTCAGCTTATCTGGGGTCCAATTAAGGAGCGCGGTCAGTTCATCCAAGTTCCGAACTAATAATGAAAAAGCGGATATAACTGTTCTTTCAGTGTTACCGGGTTCCGAACTAATTATGGAAACGCAGATTTAAGTGTTCTTTCAGTGTTACCGAGTTCCAAAATGATTATGGAAACATGGATTTAATTGTATAACTCGGTTTTATCCGGCAAAACTCTACGCAGAGCCTGCATTTTAACTTGAATACAGTGTAACCGGGGTCCTCCTTTCTTTTTGCGTCCCGCAAAACTTTACACGGAGCCCGAATTTTAACTAGATTCAATGTAACCAGGGTCCGTTTTTTTGTTTCTCGCAAGACTTGGCACACAGCCCGGTTTTAACTGGATTAAGTGTAACCGGGTTTAATCGTTCTGGGTGTCGTAACCCAAGATTCATTAGTCCAATATGGGTGTCATAACCCTGAATTCATTTATCCAGTATGGGTATCGTAACCCTGGATTCGTTTATCCATTATGGGTATCGTAACCCTGAATTCGTTTGTCCACTCTGTTGCCCCCAGCCCGGTAGTTCAGGTCTATGAGCTGTCGGGATGTGTTGATTTACTAACCCGGATCAAACTGTTCGTGATTGTCGAGATTGTTTGCATGTTGACCCAAGATTTCGGGTTTTTTTACTCTAACACTGAGATTCCGGTTTAATATACTCTAAAATCGAGATTCCGGGTTATATATTTTAACACCGAGATTCCGGGTTTATATACTCTAACACCAAGACTCAGGGTTTATATACTCGAACATCGAGATTCGGGTTATATACTCTAACCCCGAGATTCCGGGTTATATACTTTAACCTCGAGATTCCGGGTTAATATATTCTATTTATCCGGGGTCCAATTAAGGAGCGCAGATTAAACATAGATCTGGCGACATAGTTGTATTAAAATGTTTCCAATAAAGGAATTTTGAATAGACTTGGCGGCATTGCCGTCGCAATATGATTCATGAAAACGGGTTTATGTACCTCGGATTCATGCATGGATATAAACTTGACATGATTCATGAAAATGTGTTTGTTTACCACAGATTCATACATGTAAATAGACATGGCGGCTTAGCTGTCTCTACACGGAGCCCGGATTTTAACTAGATCCGGTTTAACCGGGGTCTGCTTTTGAAACTTTACACAGAGCCGGGATTTTAACCAGATCCAGTTTAACCGGGGTCCGCCTTCAAATTTACACGGAGCCCGGCTTTTAACCAGATGCTAATTTACATGGAGCTCGGATTTTAACTAGATTCGGTTTAACCGGGGTCCGCTTTCATGAAGCTCTTGAAGCGGTTGCCTTTGGCCGTAGGAAAAGATGCCTTTCTCATTGAATGAATTATGAGAAAATGACGAAACAACATCTAGGTTTTGTGAATTTGAAGATGTTACAAATTTGAAACTTCCACCATGGGAATACACTGGACACCAACAAGCGCACTGAGATGCTCATCAAGCATTTATCCATCAAACTCCTTTTAAAATAATAATTCCATAAATCTTGAAATCATGGTGCATTAATCTTGAAATAATAACTCATGGAGTGCTGAGGTAATGCACTCCCTTAGTATCGTACACGTAGCGGAATTAAAAACTTACGAATCCCATCGGAGGATCCCTCAACAACGTTTAAATCAAGGTTAGAAAAGGAACTGAATTGTACCTATGCAAAACTATTGAAACTGGTGGGCTACCTTCTCGATCAGCAGAAGTCGACTCTTAGAATCGGCTTCCTCTACCGGTATCCACATGAACAGCCTTCAAAAACACGAAGGCAGCGTGCTAGCGCCTCTAAACTGTGCGTCTCTCTGTTTTTTATCTAGGGTTTCTCGCGGCTTTCTAATACGCTTGCTTTCTGTCCCATAGGCTTTTTCTAAACCTAGTAGGCGTATTATATTCAAAACAAATTTTGAATCTGGATTAAAAAAATATATTAATTAAATCTATATGATAGATCTAATCTAATCTATCTATTTAATCTGAATTAAAAGCCTTCTGATTTAATTTATCTCTATAACTTAAATCCGAGAAATGATATCTATCTATTTAATTAAATCTGAGATACTATATCTCAATTTAAATTAAATAAAATATCTGATATCTTTATTCGAAAATTAAATTTGAGATACAATATCTCTATTTGTTTTAGATATTTAATTTATCAAATAAATTAAATACAAACAAATATTATATAATAATATTATAATCTTTATTAAATAATATTATTATATTAATTTAATTTAATATATATATATATATATATATATATATATATATATATATATATATATATATATATATATATATTCATCCTAGACTAAATACATTATTCATTAAATCTTAGACATATCTAAGATTCAATGAATCTGGACACTTTTGCTCGTGTTTGGCTATTCTTGTGTGCGACCTTGCAGCCCATATGAGATTGGCAATGGCCAATAATCGTACCACCCACAAGTCGCAAGCGGCCTCTAGCAAGACATTATGACTACCCAATTCATATGGGGATCGATGATACGATACTACCTATCGTACAACCATGTCACGTCCCTTTTGTCACGCGATAATTTGGTCAAGGATGAGGCATGGAGAAAGTCGACTTCCTGTTCTTGACCATCACTTTCTCGATTCTTGAGTAGTCTAACAATTGAGATGGAAACTCCTTTCCATCGTAGTATGACCATACATTTCTCGACTAACTCATCGAGGGCCCAAGATATCTCTCTACAAATGTGAGGGACAAATTCCATCTTGACCATTCACATTCCTCCGCATGAAAACCACCGATCCCAATCCAAGCCTTTATCATCACCCGGTCAATGGTGACTTTTGACTAGGTCAAAGACCAGCGACTCATCATGTAGGAATCCATGATGATCTCAGTCAAAGTGCGTTAGACGCGGTTATACATGAGAAAAGCTTATGACTTATTCCATGCGGCTTTCTCATAGTGGGTCAGTCCAGCACCTTGTACTCTTACAAGTGCCTATGACTTTGACTCGTATCTCAATACTCATCAAAGTCATATTGGTCTTATTTCATCTTCGCTCCCGCGGAGATGACTGACCAGGGACATTTAGGAGAATCTATAAGATATATCCAAGGATCAGTTATCACTATAAATATGCAAATGAAATGATAACTAAAGGAGAATACTTTAAATAACATTAACGTTTAAAGTACAATGACTTGCCCCTAGGGCATGATTTCGAACAGACTCCCACTTGCACTAGGTGCGGTGATTAATTACCCTAATTCCCATTGCCCTAACAAGACGCTCATGTTTTACTTGTGCAAGCGGCTTAGTAAGAGGATCAGCGACATTGTTTTCTCCTGGTACTTTGCATAATTTTTGTATCACCTCTATCATTGATTTCTCTGATAAGATGAAATTGATTGAGTATATGGTTGTCCTTTGATGTGACCTAGGCTCCTTGGTCTGCACAACAGCGTTGCTATTGTCACAGAACAAGTCTATTGGATTTGAGATGGTAGAAACCACCCCTAGTTCATTAATGAACTTACTAATCCAAAAGGCGTCTTTAGCTGCATCCGATGCTGCTATATACTCAGCTTTTACTTCAGAATTAGCTACAGTGCTCTGCTTAGAGCTCTTCCAGCTTACCGCACCACCATTCAAAATGAATACATATCCAGATTGCGATCTTAGATCATCTTGGTCAGTTTGAAACTCACATCCTCGTGTAACCTCGTCACACGAGCTCATCTTCCAATCCACCATATACTAAGAGTAAGTCCTTAGTCCTTCTTAAGTACTTTAGGATATTCTTGACAAAGTCCAATGACCCTCACCGGGATCTTGTTGATATCTCGCCGGTCATACTCAAGGCAAACGAGAGATCCTAGTCGAGTACATAACATGGCATACATGCTAATAAGGAGCTTCTCCAATAAAATAAGGAAATTCAATAGCCAGTCCTATTCAAATTTTGATTGAGCAAGGATAGTCCATAATGATACCACAATTGATGACGGAGCTAACGCAAATAACCCCCATTCATATCCCAAGCCTTTAGCATTAGCAAGTAATAAGGGTGGATCATAAAGAAACACATACATGCAAGATGTGCAACAGTCAGGAGAACTAAATAATTTAGCCAAGGTGTCCCATCCACCAATGGACTAACATTTTGGATGATCTAAATAAGCATCTGACGCTAGATTGCATAAAAATCCAATGCTAGATAGTTCCACCAATTCTCCCAATTGATATCCATAATATATTTCATCACTATGTGCAGCAATCTTTAAAAGAATACTAAAAGAATGGGAATTAAATTGTGCACCACAATGATGAATATGTGCAATCAAATTGAGAGCCTTAGGGTAATCTTCGTTGGCAACATGCCCAGAAAGCATAGAATTCCAGAGTGCCAAACCAATGCTGATATATTGTAACTGTTAGACTCAAAGTCGGACTTAATCATATGATAATGAATCTATCCCCATGATTAAATCATTAAGATAACTGCAAGTTTCAAGAGCGCATGAAAATGTGAATGTGCCAGCTTTAAGGCCTTTCCTGTGCATCATAGAGACAAATTGCAATGCTTGGGGACTACCATTACATGCAAGGCTAGCAATGATATTGTTCCAAAATAGCCCATGGGATTTAAACCCCCCTTAAGTACCAACGCAAAATGCTAAGGTAATGGATATTGCAAAGCCTTGATATCCAAAGAATAATAAAATAAGAATTATTTTGCGGCTAAAGAAACATTAGCATCTCTATTTATATCCTTCAAGTTAAATTTCATGGTATGACACTTCTGGAGCCCATGGAATTCCTCGCACAAGAATTGCAAAGTGACTTGGATTTGGAGGTGACCCACTAATATGCACTAGCCTCAAATTAGTAATGGCCTTGAATCCAAAGTAACTAAATGCGCAAGCAACAATCATTATGATATATAAAGCCAGACAATGAATCCAAAACCATCTTGAGCCTTCTTTAACATTTTCCATGGAAATACTTCCAATGGCTCAAAAGAAATATCCTCATACTTCTGATCCTGACCATAGTAATTTAATGGTAGCACTAGAAAGGACCAAACGATAGCTGCAACAGAAATCACCCAAAGACTGAATACAACTAACCTGACAAAAACCATAGCATCCAAGCCACCAATAGTTCATCTTCAGTCATAGGCCATGCTTTCAATATCCAGCTAGGGGAAGGAACAAATCTTTCCAAGCATAGATTAGTGCGTCTTGACCGTTTAGAGGCTAGCCTCATCCAAAGCATACATTAACATCGCCGGGTAATAGAAGTAAATCGACTTTCTGACTACACGCCAAATCCTAATCAAAATCCAAATAAGTAGGAATAGGGATTGGTGATCAATTGATGGAGCAAACAGTAAATTCTAAACGTGAAACATGGTAAAAAAGCCATAGAGAAATCACATGCCATAATCCAAGCCGAGGAAAAAGACGAGTTTGATCAAAACTGAGAGGCCTGTCGGGATTGATCGCGGAGAGATGTTTTGGTGGATGTCGGCGAGTCTCTAGCAAGATCTCTCGGCAAATTTAATTATCTTAGAAAATCATCATCTCAACACATCAGATGGGTTGGGAGCGAAACACACCACTTTTTCGGATTTTGAAGTCCTCATCTCGGCACATCATCATCTCGACATATCATCATCTTGGCATATCATTAAGAAGCTCGGCACCTTGGTAATTCCAATCTCGGTGTACCTCGACTGCATCCTTTTCTTTGATTTATATTTGACTTTCGACAAGTTAGCCATAAAAGCCTGAGTATTCAGCTGTGCACAAAATTTTACTAAGTTGTTGACTTCATGAATCTTTCAGGACCTCATCATCTCGGCATCTCAGGATCTCAGTTCAGATATCCATGGTTCTCGTCCCACATTCTCTTCACACTTGCAACTTGGATGCAGTCAAGCGATCTATCTTTAATGTCGTCCCAAATAATCAGCTAGTTGGAAGGAAATTATGGCGGGGACCACCTCTGACAAGGTCCAGTATACTACATCAGAAAAGCAACGCCATGTGACCAATCCCACCAGCAGTGCCTCCACTACCATCGAACTCTCTGTGAAAGCGCTCTCGGAAAGGATCGCAGTCGCAGACACAAAAAATCGTTATCGGTTGCAATGGCGAAATAAGCTTGACCTGGTTGACGGAGAGTTGAAGCAGGGAAGGAGGGGTGGTCATCGCATTCACAGGGGAATCAGGCGAAGCATCATTAGAGTCACGACAATAGAGTATTGACAGAGGTCATAAACCCTAACCATCTAACTCCATTATTCTTTATTTGGCATTTGAAAATTGAAATCATTGACCATCTTTGGTCATAGAAATCATAAATTTACTCCCCACGTAGAGCGCCAATGTTATGTTATAAGAACACAGATGTCTAGCCCTAATGGACTAGTATGTTGATATTGATTAGGGCTTGACCTAGGAGCAATGCCTAGGGTACCATGTAAAGGGACCAAAGTCCACGTAGTTCGAAGATACTGGAGGTGTTTAGCCAAGGGGGTGGTGTGTATGCTATGTGACGGCTAAATTGTAAATAGCCAGAGAGAGTAGAAGGTCTATACCTTTAGGGTTTAACTCTTATTTATAGAGTGTACCTGTTGGTCTTGGGCTCATGGGCCCTCTATTACATACATACATACATACATACATACATACATACATACATACATACATACATACATACATACATACATACATACATACATACATACATACATACATACATACATGACATACATACATACATACATACATACATACATACATACATACATACATACATACATACATACATACATACATACATACATACATACATACATACATACATAGCATACATACATACACACACACATGACACACAACACACATACATACATACATACATACATACATACATACATACATACATACATACATACATACAGACATACATACATACATACATACATACATACATACATACATACATACATACATACATACATACATACATACATACATATAACACACACACACACACACACACACATACACACACACACACATACACACACACACACACACACACACACACACATACACACACACACACATACATACATACACACACACACACATACATACACACAGACACACATACACACACACACACATACACACACACACACATACACACACACACACACACATACACACACACACACACACACACATCAACCACAGTTCAGCTTTTTCACACACAAATGACACACAACTTCTATCTTCATGTACACACACACACACATGCATGCATGATGCATGCATACATACATACATTGAAAAAATATATATATGAGAAAGAGTCTTTCGGTCATATGGGAAGCAGACGAGAGAGAAAAGGCCATAGTAGTTTTTGTAAAGGACAATTTTCATATATTCACGTCCTACACTGTTTGAAGGTTCAGGGCCCAGTACCTTCCTTCTTCTAATCTTCACGTTGCTTTTCTAAACAAAGTCAGAACTGTTGTCAAATCCTACTACCAATATAGGAACATGCGCGCTGCTTCTAGTGATAATTGTTAAAATTCATGAGACATTTCGAAACACTATAAGATTCTCCATATAGTCAGCGATAAATATGAATAACTTGGGAAAAGACGTAATTGTCTCCATTACTTATATCGTAACACTGCTAACAGTAAGAGGAGGAAGAGCATGAATATCAATAGTGAATGCAACTTTAAAGGAGATAATAACTTTTTCTTATTTTTTTGGCTATAAGTTGAGATTATTATTTGTTCAGAGATAATAGGAGCTAACCAATACTCAAAAAAAATGGACCTTGTTCGGTAACCAAAGATTCGATCAGAAAGGCTATGACAGAGATAATGGAGCTTCAGCTTTGTTGAATGGCCTTTTTGTTTGATGATAATAACATGATGATACAAACCCGTGATGTGATGAATTCGAAGTCTCCTTTGTTCAAGGAAAACGAAAGGTTTTAGAGTTCTCTACTCTCAACTTCCTAAAGAAAATACCTGTGAGACGTTCGAGAAACCATAATAGGAAAAATAGTTTTTTTTTTATTTTTTATTTTTAATTTTATGATTCTTACATACATTAAAAAAAATTTGTTTTGAGTTTTAGCACGGATTCAATTATAGATAAGCTTAACCGTATAAAAACACGTAGAGTAAGAGTTAAGTGAAGTGATCATAATTTCTATAATTGATTTCTTTCAATTTTTTGTATATTAAGTCTGTATTATATTTCAAGTACTTTTATTTATGATATAATATTTTTTATTTTCGCCCCCCGTCATTAAAATTCCTGGGTCCGTCCCTGTACATGCATGCATACATACATACATACATCCATGTATGTATAGCAACCAAGTTCAGTTTTTCTAGAAATGACCGTGAACTTCTATTTTCATGTACATACATACATACATACATACATACATACATACATACATATATACATACATACATACATACATACATACATACATACATACATACATACATACATACATACATACATACATACATACATACATACATACATACATACATACATACATACATACATACATACATACATACATACATACATACATACATATATATATACATACATAGATATATATATATAGATATATATATATATATATATATATATAGATATATATATATATATATGTATGTATATATCTATATATATATTTCTATATGTATATATCTATATATATATTTCTATATGTATATAAGCAGTGGATTAATGATAATATGAAACCGAAGTTTGATCCCTTTACTCTTGTTATTGTTAAACTTTACTCTACATTGCTTTAATTTGTTGAGTTTTATATATTGTTGTTTGGAGATTTTCTCAAGTATCCTCTGAAGTTGCAGTAATAACTGATCTGCTTCACGAGAACGAGAAATCTTATTGTGTGTTTTTATATTTGTACAAGCTATAGTTGCAAAATAGTTGTAATACGTAGTTGCAAAATGAACATAATCAAAAAGTTAGAACCTAGGATGTATGAAATAGAATATGAGAAGTTACCTAATAGTTCTTATTTATTGCAAGAAAAAGAAAAAGAAATTTGTAATTTTACCCCTTTTATATTAGGAGGACAAGGAGAATATACATGTAATCAGATGAATTGGAATAATATGTATTTGATGAAACAATTAGGAAGTTATATAAATTTAAATATAGAATATTTATTACAAATATTTAATTTAGAAGAAATAATGAAACAATTACCGGAAGAAACTAGAGAAATTTTAGAAAAAGTAGATATTAAAAATAAAAAAGATAGATTAAGAGAATTAGCAAAACCTTTAGAACAAAAAATTTATGAAATAAAAACAGAAATAAAACAAAATACAAAAGATTTAAAAGAAGTAAAAAATGATATTAAAGGAATAAAAAAGGCTTTAGGAATATATGAAAAATTAGAACCAATAAATAATAATCGTCGACTAAATATGATGAGATCTTTATATGATTGGGAAATTCAGATGTTACTGTGCTTAATATAAAAAACCAAAATGTAAATCAAAACGTAGAACAAACTAGAATAATAGCAGAAGAAGTTAAAAAGGGCCAAAATGTAATTAATAATAATTTATGGACAATTTATGAAAAAATGGATAAAAATACAATAGATATTAAAGATGGATTAAGAAAATTAGAACAGTTTTATAAAAATAAAGAAAATGAAAAAGAACTAAATGAATATAAAGTGGAATATAAAAATAATTATATATTAAAAAACGTAGAAACAAAAGATAAATTAGGAGAATTAATAGCTATATTTAATAATGCTGAAACTAGAAAATTAAAAATGATGAAAAGTAGAAATGAAAATTCAGATTCGAAGATGAAATAGAAATATTTATGAGTCAAGATGAAACAAATTTAGAAGAAATAACACAAGAATTACAAAATTTAAGAATAATAGATGAAAATCAAATTAATATGCAATCACCAATCAGGAGTAGAACAAGAAAGACAACAAGAAGAAACATCAACTAGAAATCATTTAGATCCAACAGAAATTCAAAGAAGAGCAAGAGAACAAGAAATAAGAAGACAAAGAAATTTAGTAAGAGAAGATTTAAGCAATATTTCAAAAGCAGTTTTTGATATTAGTTATAAAAAACCTAAAACATATGGAAAAGAATTTATACCACCTCCACTAGAACAATATGAAACTAGGCAAATCCCAAATTCTGGAATATGGTTAGATTTAGACTGTAATCTAGATAATGAAAGAAGGATAGAAGAATGGAGAAAAGCTCAATTAATAGCACTTATAAATAGAAGAATAGAACCAGAAGCTGTAAATATGATAGTAGAAGCAAGTTTTTTAGGAAATGTACTCCATTGGTGGGAAGGAAGATCATTAGATTTTAGAATGGAAGTTAGAAGATTAGAAGAATCACTTATGAAAGAAGAGAAGTTTTATATGCGGCAATATTAGCAAAATATCAAAATGTTTTAAAAATGAATCGTAGGAACAAATGTAGAAAATATAGAATATACACAAATTCTAAAAGCTATAAGATATTTACATGAAATTGAAATCTGTAGTTTAGATCCTACACATATAAATCAATATATTTGTGAATATAAAAAATATTATTATGAAGCAAAAATAGTAGAACCTGAAAAACAAAAATTTTATTTAGATATGTTTTATAGAAAATTACCAAGATTAATTTCAGAAAACTTAGTAGAAGAATATACACAAGCAATGGAAAGTTCAAATGATCCAAATTTTGTAAATATAATAGATACAATGGGAAGAAGAGAAGAATATTTAAGAAAATACTTATCAGAAAGATGTAAAGAAGCATGGAGAAATATTAAATATTATAAATTGAATAAATTAATGGTAAATTGCTCAGAATTAGGAAAAAACCACATAAATGGGGATGTAATCAACACAAATGGTTATCTAAGAAATGGAAGAAAAGAAAAATATATAAATTTAAGAAATACCCAAAAAATAAGTTTTTTAGAAAATATAATACTAATAGAAGGAAATTTAAACCAAATAAATATTTTAAAAGAAGAAGAAATAATAAGAATAATTAAAAACCTTATAAATGTAGATGTTATAATTAGGAGACTTAGGACACATAGCAACAAATTGTGATAAACCAAAATCAAAAAGAAAAATGAACACTTTAGAAATATATAAACTAACATATGAATAAGAAACTGAAGAATCAGAAAGTTCAGAAGATGAAGAAGATATAGAAAAAGAATATTTAGATCAAAACAAAAACTATATAAATATGATGAATGCACAAGAAATAGAAAATAATGAAATTACAAATAATCAAGAATTTGAAGAATATGAAGAATATGTAAATGCTGAAGAAAGTTCAATAGAAAGTAGAATAACATTTAATAAAGAACAATATGATAAAATAAAAGAAAAAGATTTAGACATGACAGTTAATAACATAAAAAATGAAAAATTTCTAGACAAAGTAAGCAAAATATTGAAAAATAAGAAAAAAGAAAAATCACAATGTGTAATATTAGAAAAGAAATTTTCGATAGAATCAACTTTAACAAAAGGAGTTTTGAGAATACATTTAATAAGCAAAGCTTTAATAGACCATGAAATATCAAAAATACCTTTTAAAGATGAAATATCAGAAATATATATAGCAGGAGTGCAAGTTATGGTAAAAGCTTATTTTCAGAGTGGAATAGATTCGCCATTAGAATTATTAATAACAGATGGAAGAATAATTAGTAATGTGGAAGATAGTATTTTAGGAATGATAGCAGGAAATTTAATATATCAAAAATTAAAATTTACTTTAAATACCAATTTTGCAATTAGTAGAGAATTATGTACAAACTCCCAGAAGAATTATTACTAATAATATATTAGGACAGAGATCTTTAAAAATAAATACATCAGAAAATCCAATACTAAATATATATAATAGACCGTCACATAGCAGAAGTTTAAGTCTTAGAACAATAGACACATCACAAGAAGTTTTAGATAATTTTAATAGAAGAAATTTATTAGCAGAAAGACCAATAAGTTCAAGTTTAAGAGAAATTAGACCTCAAAATGAAATTTATATAAAATTAGAAGTAAAATCTGACATGTCATGGAAAGAAGTTATAGCAAAAATTGATGAATATTTAGAAAAAAGTGAAATAGACATAGGATTTACAATAGAATCCAAGATACAAGAATAATGATAAACTTAAAACATCAAACAATTATAATACCAAAATTATCATGATTTACGAAGACATAAGTATTGAATGGGATGAAAATAGAAATAAAATGATATTCATATATAAAAGATTTGATCAAACACTTGGAAATAGATGAAACAACAATAGTGCAAGATGCAGATGTAACTTTGATCAGAATATTAATAAATAAATTAAGAACAAAAATTAAATTATATAAATCAAGACTAACAACCGAAAATTTAATTCATAGGCCGATTATTTTGATTTGAATAGAAGAAGAATGAATTCATGTAAAACTATAAAATACCACTTGAAATAAAAACTAGAATTATTATCAAGAATATGAATAAAATAACAATAAGAACCTATTGTATATATAATGGAAATAAAATATTAATACCAGAAGTAGATAAATGTTTTATGAGAAAAGTATTAAAAAACTTAGATATATTAACAAGAAGACGACAAATAATATTGAATAATATAGAACCAATACATTATTATAATAGAAGATTTTTAAGAATGCATTTTAAAAGAAAACTGGAATTATTGTCTAGGATATGACAAAAAATAGGAGCATTATACAAGCAAGAAAAATAGTTGGAAGATCAGGAAATCAAAGAATAGTATGGCGAACATTTTATAAATGTGATAATAATATAATTAAAGTGTTAGATACGATAAAACACTAATGAGAATTGTAATTAAGAGAATAAATAAATCAAATAAAATGCAAAGAAGTATTATAAAAGGAATGGGATATCCAGACTTATATATTAGGTACCAGGACTTTATCACCCTGTTATAGATAATATTAGAAGAATGATAAATGAAAGAGAAATATGTAAAAGCAACCTTAAAAAGAAATTGGAAATATTATCAAGAATATGAGTGAAAGACCATTATATTACATATTGATAAAATTTAATTATGAAAAATATAGAGCTAGAAAATATCATGCTTTAGTAGATACAGGAGCAAATATGTGACATCCCACTTTTTCAAAAGCAGTATAATTTTTTTTTTCATCAGAGTAGAGCATCGGAGCGGAAGAGTAACTGATATATATATTCAAAATGCCCACTAGCTAATTACAGAAGCGGTACAGTAACCGAGAGTTTTCAAAAGTAAGAATGACAACAGAAAGTCTTCAGTTGGATCTCTAGACTTGCTGCTTCCCTCTCTCCTCGGTCCTCGGTCCTCTCGAACCTGACGCTATGTTAAGGGCTGAGATCCGCACCGGATCTCAGGTAACGGTTAACCTCATATTTACATACACAACATATGGACTACAGACAATCATATCAACAACAGTATATGTGCACTCATCGCCCAAAAGCATGCATACATATATCGCCCAAAAGCATGTATACATATATCGCCCAAAAGCATGCAGATATATCGCCCATAGCAAACGTAAACATATAGACAAAGACATAGACATACCACAGAGCCATAAACTACCACATACAATACACCTAGCACATACATGCATACCATAAACATCAGATTAGTGTTACAGTATGCGGACGTACCTTCGTTGACGAAAATCAGTATTTCTGTCGGTATACGGCACGACAGTAGGTCAGAACGTAATCAGGGGTATCCTATCAACATAACAACGTACTTGTTAAGGATCTATCATTACGACTGACATTTTTAGTCAAAATGACTATTTTACCCCTGACCCCCTAATCGGCGGATTTCGCGGACTTCGTTACTTTGACCACTAATCTTCCAAAATTTTAACATAACTCCTACTCCAACATAGTTTTCGAAATATAAATCATATTGATTAATGATTCACATCATAACAGTCATTTTAGGTACAAATTACCATTTTGCCCTTATCCTTACTAGTCAGTAATTTCGCAGAGCTTCATTACTTTAACTCTAATCTTCCAAAATTTTTCCGAACTTCGACCCCACCATGATTTTCGAAATAATGACAAAAATACCCCTAAAATATGATATCTAATCATACTTGGAAGATTAAAGACTAAACTAGCATTCCTACTCTAACTACCGAAAGAACTACTAAACTTAAGACTAAGTACAGAAGAACTTACTCGAGCTTCACGCAAATTTCCCTGACTCCTTCCTCCTCCGAGCTCCTCTCTAACTTCTCTCTAGGATTTCTAAGAGTGGTTTTTGGTGTGCAAATTATGAAGAGAATGCTTGGCTATTTATAGACTTTTGCAGGGGCAAATTCACATTTTCCTCCTTTAATCTCAACCGTCGTATCTAGGGTTTTGAAGTGGCAAGATCTCCCTCCTCCAACTTGCATGCCGACCTGCCCCCTCTTAGGTGGCATCCATTGGCCAATCAGAAGGTGACATTTGTCCTGCTTCCAGAAGCTTTTGCCGGTAGAATCTCCGATCGGTGTCCGAATCGCGTAATCGTGGAAAATCTTAGAAATCAAATCACAACTTTGAAGACCTTCTATTTCTCTTCAAAAGTATCAAGGTTAACTTATTTTTGATTCCATTCAGGGCATTTCGTGCTCAGCCGAAGATTCTCAAAAAACGTGCCGGTTACGGAATCAACTTCCGAAATCGTCAACCTCTGGACAAAAATCCACTGATTCCAAATATGTCCAGGAAATTCTCAACTCATTCCCAGATGTTGAGTTATAATTTATTTTCTTTGAATTCTAATTTTATGACTATAATAATTTAATAATTTTTTTTACATAATTTTTACAAAATTTTCCTATTGGCCCATACTTGTATTTAGGCTTAAAATTACTTAATCTTACTAATTTTTCTCAATATTTTCCAATTAATTAGAAAATATATTTATGCTAATTTTCTAGCCATAAATTACTAATTATTGAGTTCTACATAATTTATCACAATTATTCCATTGTTCAAGCTTAAATAATTAACCAATAATTATTTAATCAATCACTTATTATTTGTTGATAATTTTCTTATCTAAAACTAATTACTTCCTCTCAAAATCTGAACTAACATTGCTATTTTATCTCCCATGTAAAATATCAATATTTACGGAGTTAGTTATGATCTCCAAATACTTTATAATTGTTATTTTACAATTCTTCCAAGCTTATAATTTATTAAATTACCAAAATTAGAGACAATATACCCTCTCAATTTTAATAATTATTTTATTGCCTCTAAGGATTTATCACCATATTTCATGGCTCTTAGATTATTTAAGGCATTTTAGCTCTTTATTTCCTCTTATTTCATTAGAAATTTCCTTAGAAAATTAAGATAAATCCTTCTTAATATTTGAGATCTCATATTCACCTATTTTTAATAGGTATTATTTCTTAATTTATGATATTTTCCATAAGTCAAATTTTAGGGTATTACAAAATCTAACAGTAGCAAAATATAATGTTTTACCACCTGAAATGTGGAAAAAAAAAATAGAATTATAAGAATGGAATCAACAGGAAGAGAAATACATATGATAGAATTAGAAACAAAAAATGTAATGGTACAAATAGGGAATTATGAATTAAAAATTCAAGAATTAAATCAATATAATGAACCTCAATGTGATATAATCTTAGGATTAGACTTTTTAGAAAAATATTACCCTTTTACTTTTATAGAAAAAGCTTTAGTATTAACAACACCTTGTAAACATCAAGCTATAGGAGTAAGAATAACAAGCCCTTATAAAAGAAAAGATGAAAAATTTCAAAAGAAGAAACATAAAGAAGAAGTGCAATTCTTACAAAATAATGAACCAGTAAAATAGAACACATGTTAGCAACGTTAACAATAAGAGAAGAAAAATCTATAGAACAAATAATATTAGAAAATTTTAGTGAAAATCCATTAATACATTGGGAAAAATCTAAACCGATTGCAAAAATAGAATTAAAAGATTATAGTAAGGAAATAAATTGTAAACTTTATCCTTGGGCAGCTGGGGATAAAGAAGAATTTGTAATGCACATAAATGAAATGAAGAAATATAATTTGATAAGAGAAAGTAGATCGAATACTCATCACCAAAGAATGATTGTTAAAAACTTAGTGAAGAAAGAAGAGGAAAAAGTAGAATGGTTATAAATTATAAGAAATTGAATAGCATAGCTATTAGAAATAGATATCCAATACCTAAAATGGAATTATTATTTAATCTTATAAGAGGAAAGAAAATATTTAGCAAATTTGATTGTAAATCAGGATTTTTTTCAAGTAAAATTGGAAGAAGATAGTAAAAAATACACAGCTTTCAAGACTTTCAAGGTTTGTATGAATGAAATGTTTTACCTATGGGATATCATAACAGTCCCAGTATATTTCAAGAATTTGTATCCAAATTTTTATTGCCTATAAGAGATTTTGCTGTAATATATATAGATGATATATTAATATTTTCAAATAATGCAGAAGAACATGAAAAACATCTAAATCAATTTGTAGACTTAATAGAAGAAAAAGGTTTGAATATATCACCCAAAAAATCAATATTAAGAAATCAAGAAATACCTTTCTTAGGACAGATAATAACCACAAATGGAATAGAATTACAAGATCATATAAGTAAAAAAGTCTTAGAATTTGGTAAGATAACAAATAAGAAAGATTTACAAGCATTTTTAGGATTAATTAACCAAGTTAGAAATTATGTTCCAAATCTAGCAAAATTAACTTCAAAATGTCTAAGTTAGCGGGAGAAAAACAGAATGGAAATGGGATAATGAAACAATTAAAACAATTGAACAGTTGAAGAAAATTTGTCAAAAATTACCTAAATTAACAATACCCTTACAAAAAGATGTAAAATGGATAATATACACAGATGCATCAGATCAATATTGGGGTGTAGCTTTATATCATGAAAATGAAAAAGGTGAAGAAATTATAACTAGATATGCAAGTGGAAAATTCTTACAAGCTCAATGGAAATATCATTCAAATTGGAAAGAATTATTAGCAATAGTTAAAGCAAGAGAAAAATTTGAATTATTTATAGTTAATTCACAATTTATCATTATGACCGATAATACACAAGTAAAATCTTGGCTTGATAAAGGAATAAAAACAGAGAAATTGGCAAATAAAATGTTATTTAAATGGCAAGGAGATTTGGCTTATTATGATTATATTATTGAATATGTGCCAGGAAAGAATAATCTTATTGCAGATTTTATGAGCAGATGGAACCTAATGCAGGATCCAGTTCAGAAATGAATTCTAATCAGACTTGTAATGCATGCCAGACAACATTAGCAAATTTAAACATTCTAAAAATGAATGTTAGTCTGTTAAACAGTCAGTGCAGTTCATCGATACAAAGTCTTTTAAGCAGTATTGCTCATCTAAACCAACAAGTTGAAACTCTGTTCAGAAGAATAGAGAAGTTGGAAGGTAATGGAAAAAGAAATGTAAATCTTCTGACTCAAACAATACAAACCGACATGAAATTAAGCCCTTTAAATGAGTCATACACTCAAATTGGGTCATCCACCCAAACCCAAAATAAAAATGGGTCATCTACCCAAGAAAATGTTAATAGGCCTACCGCCCAAACACTTCAAACTATAACCCCTTTCAATGAAATTATAAAAACCCAAATGCAAGAAGAAGCTCGTAGAAAAGAAAAATGAAAAATAGTTGAAACCTCAACCTCGATCCCTAGAATCACAAGAACTGAAATCTTTGACACTCATTCTAAATACCTTTACTTCAAAACACTTGTTAGTAAGACTGGAAACATGGAAATTTCGATCCACATGTCAAATATGCCTTCCATTTTTCCTTTAACAAAGTTGTAGCCTACCCAGAACTTCACCGATTTAATAAGAATCTTATACCAATATGGAATGTTACATGCCATTTATATACCCAATAATCCTGAACCCACAGGAATCAAAGAATTGCCAGCAGCCTTGCAAGAAGCAGTCAAAATATATGTTGGAGTTGTAACTCAACACAACGTATATATTAGATTTTATTCAACAGTTGCAGAAATTACACCAGAGAAATTTTATCCTCCAATCAGTTTAATTCGACTTGGAACAACAAAGAAGCCTATAGAGACGAAGCAGAGATCAAAGAAGATATTGAAGAAGACCAGGATGACATCAATAATCGCAGCATTTGGAAAGACTTCGCATGATCAACCACTGTTCGTGCAATGGTATGACAGATTGAGAAATAACTGGATGGAAATCTCAGAAAAGACAAAGAAGAAGATATGTAATCTTTTGGCAGAGTACTATAATCACAGGTGTAAGAATTGTGAAGAAAGAGAAAAAGCTATGCAAGATATTGAAGATCCGGAAACAGATCTCAGTGTCCTTTGAAGATTCGAAGTAAAGTGGAAGAAGACAAGGAAAGCTTGCCGACACCGACAAAGTGCTGACAGGTTAAAGATTTGAAGCAGAGGAGTGTAAATGAAGATGCAACGTGTATGGTGGAAGTTTTGCCGACACTGGCAAAAAGTTTGTACAAAAAAGAAAAAAAATTGTTGAAAAAAAAAACAAAAATTGAAAAAGTAAAAGTAAAGTTGTTTGTCTTATATGCGAAAGATAGCTTTACGTAGATGTGAAAAAGTTGAAGTACAAAGTAGTTGTGTAATAGTACAATATTAGGCTTTTTGACTATTAGGTTATTAGGCTTTTTGACTTTGTAAAATTAGAAGTCATGAATGTATGCCAGAATTGTAAATGCGTATGTCAGAGTTGGGAAGCAGTTGGAATGCCGACTGCCTATATAAAGCCATGTAATCTCACATTGCAACACACACCGAGTTTGAGATATCACTCAAATCACTACCTCTCTTGTACAATTGCTTTTGTGTTCGTGAAATAAAATTCCAAAGTTTTATCATTTCTTTCTTTGAAGCATACTTCAAATATCTCGTGGAACAAATCTAAGGTATGAGTTTCTAATTTTCTAATGGATCAAATTAGGGAGTAATATTATCGGCGGTTAAATCTGTCATGATCCTGTAAGACACACATGGTTATATGTTCAAATAGGGTTAAGGTTTGGTTATGATCATATAAAAACCATAAAATCAAGTTTTAGCTACGCCTCCTGTAGGAAACGAAGGAAGGTTGTGCTGAATGTGATCTGAAGGAGGAAGGTCTGAGAGATTTTAGCTCTCTATAAAAGTATTCCTGTATGAAAGAGGACAGGTATCCTTCCATGACCCGGATCATATTTGGTCAAACCCTGAGGCTTGATGGTTGGTTATAGTATCGTCATACCCATATCTTCTCTATATTTGAGCATATAACCTGGCTGTTCGCTTATATGGTATCAGAGCCAGGTTATATGTATTCTTCTTTCTATTGAACTTTCTTCAGTATTTATATATTCTTCATATTCTTGATTATTAGTAATTTCATTATTTTCGATTTTTGTGCATTCATCATATTTATATAGTTTTTATTTTGATCTAAATATTCTTTTTCTATATCTTCTTCATCTTCTGAACTTTCTGATTCTTCTTCTGATTCTTCTTCTGATTCTTCAGTTTCATATTCATATGTTAGTTTATATATTTCTAATTCATTTTCTATAGGTTCTTCAAATTCTATTAAATCTATATCTAAGGGTTCTAATTCTAATTCTTCTGCTTTTTCTAAAATATTCATTTATTCTTGTTCTAATATGGTCAGCATATATTGGGTGACGAATAAGATTTCTAGGTGTTAGCACTTTTTTATACTTTTTGATTTTTTCTTTTAATTTATTTACTAATATTCTTATCAAAGTTACATCTGCATCTTGTACTATTGTAGTTTCATCTATTTCCAGTGTTTGATCAAACCTTTTATATATAAATATCATTTTATTTCTATTTTCATCCCATTCAATACTTATGTCTTCGTAAATCATGATAACTTTGGTATTATAATTGTTTGATGATTTAAGTTTATCATTATTCTTGTATCTTGGATTCTATATGGTTTTACTAATTCTAAATAATCAAATCCTAATATTATCTTATAATCAAATCCTAAATTTTCTAAAATATTCATTTTTCTTTTTGATTTTGGTTTATCACAATTTGTTGCTATATGTCCTAAGTCTCCGCAATTATAACATCTACATTTATAAGGTTTTTTATTATTCTTATTATTTCTCATTCTTTTAAAATATTTATTTGGTTTAAATTTCCTTCTTTTTTTTTTTTTTTTGCTACCGCACTGGTTCTGAGCTTCGCCACGACTAGTCCGGATCGAGGTTCCGTCGGGCGCATATGCGGGACCTCTCCCGGAGTTTTCGCATCCACAAGGACTCGAACTCGAGACCCTTGCTTAAATAAGTCCCTTCCACTTGAGCTAACTCCTCTTGGTGTTTAAATTTCCTTCTATTAGTGTTATATTTTCTAAAAACTTCTTTTTGGATATTTCTTAAATTTATATATTTTTCTTTTCTTCCTTTTCTTAGATAACCATTTGTGTTGATTACATCCCCATTTATGTGGTTTTTCCAATTCTGAGCAATTTACCATTAATTTATTCAATTTATAATATTTAATATTTCTCCATGCTTCTTTACATCTTTCTGATAAGTATTTTCTTAAATATTCTTCTCTTCTTTCCATTGTATCTATTATATTTACAAAATTTGGATCATTTGAACTTTCCATTGCTTGTGTATATTCTTCTACTAAGTTTTCTGGAATTAATCTTGGTAATTTTCTATAAAACATATCTAAATAAAATTTTTGTTTTTCAGGTTCTACTATTTTTGCTTCATAATAATATTTTTTATATTCACAAATATATTGATTTATATGTGTAGGATCTAAACTACAGATTTCAATTTCATGTAAATATCTTATAGCTTTTAGAATTTGTGTATATTCTATATTTTCTACATTTGTTCCCCTACAAATTCATTTTTAAAACATTTTGGTATTTTGCTAATATTGCCGCATATAAAACTTCTCTTCTTTCATAAGCTGATTCTTCTAATTTTCTAACTTCCATTCTAAAATCTAATGATCTTCCTTCCCACCAATGGAGTACATTTCCTAAAAAACTTGCTTCTACTATCATATTTACAGCTTCTGGTTCTATTCTTCTATTTATAAGTGCTATTAATTGAGCTTTTCTCCATTCTTCTATCCTTCTTTCATTATCTAAATTACACTCTAAATCTAACCATATTCCGAATTTGGGATTTGTCTAGTTTCATATTGTTCTAGTGGAGGTGGTATAAATTCTTTTCCATATGTTTTAGGTTTTTTATAACTAATATCAAAAACTGCTTTTGAAATATTACTTAAATCTTCTCTTACTAAATTTCTTTGTCTTCTTATTTCTTGTTCTCTTGCTCTTCTTTGAATTTCTGTTGGATCTAAATGATTTCTAGATGATGATTGTTCTTGTTCTTGTTGCCTTTCTTGTTCTACTCCTGATTGAGCTGATTGCATATTAATTTGATTTTCATCTATTATTCTTAAATTTTGTAATTCTTGTGTTATTTCTTCTAAATTTGTTTCATCTTGACTCATAAATCTTTCTATCTCATCTTCTAAATCTGAATTTTCATTTCTACTTTTCATCATTTTTAATTTTATAGTTTCAGCATTATTAAATATAGCTATCAATTCTCCTAATTTATCTTTTGTTTCTATGTTTTTCAATATATAATTATTTTTATATTCTATTTTATATTCATTTTGTTCTTTTTCTTTTTCTTTATTTTTATAAAACTGTTCTAATTTTCTTAATCCATCTTTAACATCTATTGTATTCTTATCCATTTTTTCATAAATTGTCCATAAATTATTATTAATTACATTTTGGCCTTTTTAATTTCTCCTGCTATTTGTTCTACGTTTTGATTTACATTTTGGTTTTTTATATTAAGCACAATAACATCTGAATTTTCCCAATCATATAAAGATCTCATCATATTTATTTGAGGATTATTATTTATTGGTTCTAATTTTTCATATATTCCTAAAGTCTTTTTATTCCTTTAATATCATTTTTACTTCTTTTAAATCTTTTGTATTTTGTTTTATTTCTGTTTTTATTTCATAAATCTTTTGTTCTAAAGGTTTTGCTAATTCTCTTAATCTATCTTTTTAATTTTTTAATATCTACTTTTTCTAAAATTTCTCTAGTTTCTTCCGGTAATTGTTTCATTATTTCTTCTAAATTAAATATTTGTAATAAATCTTCTATATTTAAATTTATATAACTTCCTAATTGTTTCATCAAATACATATTATTCCAATTCATCTGATTACATGTATATTCTCCTTGTCCTCCTAATATAAAAGGGGTAAAATTACAATTTTCTTTTTCTTTTTCTTGCAATAAATAAGAACTATTAGGTAACTTGTCATATTCTATTTCATACATCCTAGGTTCTAACTTTTTATTATGTTCATCTTGCAACTACGTATTACAACTATTTTGCAACTATAGCTTGTACAAATATAAAAACACATAATAAGATTTCTCTTTCGTGAAGCGATCGCTTATTACTGCAACTTCAGAGAATACTTGAGATAATCTCCAAACAACAATATATAAAACTCAACAAATTAAAGCAAGGTAGAGTAAAGTTTAACAATAACAAGAGTAAAGGGATCAAAGCCTTTTTAAAAAATTTGGAGCATATTTTGAAAATGAGTACTGATATAGCCTAAGGTCGGTCTACCACCTTACTTCGGTATACCATTCTGAAATGGTATACCATCTTGAACCGGTGTACCACCCTCGGTCGGTGCATCACTCTGATAACCCTGATATCAGTCTCTGATAACTTTGATAAACTCTGATAACTCTGAAAATCGCCAGTTTGTACTGAACGGTGATTCTATCCTAGCACAGAGCTTATATGTGTAGCTAGGCCACGCCGAATGAAACTTTGAGAACAGTAAAGATACGCACATGCAGTATTTGACTCATGTAAAGGAATTCTTGATACGAAAATTCCGAACTTTGGCCGAGGATTGGTTCCGAGTCCGGAGAAGATATTTGAAGTCATGGAGTGCCCAGGATAGTCGGAAGGCTCAACTCGCAATTTACAAGCTCGAAGGTGATGCGCATAAATGGTGGAAGAGCGTCGCTACCACATTATGAACACATTTTTTCCCTGTCACTTGGGAGAAGTTCTTGGAAAAGTTCAATGAACAATATTTTCCTCCCTCGACACAAGTGATCAAGGAGGCGGAGTTTCTTAGCATCCAACAAGGTTCCGAGGAATCCTTCGACGATTACTATGCCCGGTTAACCAATCTGTCGTGATACTCGTCGTATCTGAAGAGTGATGATAACGAAACCTGGAAGGCGAATAGGTTGATACACAGGCTAAAATATGAGATAAAGAAGAGGCTGGTATGTCAGCAGTTTCCTGAGCTGGCCCAAGCTGTAGAGTCTTTCCGGTTGATTGAACGAAACAGAAAGGAGCTGCGTAAACCCCGGCACTTAAGCACTAGCCGTGCAGATCATAGCGAGGTTAGCCGTGGGAATTCCTCGCGGAAGAGAGAGGCACCATGGAGTGATTCCCAAAGAGAAAGTAAAAGGCCATTTCAGATGGGCAACAGAGCAACCAAAGAATGCGGAATCCCGACCGTGTCCCGATCAAGGGAAGTACCATTCTCGTAATCAGTGGTAGACGGGTTTGCTACGGATGCCGAAAGACAGGACACATTATTTCAAACTGTCCCGAGAAAACTATGGAGAGACGGGTCTGCTACAGATGTGGGAAGCCTAGACATATCAGTGTCAACTGTCCTGAGGTAGCTGCAAAGTCAAGGCCACAGAACTCGAGCCGAATGTACGCGACGACGGTGCAATGGACGAGAACTTCCGAGAGAGGGTCCAAGGTACTATCTCTCTTAGACGGAATCTTCTCTAGACGATATATGAATTAGATGTTAAACATGTGTTCCACGTTTCTTAGATATTACGATTCGACCGTGATCATGTCATTGAGTAGGAGGTATCTTGTGTTACCATGGTGTATGGGAACCATGGAGACATTTTGGTATCTCATTTTGGTATTTGTGGTGTTGACCGCGGTGTATGGGAACCACGAGAAACACTATATATCAAGGTACGATATGACAAGATCTTTATGGTCAAACCAAAGCGAATTCTCGATCACCAAGAGGAGCGACTGGCAGACAAAGTAAAAATCCGATGTGTGGAGTCCAAAGTCTGAATAGGACGGAGTTTAGATAGTACGAAGTTTAGATGGTAGAGTGCAAATTTTGAGGACGGAATTTTATTTAACGGGGGGAGAAATGTAATACTCTAAAAATCGTATTTATGATAAATATCATAAATTAGGAAATAATACCTATTGAAAATAGGTGAATATGTGGTTTCAAAAGAATGTTAAATTTATCTTATTTTCTAAAGGAAAATTTCTTGGAAATTAGGAAAAATTAATAATATGTCAGAAATGACCAAAATGCCCTTGTGGAGCATAAAATGACTTAAGGAAGTTATGAAAAATCCTTAGAGGCAATAAAATAATTATTAAAAATTAGAGAGTATGTTGTCTCTAATTTAGACAATTTTGGGATTCATTTCCTAGGAAAATAGTGAGGGAAAAATTAAAAGTATTCCGGGATCATTATTGACCCCATGATTTTTAATATTTTATGTAAAGCATAAAATAACAATGTAAGTCCAATAGTTGTGAGAAAATGAGTTATTCTAATTAGGAAAATTATCAATAGTTAGTGGGTAATTAATTAAATAATTACTGGCTAATTATTTGGGCTTAAACAAAGGAAAATCCAAAGATAATTATGTAAAACCCTATAATTAGTGGTTTATGGCTAAAATTAGCATAAAATATATTTTCTAATTAATTGGAAAATATGAAGAAAAATATATGAGATTGAGTAATTTTAAGCGTAAAAACAAGTATGGACCAATAGGAAAATTTGGTGAATTATATAATATAATTAAAATATATATAATATTAAAATAAAATAAAAACAAAATAAATCAAAGATGGTCCAGCTGTTTTGACCAAAAATCTTGGGAGAAAATGGATAAGAATGAGCCAAAAACTATCATGATATTATTAGTATTATATTAATATAATTTGTGATATTTTGGTGAAAAAGCAAATAGGATAAATGACCACCGATAGAGATCAAATCCTATCTAGAAAACCATGAACAATGTTTCTAAAGTCAGAGAATATTATGGACAAGTATAATTTTACCTCGAGTAGACTGTCTCAAAGTCATTTCCGTGACCGGCAGAGTAATTAGGAGATCAGACAAAAAAAAAAAAGGACAGATCTTGGAAAAGGGAGTTTGTAGAAAATAAATCATAACTCAATATCTATCTGGGTATAAGTTGGAAACAACTGGACATATTCGGAATCGCTGAATTTTTGTCCCGAAGTTGATGATTCCTAAGTTATTTCCGTAACCGACGGCGTTTTTCTAAAAATCTTCGGCAGGATCGGGGAAGACCTGAAAGGGATCAAAAATTTATTTAACCCAGACATTTCTAATGAGTAAGAAACGATCTTCAAAGTTATTATTCCGGATTTTTGAGATTTTACAAGATTACGCGATTCGAATACCGAACCGGGATTTTATCGGTAAAAACCATTCTAGAACAATGCAAGGTGGCACACTTGGCATCATTTTTGTTAACTATGGGGGCATGGGCAGGTCAGCCAAGGGGGGATTTGTGGCCAAGAATGAAACCCTAAAATGTGTGGTTTAAATTGAAGAAGAAGGATTTGGGAAAAGACCGAAATGCCCTCACAACTTTGCCTATAAATAGAGGCCACCTCCAAGCATAATTCTTACACCAAATTGCTTAGCCAATTCCAAAATTTGAGAGAGCTTGGAGAGGAGGAGGAGTCCGGGGAAATTTGTAGCGAAGCTCTAGGTAAGTTTTTCGGTACCGAGTCTTAAGTTCTAGTTTTCGATTCGGTAGTTATAGTAGAAATGTTGTTTTGATCTTTAATCTTCCAAGTTAGTTTAGATATCATTTTTTAAGTTTGAATATGATATATATTTCAAAAATCATGTTGGAGTAGGAGTTATGTTAAAATTTTGGAAGATTAGAGTCAAAGTAACGAAGTGCTAGCGAAATTCCGCCGGGGGTCAGGGGTAAAATGGTCATTTTGACTAAAAATATCCGTCGTAATGGTAGATCCTTAACAAGTACATTGTTATATTGATAGGATATCTCTGATAAGGTTCTCGTTGTGCCTTAACTTTACTTGAATGTCTTTGTTATTGCTTAGTGCATATTTGTTCATGTACATTTCTCATTGTGCCTTAACCTTACTCTTTTGTATTGTTATTGCCATACATATCCGATATGTATACCTTATGTCCGACCGTAGTAAATGTTGCCAAAATTCTATGAATGTCCTGCATCGTACATATATGATGTATGTAATCATGAGGTTAACCGTTACAGGGGTTCGATGCATGGACCTCGGCTCTTAACTTAGCTTCGGGATCGGAAGGACCGAGAACCGAGGATAGAGGCAAGCAGTGCCGCATAGAAGACCCTACCGAAGACTTCTTCCCCGTTGTTATACGTTGCTCTACTCTGAAGATTTTGAAATGATGTTTGATGAAAAAAAAATATACTGCTTTTGAAAATGGGATGTTACATTACTCAATTCACTACCTCTCTTGTACAATTGCTTTTGTGTTCGTGAAATAAAATTCCAAGTTTTATCATTTCTTTCTTTGAAGCATACTTCAAATATCTGTGGAACAAATCTAAGGTATGAGTTTCTAATTTTCTAAGGGGATCAAATTAGGGAGTAATATTATCGGTTAAATCTGTCATGATCCTGTAAGACACACATGGTTATATGTTCAAATAGGGTTAAGGTATGGTTATGATCATATAAGAACCATAAAATCAAGTTTTGGCTACGCCTCCTGTAGGAAACGAAGGAAGGCCGTGTTGAATGTGATACGAAGGGGAAGGTCTCGAGAGATTTTAGCTCTCTATAAAAGTATTCTTTGTATGAAAGAAGACAGGTATCCTTCTATGACCCGGATCATATTTGGTCAAACCCTGAGGCTTGATGGTTAGTTATAGTATCGTCATACCCATATCTTCTCTATATTTGAGCATATAACCCGGTCGTTTAGCTTATATGGTATAAGAGCAAAGGATTAATGATAATATGAAACCGAAGTTTGGTCCCTTTACTCTTATTATTGTTAAACTTTACTCTACCTTGCTTTAATTTGTTGAGTTTTATATATTGTTGTTTGGAGATTATCTCAAGTATCCTCTGAAGTTGCAGTAATAACCGATGCGCTTCACGAGAAAGAAATCTTATTGTGTGTTTTCATATTTGTACAAGCTATAGTTGTAATATAGTTGTAATACGTAGTTGCAAGATGAACATAATCAAAAGTTAGAACCTAGGATGTATGAAATAGAATATGAGAAGTTACCTAATAGTTCTTATTTATTGCAAGAAAAAGAAAAAGAAAATTGTAATTTTACCCCTTTTATATTAGGAGGACAAGGAGAATATACATGTAATCAGATGAATTGGAATAATATGTATTTGATGAAACTAATAGGAAGTTATATAAATTTAAATATAGAAGATTTATTACAAATATTTAATTTAGAAGAAATAATAAAACAATTACCGGAAGAAACTAGAGAAATTTTAGAAAAAGTAGATATTAAAAATCAAAAAGATAGATTAAGAGAATTAGCAAAACCTTTAGAACAAAAAATTTATGAAATAAAAACAGAAATAAAACAAAATACAAAAGATTTAAAAGAAGTAAAAAATGATATTAAAGGAATAAAAAAGGCTTTAGGAATATATGAAAAATTAGAACCAATAAATAATAATCCTCAAATAAATATGATGAGATCTTTAAATGATTGGGAAATTCAGATGTTACTATGCTTAATATAAAAAACCAAAATGTAAGTCAAAACGTAGAACAAACTAGAATAATAGCAGAAGAAATTAAAAAAGGCCAAAATGTAATTAATAATAAGTTATGGACAATTTATGAAAAAATGGATAAAAATACAATAGATGTTAAAGATGGATTAAGAAAATTAGAATAGTTTTATAAAAATAAAGAAAAGAAAAAGAACAAAATGAATATAAAGTGGAATATAAAAATAACATAGAAACAAAAGATAAATTAGGAGAATTAATAACTATATTTAATAATGCTGAAACTAGAAAATTAAAAATGATGAAAAGTAGAAATGAAAATTCAGATTCAGAAGATGAAATAGAAAAATTTATGAGTCAAGATGAAACAAATTTAGAAGAAATAACACAAGAATTACAAAATTTAAGAATAATAGATGAAAATCAAATTAATATGCAATCAGCTCAATCAGGAGTAGAACAAGAAAGACAACAAGAAGAAAATCATCTAGAAATCATTTAGATCCAACAGAAATTCAAAGAAGAGCAAGAGAACAAGAAATAAGAAGACAAAGAAATTTAGTAAGAGAAGATTTAAGCAATATTTCAAAAGCAGTTTTTGATATTAGTTATAAAAAACCTAAAACATATGGAAAAGAATTTATACCACCTCCACTAGAACAATATGAAACTAGACAAATCCCAAATTCTGGAATATGGTTAGATTTAGACTGTAATCTAGATAATGAAAGAAGGATAGAAGAATGGAGAAAAGCTCAATTAATAGCACTTATAAATAGAAGAATAGAACCAGAAGCTGTAAATATGATAATAGAAGCAAGCTTTTTAGGAAATGTACTTCATTGGTGGGAAGGAAGATCATTAGATTTTAGAATGGAAGTTAGAAAATTAGAAGAATCAGCTTATGAAAGAAGAGAAGTTTTATATGCGGCAATATTAGCAAAATACCAAAATGTTTTAAAAAATGAATTTGTAGGAACAAATGTAGAAGATATAGAATATACACAAATTCTAAAAGCTATAAGATATTGACATGAAATTGAAATCTGTAGTTTAGATCCTACACATATAAATCAATATATTTGTGAATATAAAAAATATTATTATGAAGCAAAAATAGTAGAACCTGAAAAACAAAAATTTTATTTAGATATGTTTTATAGAAAATTACCAAGATTAATTTCGAAAAACTTAGTAGAAGAATATACACAAGCAATGGAAAGTTCAAATGATCCAAATTTTGTAAATATAATAGATACAATGGAAAGAAGAGAAGAATATTTAAGAAAATACTTATCAGAAAGATGTAAAGAAGCATGGAGAAATATTAAATATTATAAATTGAATAAATTAATGGTAAATTGCTCAGAATTAGAAAAACCACATAAATGGGGATGTAATCAACACAAATGGTTATCTAAGAAAAGGAAGAAAAGAAAAATATATAAATTTAAGAAATACCCAAAAAATAAGTTTTTTAGAAAATATAATACTAATAGAAGGAAATTTAAACCAAATAAATATTTTAAAAGAAGAAGAAATAATAAGAATAATAAAAAACCTTATAAATGTAGATGTTATAATTGCGGAGACTTAGGACACATAGCAACAAATTGTGATAAACCAAAATCAAAAAGAAAAATGAACATTTTAGAAAAAGCAGAAGAATTAAAATTAGAACCTTAGATATAGATTTAATAGAATTTGAAGAACCTATAGAAAATGAATTAGAAATATATGAAAAAAGAAAAATCACAATGTGTAATATTAGAAAAGAAATTTCCGATAGAATCAACTTTAACAGAAGGAGTTTTGAGAATACCTTTAATAAGCAAAGCTTTAATAGAACATGAGATATCAAAAATACCTTTTAAAGATGAAATATCGAAATATATATAGCAGAGTGCAAGTTATGGTAAAAGCTTATTTTCAAAGTGGAATAGATTCGCCATTAGAATTATTAATAACAGATGAAAGAATAATTAGTAATGTGGAAGATGGTATTTTAGGAATGATAGCATGAAATCTAATATATCAAAAGTTAAAATTTACTTTAAATACGAATTTTGCAATTAGTAGAGCACAAGAAAACATGGATAAATCAATCTTAGTATATCATAATTTACATAATGTAAGATTACAACCAGGATCTAGAAGCATAAGTATAACAGCAATGATAGGATTAGTATTTTCAAATAAACATAAAATATATAATAAAAATAAAGATAAGATAACAATAGATAAATATTTTATGCCTGTAATAAGAGAAATTAAAACTGACCCAAAAAGAATTACTATACCAGAAATGTTAAAATTAGAACTAGATAATACTAGAGATTATTATGTACAAACTCCCAGAAGAATTATTACTAATAATATATTAGGACAGAGATCTTTAAAAATAAATACATCAGAAAATGCAATATTATATATATATATATATATATATATATATATATATATATATATATATATATATATATATATATATATATATATATATATATATAGACCGTCACATAGTTTAAGTCTTAGAACAATAGACACATCACAAGAAGTTTTAGATAATTTTAATAGAAGAAATTTATTAGCAGAAAGACCAATAAGTTCAAGTTTAAGAGAAATTAGACCTCAAAATGAAATTTATATAAAATTAGAAGTAAAATCTGATATGTCATGGAAAGAAGTTATAGCAAAAATTGATGAACATTTAGAAAAAAGTGAAATAGACATAGGATTTACGGAAGATAATTTGATATTAGAAGGAAATCAAACAAAATCTAATGTAGTATTAAGATTTAATAATAGAGATACAATCAATTTAAACTTATTAGTAAAAGAAAATTTAGGATTTAATTATAAGATAATATTAGGAAAAAGTTTTTAGAACTAGTAAAACCATATAGAATCCAAGATACAAGAATAATGATAAACTTAAATCATCAAACAATTATAATACCAAAATTATCATGATTTACGAAGACATAAGTATTGAATGGGATGAAAATAGAAATAAAATGATATTTATATATAAAAGATTTGATCAAACATTGGAAATAGATGAAACTACAATAGTGCAAGATGCAGATATAACTTTAATGAGAATATCGATAAATAAATTAAGAACAAAAATTAAATTATATAAATCAAGATTAACAACGGAAAATTCATAGGCTAGATTATTTTGATTTTAATAGGAGAAGAATGAATTCACGTAAAACTATAAAATACCACTTAAAAGAAAAACTAGAATTATTATCAAGAATATGAATAAAATAATAATAATAACCTATTGTATATATAATGGAAATAAAATATTAATACAGTAGATAAATGTTTTATGAGAAAAGTATTAAAAAACTTAGATATATTAACAAGAAGACGACAAATAATATTGAATAATATAGAACCAATACATTATTATAATAGAAGATTTTTTATTAGAAGAATGATTAATGAAAGAGAAATGTGTAAAAGTAACCTTAAAAAGAAATTGGAAGTATTATCAAGAATATGAGTGAAAGACCATTATATTACATATTGATAAAATTTAATTATGAAAAATATAGAGCTAGAAAATATCATGCTTTAGTAGATACGGAGCAAATCTAACAAGCAAAATATAATGTTTTACCACCGAAATGTGGAAAAAGAAAAATAGAATTGTAAGAATGGAATCAGCGGGAAGAGAAATCGATATGATAGAATTAGAAGCAAGAAATGTAATGGTACGAAATAGGAAATTATGAATTAAAAATTCAAGAATTAAATCAATATAATGAACCTCAATGTGATATAATCTTAGGATTAGACTTTTTAGAAAAATATTACCCTTTTACTTTTATAGAAAAAGCTTTAGTGTTAACAACACCTTGTAAACATCAAGCTATAGGAGTAAGAATAACAAGCCCTTATAAAAGAAAAGATGAAAAATTTCAAAAGAAGAAACATAAAGAAGAAGTGCAATTCTTACAAAATAATGAACCAGTAAAAATAGAACACATGTTAGCAACTTTGACAATAAGAGAAGAAAAATCTATAGAACAAACAATATTAGAAAATTTTAGTGAAAATCCATTAATACATTGGGAAAAATCTAAACCGATGGCAAAAATAGAATTAAAAGATTATAGTAAGGAAATAAATTGTAAACCTTATCCTTGGACAATGAGGAGATATTTATCCGGCATATTATAAATAAAAGTTGGATAATTCTGATAAGTGAAAATTCAATCTCCAGTCTTGTATAATTATAGCATATTTTCTAGGTAGAATTTCTACAAGAAATTAGGGAATTTAAGGGCCAAAGAGCCAAAATGACCAAAATGCCCCGGAAAGGGTAATCAACTTAGGAAATTATGGGAAAAATACCAAAAGGCAGTAAAATGACCAAGTGAATTAGGAGAGTATATTATCCATAATTATGGTAATTTAATAAAATATGAACTTGGGAAAATTGTATAAGAGTGTTCAAAAAGTAGTAAAAAGACCAAAATACCCTTGTAATTATGGAATAATGTTAGAGGTATGAAAATACTAATGTAAATACATGAGTATGAAGATAATGAGACATTGTAATTAAGAAAATTATCAAGTTATGATAATTAAGTAATTAAGTAATATTGGGCTAATTACTTAAGCATAAGTGAAGGAAATTCACAAATAATTATATGAAACCCTAAAATTGGTGGTTTTTGTTTTAAAATTAGTAAAAATGTATTTACTAATTAATTGGAAATTTTTATGAAAAATAGTTGAGTTTAGGTATTTTTAGGCCTAAATACAAGAATGGACCAATTAGGTAATTTTGTGAAATTTTTGGAAAAATTAAATAAATAAATAATTAAATAATTAAATAAATTAAAAAATAAATATTTATTAAAATAAAAAGGGGCCAGCCGAAATTATGCTCCAAGAAAAGAAAAAAATGAAAATGAATATATAACACATATGCAAGTTGACATAAAAAATAATATAATTAAATTAAAGCAAAAAGTATGAATAGTAATATTTAAATTAGGAAACGGATCCTATCTAGAGATCTAGGAATAGGAATCCCAAGGTCAAGGTAAAATATTGATCAGTGAGTTTTTACCTTTAAGTGACCTCTTCCGGAAGTTAATTCCGAGGCCGTTTGTGCATTTTCCTAATAAAACAAAATAGGGAAAAATGCATATAGGCATAATTTTGAAAAAGAGGAAAATAAATTCTAACTCAACATTTAGGAATGGGTTTGAATTTATTTTGACATATTTGGAATCAGTGAATTTTTCTGAAGAAATAGGTATTCTCAGAAATGCGTTCTGAAACCGAACGCGATCGGACACGTTTTCGAGGAAACTTCAACTGGACTGTTGAGGCCTATATGGAATCAAAATTTAGGTTAACTTGGACATTTCTACTAAGTGAGAACATGTTTCAAAGTTGTAAATCCAGAATTTTGAGATTTTTCCGAAATTACGCGAATCGGTACCGATCGGAGAAATTCATCCGGTAGGCTTCTAGAAGGGCCACATGGCCACTTCCTATTGGCCAATTGGTGCCACCTCAGCAAGAGGGCAGGTCGGCCAAGAAGAAGGAAGAAGAAGGAAAAGCTTTTGAAAAAGTTGCTTTGGACGGTCCAGATCGATTCTCACAAAGTTGATCCGACGGCCGAAATCCTACAACTTTTCTTATAAATACCCCCCCTCCTTCACTTTTCTTCACACCAATTCCATTGCTTCCTTTGGCCGAAATCCTAGGGAGAGAAAGTAGAGAGAGAAGCTCGGAAGAAAATAGCCTATGTAGCTAAGCGCCGCGAAATTCCGCCAAGTAGGGGTATAGGGCAAAATGGTAATTTTTACCTAAAATGCCGCTTATAATGTCAAATTACTAATGGAAGTGACATTATTCTCATAGGATATCTGAAACGTTGATTCTCGCCGCCGTTACGCCGCCCGACGTGCCGCCGTAGGATTCTTGCACGTTTCTCCGTAGAAAGTACGTTTTCCGCCAGTAGTACCTAACGTTGCCAACGAAGGTACTGACGCGCATCGTAACACTAATCTTGTGCTTCTTAAATACTTATATGTCAATGATATGTTCGTAGACCGTTATACATACAGTTATACGGGTTATAGTTTTGATAACACCGTTTTGTTTTCCTAGCGCTGAGGACACGACTAATTATCGTGGCACCGGTGAATAGTGCAAGCCGTTGTTGTTATTTACCTTATGGGGCTTTACATATTGCTCGTGCTTATGTTTTGTCGGCATAATGATCATGCGTTTGGTGCCGAAGGCAAGGCTAGTCTACGTGGGTGTGCCATAAGTCACTGCTAACCCGGTGAGGCCCCCATGGTAGACACTTACCTGGCCATTCTGTTCGGATAACGGAGTTAGATTCTTAAGCCTTTTAACTTTGAGCACATTTTTGAAAATGAGTATTGATAAGGCCATTGGTGTAATGTGTAGTGATGAACAGGGACGAAGAGCCCGTCCTAGACCCATTCTACAACTATTACAGGATGTGGAGACGTCCCGCCGAGATCCATTCCTCCGTTAGCACTCGCACCTCGAATAACCCATCCTTACCGACCACTAAGAAGAAGATCCTATCGAGGAAGAGTCGGATTCCTACAAAGCGCAACTGAATGAGTCTGAATCCACCAACCATTCTGAACCTGTTCCACCTCGGAGTCCGCACTACGTGAACTGCTCCCTTATGATCCAAACTATGAGAATACCGACCCCACTACTCCCAAATACTACTACAAGAATCGAACCCTTTATCACCCACTTCAGGGAACTCGAACCCGATCTCAACTCGTATGACCTAGTGATAGAGGACCAAATTGATCCAGAAGCCCTACTTCAACTCACACCTCGCTTGGTGATAACTTTAACTACCCCGAGATCCAACTTCTTGACGATGAGGTAGCCGAACCCGACGACTATCATTACGTCCTAGACGATGATACACCATTAATCATTCGTTTAGAACACTACCTTGTCAAGTAGAGAACTACACCAACGATACTCAAAGCAAATATCCGATGTTTCTAAGCCCGATCAGAAATTATCAAGCCAATTGTGACCAACATGCACCCGCAGCTTGGATTCGTTCCACTTTGTACTTCTTTCCTTGTACCCGCTTGGGCAAGGATTATCAACGAGCTACCGGACGACGGACCCATTCTTGGAGTTAGAATTCACCTACGCTATTTGAAGTGCTTGGTCTGTCTCGTACATGTGAAAGGAAAAGCATCAAGACAAGGAAGTCATGGATTGTAGAAACTAGGAAGTTTGGGTTGTATCTCCAAGTACTTTGGAATATTGTAAATACGTTTGAATAAGGAGATTGTACAAGAAGACTTGTATTAGGATTAGAATGACCAATATGTATTAACCTTATGAAATGAATATATGTGAATATATGTTTGGTGTGCAAATTGTTGTGCCATTTCTAATGTTTACATATTTTGTCATAATTATTTAAAGGAAAAGAATAAAACATGGCGATACTAAGAGGTTCCGGCACCAAGAGGCCGAGGCCGTGGTCGAGGCCGAGGTAGAGGAAGAGGCGACACCTCGGGATGAAAGAAACAATGAACCGAATCAACCCTGACGTGATGAAATTGAAGAAATGCGTAGAACTCTACAAGAACAAAGAGTTCGATTGATGCTCTTCTCGGCAAGACAACCAACAGACCAGAGGCACAAAGACAATTGGAAGCACGACAACATGAAGAGGAGCGAGAAAATGAAGAAGAAAATAACTACAATGATGAAGAAGAATATGATGACAATGATGACAATGACAATGATGAAGAGCTCAAGGGTCCGATGATCCCAATCACCACCTGTGCACGGACAAAGAGAAAGGACTACTGAAAAATGGGCAAACCAGTTCTGCAAGTTGAAACCACCTGGTTTCCGAGGGAGGAGTGAGCTAGCTGAGGATTGGCTTCTGAGTCTTGAGAAGATTTTTGAAGTCATGGAATGCCCTGGAAATCGGATGGCCCAGCTTAGCAATTTACAAGCTTGAGGGAGATGCTCACAGATGGTGGAAGAGCGTTTCCACAACTCGCCCACCCCGTTACGTGGGAGATGTTCCTTGAGCAGCTTCAATGAACAAGACTTTCCTCCATCAACACAGTAATTAAAGAAGAAGAATTCCCGCAGATCAAGCAAGGAGCCGAGGAGTCTTTCGACGACTACTTCGCCCGCTTTACCAACCTCGTCGCGTATTCATCATACCCGAAAATCTACAAGAATGAGAGCCGGAAGGCTAACCGACCGGTAACCGGCTGAAATATGATATAAGGGCAAGGTTAGTGTCTCAAGAATTTCCGAAGATGGCCAAAGCAAGGGAATCCTCGCAGATGACAGAGCGCAACTTGAAGGAATTGCGCAAACCCGGCCGTGACGGAAATAATGCAAGTCGCGGTGGTTCCAACCGCGGAGGTTCCTCACGTAAGAGGAAGGCACCTTGGAACAACAACCGTGGTGGAAACAAGAGACCCTACCAACCGGGCAACAAAATTACCCTGCATAACCGGGATCCCGCACGTGTCCTAAATGCAAGAAGTACCATCCAGAGCCAACTGCGATGGGAAACAAGTCTGCTTCAAGTGTCGAAGCCTCGGACACATTAGCCGGGATTGCCCCGAGAAGACCGCAGAGGCGAGACCTCGTAACACCGGCCGAATCTTTGCATTGACAAACACAGAGGCCAAGAAGTCCCCAGAGATGGTTCAAGGTACCATCTATCTCAATGGAAATCTACTTGAAGCATTGTATGACTCGGGTGCTAGTCACTTTTATTTCCTATGATTGTGCAAGTCGTTTAGGATTGCATGCCTGTAGATTGCCATTTGATCTTGTTGTATCTACACCGTTGGGTGTAAAGTCTTTAGCTTCTGATGCAAGTATGAATTGTACTGCTGTCGTGGATGGACGAGTTTCTAAAGTGGATCTTATCCGTCTACCTCTTCACGGCATCGACGTCATATTCGGTCTGAATTGGTTAACGGCCAATGGTGCGATGATCGATCGTGGCAAAAGGAGATATCATTTGCCGGAGACAAGGTTGAAGTGAGCCTGAACTTTCTCTCCGCTACAGAAGCAGATCGGTGCGTGAAGCAAGGATGTCATGCTTTCATGGTATTCTTTTCACCAAAGCCGAAGCCGACCTTTCACTTCGTGACATTCCTGTGGTGAATGATTTTCCTGATGTATTTCCGCAGGATCTTACCGAGTTACCTCCTATCCGAGAAGTGGAGTTCAACATTGACTTGATGCCTGGCACAGGATCAATATCAAAGGCGCCGTATCGTATGGCTCCTAACGAGATGCAGGAGTTGAAGAAGCAATTGGAAGAGCTTTTGAAGAAGGGGTTCATTCGACCTAGCGTTTCACCGTGGGAGCCCCAAGTGCTTTTGTAAAGAAGAAAGATGGAAGTTTCCGACTCGCATCGACTACCGCGAACTCAACAAGGTGACCGTTAAAAACAAGTACCCACTTCCCTGATTGATGATCTTTTGGATCGCTTGTCCGGTTCCACGCCTTTTCAAAGATTGATTTGCGTTCGGATACCATCGCCATGAGTTAAGGATGGCGATGTTCCCAAGACAGCTTTTCGTAACCGATATGGGCATTATGAATTCCTTGTGATGCCCTTCGGATTAACAAATGTACCTGCGGTATTCATGGATTACATGAACCGTATCTTCCGACAACACCTAGACCAATTTGTGGTGGTGTTCATCGACGACATCTTGATATATTCTAAGAGCAAAGAAGAGCACGAAGAACATCTCGCGAAAGGTGTTAGGCATACTCGTGGAGAAGCAACTTTATGCTAAGCCGAGCAAATGCGAATTTTGGCCGCCTAAGTGAAATTTCTGGGCCATGTTATATCTAGCGGCGGAGTTGCAGCTTGATCCTAGCAAAGTGGAAGCAGCTTCGACTCGGAAACGGCCAGAGACTCGTGACGGAGATCCGTAGTTTTCTTGGTCTCAAGGATACTACCGCAGATTTATACGGATTTCTCGCCTTGCCCTACCATTGACAAAGCTTACGAGGAAGAATCAACCCTTTATATGGGGAGATGATTGTGAGGAGAGCTTTCGAGTCCGAGGGAGAGGTTGACTACAAGACCGGTATTGATTATCCCCGATCCGATGAGACCTATGTTGTCTACAAGTGATGCCAGCTGGGCAAGGATTGGGATGTGTCCTAATGCAAAGCAGGCGGTGGTGGTGGCCTATGCCTCTCGTCACCGAAACCTCACGAGTTAAACTATCCTACACACGATCTAGAGCCGGCGGCTATCGTGTTCGCTTTGAAGATATGGAGGCATTACCCGTACGGTGTAACCGTAGAAGTGTATTGTGACCACAAGAGTCTCGAAATACTTGTTCGATCAACGAGAACTCAACATGAGACAACGTCGTTGGATGGAGCCGATTAAAGATTATACCCCGGAAATCAAGTATCATCCGGTAAAGCAAACGTTGTTGCCGATGCTCTTAGTAGAAAGACAAGTGCAGGTATCATACATGATGATACAGAGCAGAAACCGCCGGAAGATTTCGAGACCCGAATCTATCCAACCAAATCTGCATGGGTCAGCATGCACCAGCTGATGCCTATCTTGCTACACTTCTTGCAAGTCAAGGGGAGTATGATCTGAGAGATGAAGTGGAAAAAGCTCAGAAGCAAGATGATTGGGCTATCGAGACTCGTGAGAAGATTTCTCGAGGTGAGACCCAAGACTATGACCTATCACTTAGTGGTTTGGTCAGGTATAAGCAACCTGATGAATTGAAGCGGTCAATAATGGATGAGGCTCATAAGAGTAAGTACACTCTACATCCGTGCATGGTCAAGATGTACCAGAGTATGAAATCCGAACTTTGGTGGCCCTAATGAAGAAAGACGTAGCCGATTACGTGGCCAAGTGCTTGACCCGTCGAAAGTGAAGATTGAACACCGTCGACCCCCGGTCTTTTGCAAGGACTAGAGTCGCGAATGGAAATGGGAGAACATAACCATGGATTTTGTGGTAGGTCTGCCCAAAATCGAAATCATGACACAATTTGGGTAGTTGTTGACAGATTAACCAAGTCAAGACACTTTATTCCCATCAAGATCCACTATTCTCCTAACGATTGGCGGAGATTTATATCAAAGAGATAGTGAGATTACATGGTGTTCCTAAGAGCATTGTCTCCGATCGTGATACACGATTCAAATCCCGTTTCGGCAAGCATTACATGAAGGTATGGGGACTAAGCTAAGGTTCGGTTCGGCTTATCACCCACAAACCGACGGCCAATCTGAAAGAACCATACGTACGCCGGAGGATATGCCGCGAGCATGTGCCCCGGATTTCAAAGGAAGTTGGGATCAACATCTTTCGCTAGCTGAATTTGCATATAACAACAGCTTATCATGCTAGTATACAAATGGCCCCGTTCGAGGCATTGTATGGGCGGAAGTGTCAATCACCATTGTGCCGGATGATTCGTCTGAAAAGCAGTTACTTGGGCCGGATATGCTTGAGCAAACCTCTGAGCAGATCGCACTGATCAAGAAGAGACTCCTAGCAAGACATAGTAGACGTAAGAGCTATGCCGACAAAAGGAGGAGACCTCTAACGTTTTATGTCGGCGACCATGTATTTCTAAAGTTATCTCCAGAATCGGTGTCGGCAGACGCTCAAGAGGAAGAAACTCACCACGGTACGTTGGACCATTCGAAATTTTGGCTAAGCGCGAGAAGTAGCTTATCAGATAGCTTTACCCCGAACCTGAGTAATCTCCACGACGTTTTTCACGTGTCACAATTGAAGAAATACCAACCTGACCATGATCATGTCATCGAGTACGAGGATGTTGAAGTACGGCATGATAATACCTTCATCGTTGAGCCGTAATGCATCATTGATCATAAGGAGAAGCGGCTCGTAAATAAGACTATTCGATAGTGAAGGTGGTCCGGAAGGGTTTAACACCCGAAGAGGCAACATGGGAAACCGAGAGTGACATGAAGGAGAAGTACCCGAGTTCATGGCCCGAAGTTTAGTTAGTATAGATTAAATTTCGAGGGCGAAATTTTGTGTAAGGGGGGGGGAAATGTAATACCTTGATATTTATCCGGCATATTATAAATAAAAGTTGGATAATTCGATAAGTGAAAATTCAATCTCCAGTCTTGTATAATTATAGCATATTTTCTAGGTAGAATTTCTACAAGAAATTAGGGAATTTAAGGGCCAAAGAGCCAAAATGACCAAAATGCCCCTGAAAGGGTAATCAACTTAGGAAATTATGGGAAAAATACCAAAAGGCAGTAAATGACCAAGTGAATTAGGAGAGTATATTATCCATAATTATGGTAATTTAATAAAATATGAACTTGGGAAAATTGTATAAGAGTGTTCAAAAAGTAGTAAAAAGACCAAAATACCCTTGTAATTATGGAATAATGTTAGAGGTATGAAAATACTAATGTAAATACAAGAGTATGAAGATAATGAGACATTGTAATTAAGAAAATTATCAAGTTATGATAATTAAGTAATTAAGTAATATTGGGCTAATTACTTAAGCATAAGTGAAGGAAATTCACAAATAATTATATGAAACCCTAAAATTGGTGGTTTTTGTTTTAAAATTAGTAAAAATGTATTTACTAATTAATTGGAAATTTTTATGAAAAATAGTTGAGTTTAGGTATTTTTAGGCCTAAATACAAGAATGGACCAATTAGGTAATTTTGTGAAATTTTTGGAAAAATTAAATAAATAATTGAATAATTAAATAAATTAAAAAATAAATATTTATTAAAATAAAAAGGGGCCAGCCGAAATTTATGGCCAAATAAAAAGAAAAAAAAATGAAAATGAATAGATAACAACATGTGCAACTTGCACATTATAATAATAATATAATTAAATTAAAGCAAAAAGTATGAATAGTAATATTTAAATTAGGAAACGGATCCTATCTAGAGATCTAGGAATAGGAATCCCAAGGTCAAGGTAAAATATTGATCGCTGAGTTTTTACCTTTAAGTGACCTCTTCCTAAGTTAATTCCGAGGTCAGTTTGTGCATTTTCCTAATAAAACAAAATAGGGAAAAATGCATATAGGCATAATTTTGAAAAGAGGAAAATAAATTCTAACTCAACATTTAGGAATGGGTTTGAATTTATTTTGACATATTTGGAATCGTGAATTTTTCTCAAGAAATTGGTATTCTCGTAAATGCGTTCAAACCGACGCGATCGGACACGTTTTCGAGGAAACTTCAACCGGACTGTTGAGGCCTATATGGAATCAAAATTTAGGTTAACTTGGACATTTCTACTAAGTGAGAACATGTCTTCAAAGTTGTAAATCCAGAATTTTGAGATTTTTCCGAAATTACGCGAATCGGTACCGATCGGAGAAATTCATCCGGTAGGCTTCTAGAAGGGCCACATGGCCACTTCCTATTGGCCAATTGGTGCCACCTCAGCAAGAGGGCAGGTCGGCCAAGAAGAAAGAAGAAGGAGAAAAGCTTTTGAAAAAGTTGCTTTGGACGGTCCAGATCGATTCTCACAAAGTTGATCCGACTACCAAATCCTACAACTTTTCTTATAAATACCCCCTCCTTCACTTTTCTTCACACCAATTCCATTGCTTCCTTTGGCCGAAATCCTAGGGAGAGAAAGTAGAGAGAGAAGCTCTGGGGGAAGTTCTCGCCGAAGTCTTCAACGGTAAGTCTTTCTGGTCTTTAGTTTTTAGTCTTTAGTTCAATAGTTAGTAAGGCTAGGGTAGTCTTTATTTTTATGATTTGGGTATCATATGGGAGGGCTATTTTAGTCTTTATTTTCAAGAATCATAAATGCGTCGAAGTTCGCGAAATTTTGGGAAGAAAATAGCCTATGTAGCTAAGCGCCGCGAAATTCCGCCAAGTAGGGGTATAGGGGCAAAATGGTAATTTTTACCTAAAATGCCGCTTATAATGTCAAATTACTAATGGAAGTGACATTATTCTCATAGGATATCTGAAACGTTGATTCTCGCCGCCGTTACGCCGCCGACGTGCCGTAGGATTCTTGCACGTTTCTCCGTAGAAAGTACGTTTCCGCCGGTAGTACCTAACGTTGCCAACGAAGGTACGGACGCGCATCGTAACACTAATCTTGTGCTTCTTAAATACTTATATGTCAATGATATGTTCGTAGACCGTTATACATACAGTTATACGGGTTATAGTTTTGATAACACCGTTTTGTTTTCCTAGCGCTGAGGACACGACTAATTATTGTTGTTCCTTTCTAAACCATAGGACTACTGTAATCTATACAATGTTACACAATGGTTGATGTTTTGGCTAAGAATCCAAATGCTCTTTCGCTCTATTGCTCCACTCTGATTGTTTGTTTGAAAAAAAAAAATTTTCCGCATTTCAAACATGGGATGTTACATTTAGCAAAATTAACTTCAAAAATTTCTAAATTAGCGGGGAGAAAAAACGTAGAATGGAAATGGGATAATGAAACAATAAAAATAATTGAACAATTGAAGAAAATTTGTCAAAAATTACCTAAATTAACTATAACATCCCATTTTTCAAAAAGCAAAGATAAAATTTTTTCATCGTAGTAGAGCATCGAAGCAAGAGTAGAATGATACTTATATTCAAAATGCCCACCGGCTAATTACGTAGAAGCGGTACAATGACCGAGAGTTTTCAAAAGTAAAGAGTAACAATGAAAGTCTTGACCGGATCCTTGAACCCGCCGCTTTCCTCTCTCTCCTCGGTCCTTGAGCCACGATGCTATGTTGAGCCGAGATCCGCACCGGATCTCAAGTAACTGCTAACCTCATGTATAGATACACACACTATGGGTTACCGCAAGAACATCAACACAACATATAAACCACACCCAACCAACGCACATGTATCGCTCCCAAAAGATGCGATATATCGCTCCCAAAGCATTACAGTATGTATCGCTCCCTTAAAGATTACGTATGTATCGCTCCCGGCCTTGCTGGATGTATCGCTCCCAAAGATGCATACGGTTATCTTCTAACATAATACACATTCCAACAACATACCACACATACATACCACACACACATCACATACACGCATACTATATCCATCGAGTTAGTGTTACAAGATGTTTAACGTACCTTCGCGATCAGTAATTGATATTTTTGTCGGTGATACGGCTAAGACGACAAAGTAGGTCGAACGTAATCGGGGATATCCTATCAACATAACAACGTCTTTGTTAAGGATCTATCATTACGACGGACATTTTTAGTCAAAATGACCATTTTACCCCCGACCCCTTTAATGTCGGCGAATTTACGCTTGACTTCGTTAATTTGACCCTAATCTTCCAAAATTTCAACATAACACCTACTCCAACATAATTTTCGAAATATAAATCATATTGATTAATGATTCACATCATAACGGAGCATTTTAGGTACAAATTACCATTTTGCTTTTATCCTTACTAATCGGCGGAATTTCGCTAGAGCTTCGCTACTTTAATTCTAATCTTCCAAAAATTTTGCCAAAACTTTAATTCCCACGCATGATTTTTGAAATAATGACTAAAATACCCCTAACATATGATATCTAATCATACTTGGAAGATTAAAGACTAAACTAGCATTTCTACTCTAACTACCGAAAGAACTACTTAAGCTTAAGACTCTCGGTGACAGAAAACTTACCCAGAGCTTCAGCTTCACAAAATTTCCCTGGCTGCTCCTTCTCTCTAACCTCTCTCTAATTCGATCTTGCTCAAGGTTTTGAATGTGAGGAATTTCCAAAGAAGTAGCTCCCTTATTTATAGGGGGAAAATGAAAGCACATTATTCATTACTTTTCATAGAATCACAACAATTGGATCGCACTTTTGCAATGTGGCTCCATCTCCTTTTGCCACATGGCTGCCGACCTCCAGCCCCCTTAGGTGGCATCCCTTGGCCAATCACAAGGTGCCATGATGTCATTTCTAGAAGGTCTCGGCCGGCCAGTTCTCGATCGATGTCCGAATCGTGTAATCTTGAAAGACCTGCGAGTGCAAGGGAGACAGATCCCTAAAGATCTCTTCTTCCTCTTCCAAAATATTTGGACTAACTAAATTTTTGATCTCATTTAGGGCATTCCGTACTCGGTAGAAGATTCTCAGAAAAAACTTGCTCGGTTACGGAGCGAGACTTACGGAATCATCAATTCTAAACAAACATTTCTTGATTCCAAATATGTCGAGAATAATCATAAACTCATCCCCAGGATGTTGAGTTACAATTTATTTTCTTCAAATTCTAAATGTGACTATGCCTTTTCACAATTACCTATTTACGTCTTATTATCAAATGCTCCAGCAGATCTAGGAGTTATTAAGAGTAGTCTATTTCAAGATAAAAATCCACTCTTTCATATTCTTTCTTGACTTTAGAAACTTTGTTCATGGTTTTAAGATCAAGGATCCAATTCATCGAGTGTTTATTTACCTTTTCTATTTTTTACACATAAATTATATTATTAAAATATTACAACTTGCATATATAATATCTAGATTTTTCTCATCCAATCTTATCCCTTTTTTTTGTATAATTTCTGCTGGCCCATTTTTGGATTTGTAAATGTTTATTTTTTAATTAATTATTTATTTATTTCAATTTTCTTAAAAATTTCACAAAATTCCCTTATTGGTCCATTCTTACATTTAGGCTTAAAATTACTTAATCTCATTTATTTTTCTTCATCTTTTCCAATTAATTAGCCAATATATTTATGCTAATTTTCTAGCTATTAACCATTAATTATAGGGTTTTACATATTTATCTTCGAATTTTTCCTTTGTTCATGCTTAGATAATTAACCAATAATTATCTATTTAATCCCCTCACTAATAGTCGATAATTTTCTTAGTAAAAATTACTCATTACCTCACAACTTTCATATTGACATTAGTGTTTTATGCCTCATACATTATATTAAAATTCACGCGGTCAATAATGATCACAGGAATACTTTTTAATTTTTCCTCACTATTTTCCAAGGAAATAAATCCAAAAATTGTCTAAATTAGAGACAACATACTCTCTAATTTTTAATAATTATTTTATTGCCTCTAAGGATTTTCCATAATTTCATTAAGTCACTTGATGCGCCACGAGGGCATTTGGTCATTTCCGACACATTATTAATTTTTCCTAACTTCCAAGAATTTTCCTTTAGAAAATAAGATAAATTTAACATTCTTTTGAAACCACATATTCACCTTATTTTCAATAGGTATTATTTTCCTAATTTATGATATTTATCATAAATATGATTTTAAAGGGTATTACATTAACAATACCCCTTACAAAAAGAATGTAAAATGGATAATATACACGGATGCATCCCAGATCAATATTGGGGTTGACTTTATATCATGAAAATGAAAAGGAAGAAATTATTATAACTAGATATGCAAGTGGAAAATTTTTAGAAGCTTCAAATGGAAATATCATTCAAACGAGGAAAGAATTATTAGCGATAGTAAAAGCGTTAGAAAAATTTGAATTGTTTATAGTTAATTCCACGATTTATCATTAGAATTTGATAATACACAAGTAAAATCTTGGCTTGATAAAGGAATAAAAGCGAGAGAAATTGGCAAATAAAAATGTTATTTAAATGGCAAGGAGATTTGGCTTATTATGATTATATTATTGAATATGTGCCGAGGAAAGAATAATCTTATGCGATTTTATGAGCATATGGAATCTAATGCGAGGATCCGATTCGAGAAATGAATTCTAATCGAGTTTTGTAGAATGCATGTAGACAACATTAGCTTCGATTTAAACATTCTAAAAATGAATGTTAGTGCATTAACTTGATCGCTTTACTGACTCATCCATACAAAGTCTTTTAAGTAGTGTTGCTCATCTAAACCAACAA